>CM066330.1:258995777-259458277 GCA_033807585.1 Hydrophis major
ACTTCTGGGTTTTGGCAAACCCAGAAGTGAACCATTGATTCATTTAACAACTGTGGCTATCACTTAACAACTGCCACAAAAAAAAGGGGGGGTAAAATTTGGTCGGTCATGGTCATATGACTGTTATGGTCACAACTTGAGAACTACCTGTATGAGTGTTTGAATCCAGACTCTCAAAGAAACAGATATGTAGCATGTATGGATTCTAGGACAAGAGCCAACAGGTAGAAGCCCTAGAGAGGGATGTCCAAATATGTACCACCTTTGGTCAAGGTTGGCCTGAGGATTTCGGAAGATGCCTGATGTCTCTTCCAAGTCTATTGTACTCTCCATTTGAACCACTCCCAATAAAGCAGAGCCCATCCTATCTTAGGTATGAAAGCCAGGTGGGTGATGTTGGGCCAATCATCAGGAAACAGTGAGTTCTAGTCCCGCCTTAGGCATGAAAGCGGGCTAGGTGACTTTGGGCCAATCACCAGGTGATAGTGAGTTCTAGTCCTGACAGGAATGAAAGTTGGCTGGGTGACTTTGGGCCAATCACCAGGAGACAGTGAATTCTAGTCCCATCTTAGGCATGAAAGCCAGCTGGGTGACATTAGCCTGAATTACCTCACAGGGTTGTTGTGGGGAAAATAAGAAGAGGAAGGAACATAAGGTATGGTCTCCATCTTATTTATAAAAATAGTACAGGCGGGATTAAAAATAAATAATAATTTTTAAAATTGGCTTTTGCTTCTCCAACAAAATCCTCTGTATTACTATTGATTCTTATTGATAGCAATTGTGGCTATCGATGTGGAAATACTGATTTCCATTTTTGTATCCTATTGAAGATTCTAACTTCCTTATAAAACCACCCAGCAAGATCAGCTAATACCTGGACGGCAAATAATCCACAAATTGCCTATTTTTTTTTTTCTGTGAGTGGTTCTTTTATTCGATGACCTCCGGTTTAAAACAAAGCTGTAATTCAGAAATTGCACTTGTGAAATCTGTTCAAGGTCTATATCTTTGGGCCAATTCAGTAGGGAATGTGAAGGAGGATCGTTTTATCAAGTATATTGTGACACTTTTGATCATTGGGCCAATAAAGCACCTCTGCAATTTTCTAAAGCTTGCACAACAAAACAAGTTAAATCTCTCCATACAAGTAGATTCTATCCCTGGTTAATGTTTAACATCAGAGATTAAATGCCGCATAAAAGTATCATTAGCATAAAGGACAATTCTGCACATCAGAAATTACCTGTTTTTAATGCCTGCAATTGCCAGCCTTACCCAATACACCAGACACTAAGCCCAGCCAAATAAGCTAATTCTATTTTATTGAAAAGCTATATTAACAGAAAAGTACAATTTCGAGAGTACAATTCTTACTTACAACTGAGCGCCAAATTTAGTTGCTAAGCGAGATCTGTGTTAAGTGAATTTTGCCTCATTTTACAACCTTTCTTGCCAGGGTTGTTAAGTGAATCTGGCTTCCCCATTGACTTGGCTTGTCAGAAGGTTGCAAAAGGTGATCACATGACCCCAGGACACTGCAAATGTCATAAAGATGAGCCAATTGCCAGGGTCTGAATTTTGAAGATGCTCCAATGGTCGTGTGAAAAAATGAGTCATTAATAAAATCATTTTTTTCAGTGCCATTGTACCTTTGAATGGTCACTAAATGAACTGTTGTAAGTCGAGGGTTTCCTGTACCACATATGTTTTCACACCACCCAGTTGGAAAAATCCAAAGTCCACCATGTTGGGATACTACAATTACTACCAACCTGCCTTCCATGGAGGACCTGTATCCTGTACGAGTCAAAAAGAGGGCTGTGAAACTATTTACAGACCCCTCACAACCTGGACATAAACTGTTTCAACTCCTACCCTCAAGACGACACTATGGAGCACTCCACACCAGAACAACTAGACACAAGGACAGTTTTTCCCCGAAAGCCATCACTCTGCTAAACAAATAATTCCCTCAACACGGTCCAACTATTTATGAAGTCTGCCCTACTATCAATCTTCTCATCACTCCTTTTCACCCGTCCCCTCCCACTTGGGACTGTATGACGGTAACTTTGTCAATTGCATCCTTACGATTTATATTGACTGTTTCCTAGTATGACTTGATTGCTTATTGTACCCCATGACTATCATTAAGTGTTGTACTTGATGATTCTTGACTCTTGATGAATGTATCTTCTCTTTTATGTACACTGAGAGCATTTGCACCAAGACAAATTTCTTGTCTGTCCAATCACACTTGGCCAATAAATAATTCTATTATATTATATTATATTATATTCTGTTCTACTCTGCTTTGCTCTACTCTACTCTACTCTACTCTACTCTACTCTACTCTACTCTACTCTACTCTACTCTATACCTTTGGGATGGCCTTCTCAAAATTGTTTATATTTTTTCATCTTTTCGTTGCTTCCTCACAGGTTCGTCTTGGACGTGCTGAGTGAATCATGTCCACAGTCTTCTCCACCAGTCTCCGTTTCCGGTTGCCCATCCTGCTCTCTGTCTTTCAAGGTGCCCTCCTCTTCATCTTTGTCCTGTTCACAACGTACGACGGGCACACGGATGCTGCCAGCCAGCCTGCTGACATTGACCCAGCTGGCAACCAGCTCTACACCTTCTTCTCTCTCTTCCAAGACATCCAGCTGATGTTGTTGGTCGGCCTCGGGTTGCTGCTGGCATTTATGAAAGGCTACGGCGTCAGTGCTGTGGCCTACAACTTCCTCTTGTCCAACTTCTGCATGCAGTGGGCCCTAATTGTGCAAGGGTTCATCTACCACTACCACGAGGGGAAGATCCACCTAGGCCTCTATAACCTCCTGACTGCAGAGTTTGCCACCGTGGCTGTCCTCATCTCTGCAGGTGCCATCTTGGGACGAACAAGTCCCATCCAACTTCTCCTCATGGGCTTCTGTGAGGTGCCCCTCTACGTAGCTTCTGAGTGGCTCATTTTAAGCTACTTCCAAGCAGTGGACATCGGAGGAAGTGTAACTGTCCATGTTTTTTCATGCTATTTTGGCCTGGGGGCCTCCATAGCTTTGTACCGGTCAGGACTCCAGACGGGACACCCCAAGGAGACACCTTCTTACATCTCTGATCTTCTGTCCTTGGTGGGCGCCATATTCCTTTGGGTCTTCTGGCCCAGTTTTGTCTCTGTTCTCGTCCCTCCGGGCGACGGCCAACACAGGGCTGTGCTACACACCTGGGTTGCCCTCAGTGCTAGTGTCTTGACCACCTTTGCCATCTCCAGCCTCTTGGAGAAGAAGGGCAAAGTCAGCATGGGCCACTTGCAGAATGCCACCTTGGCTGGAGGTGTGGCCATTGGCACAGTCGCCGACATGGCCATTAATCCAAGCGGGGCATTTCTCCTGGGGATCCTGTCCTCTCTGGCCTGCATCCTTGGCTTCAAATATATGACTCCGTTCTTGGCCAACAAGTTCCGCGTTCAAGACCAGTGTGGTATCCACAACCTTCATGGTCTTCCAGGCATCATTGGAGCCGTCGCTGGGATTGCGACCATTTTGTTGGTCCCAGATGAAGCCTATGGGCACCAGCTTTACCACGTCTTCCCTGCGAGGAGTCCATCATTACGAAATGCCACCGTAGAGCACATTTTCATTGGAGGAACTCTGGGAAGGAGTGCTTCACAGCAGGCTCTTTTTCAAGCGTTGGGCCTCGGCGTCTCGGTCATCGTCTCTCTCGTCGGAGGGTTCCTCACGGGGTTGCTTTTGAAACTCCCCTTCTTGGCTCAGCCCCCTGACCAATTCTGCTTTGACGATGAGCTTTATTTTCAAATCCAGAAGCCCCTTGAGACCTTGAGTGTGGACCAAGCAGACGGAGACCTTCAGTTGCCATTGAAAAGCAAAGTTTGATCGCCTTTTATTTATCCCTGTAAAGTGGTAATAAAATTCCTCCACCATCAACATGGAACTCATTTCACAGAGGGTCCTATCTCTGTGGAGATTCCACTGATCAATATTGAGAAAATAGGATCTGCTAAATTTGATGGGGGGGTTAGTTTTGAACCCATGACAAAACCTCCTCTTACAAACAGGGGGAACTCTGATTTCTATATCTCACTGCATCGTACAGGTAATCCTTGACTTATTACCAGTCACTTAGCAACTGTTCAAAATTACAACAAACCCACACCAAAAAAAAAAAAGGACTTGTGACCCAGATTTGAAGTTCTGATGGCCACATCCCCCTAAATTTGTGTCTACATTTTGGGCACTAGGAAAATGGCCCACATTTACGGCTATTTGCAGTGCCTTACAATCATGTCCTTTATTTGCAATGTTTTTGCATTTATGTCCCATTTCCAGCAAATAAAACCCTCACCCTATAGCATGCAATGGGTTTGCTTAACAACCATGATGCTTGCTTTATGGACATCATGTTCCTTTCACAACTGCAGCAAAAAAAGGAGGCAAAATGGGGCAGACACATGACCCATTGCTGCTACTATTACGGTTGTGTCAAGAGCACCAAATCGCTTCTAGGTTCAAAAGGTTGAACTGTGACATAACGAAAATTCTTTAATTTCACCACATATAGACAGAGTTAACCATAGTTTTTGTTGGAAGGAATGTCCATCTGGGTTCAGTTCCAAGTGGGAAGAAAGACACTGGAAACATGGAGACTGCTTGGAAAGATGGTTTAATGGTGGGCAGGACCACATGGGGTTTAAAGTCCTGGGCAAAATGGGTGAGAGACGGAGAGAGATTTATACCCTCTGCTTTTAACTTGCTCCCTGTTCCTGTGGCAAGAAATGTATCCTGATTGGTTGTCAGACTCCTGTGGGGCCATGCAGAGGTCACTTTGTAGGTTGTCTTGAGTCCCAAGCTTGGTTGAATCTTGCTGGGTGATGTAATGAAAGAGCTTTGGGCAGTGGTGTGGTTCAACCAGTGGAACAACCGATTTGGTGAGCACTTCGCACGCACGCCCGGCATTTAGAAAAGACCCTTTGTAGTTATAATACTTCTGTGGCAGCCCCAGTGAATAAAACAGCTGATGCGTGGCAAACTGCTCTACTGTGCCTATCAGCTGAGCTACAAACAAAGGAAATATAGGACAGGAAGAGGGGCAGGGGTGTGTGAGTGGGGCCAAATGATCACTGGAACTACAGGTTCATCTGAACCAGTGAGAACCGGTAGAATCCCACCCCTAGCTTTGGGCTATTCCTATTATGGCTTAATGCAGTGATAGGATTCTACCAGTTTTCACTGGTTCTAGTGAACCAGTAGTTCTGGTGAGTAGTTGGCCCCCCCATACGCCCCCGCCTTTTCCTCTTCTATATTTCCCTGTTTTTTTAGTTCAGGTGATTTGTGTGGTGTGTGTACTCACCGAGCCGGTTGTTCAACCAGTTGCACCCCACCACTGGCTTAATGGCTTGGATCTGAGTGAGGGATAATCCCATCATCCTGGAGCTGAAGGTCTTTTGTGTTGTAGATAAAATGACACTAAAATATCTGCTGGGGCTGAGTTTCTGTGTCCCTTAAATTTTTTATTTCTCTTTTATGGGAAATATTGTGCCTCTTGTAATATTTCCTAGAATATTTCCTTCTTCTAGGGGAGGGGTGGGTGCTATCTTTCTACAGTTTCAATTGGGAAAATGTGACCATCCTAGACCAGGCCATGTCCAAAAATGCCAGGGAGTTTCTAGAAGCCTGGCACTCTGATAAATCAGCCATCGACAGACACATAGACATTAACAACATCTACCGACTATGCAAAAGAGACCATCAACCAGCCCAAAAGAGAACAAAGAAGTTTCCAGCACTTCTCCACCAGTAATCAGCACCTAGATCAGCATAGATCAACTCCAAAGTTAACTTCAAATCAATAATCAAGTAAGCAATGCCCCAATCAAGAAACTGCCAAAGAGCCATCAGCAAATAACCCAACCAAATAATCTCTAAGATCGCCCCCACCCAACATTCCTTACTACTGTAGCACTGATGATGTTACCTAGTTGGGTAATGAAACATCTGCAAGAAAACAAGGAAGCTCAGAGAGAGCCAAGGACCCCACAATCTTCCTCCTCCTCCTCCTCCTCTTCCTCCCCCTCCTCCACTCCCTTCTAACACTGATGCTGTTATCTAGTTGGGTAGTGAAACGTTTGCAAAAAAACAACCAAGCTTAGAAAGCACCAAAGACCCCTCATTTCAACGCTAAAAAAAAATACCTCCTTTATTGTGACTTCACCATTACTTGAGGGATCCCTGCTAGGGGGCTCCTTTCACACACACACACACAGACACCTGTTATGTTGCCCAACTAAGTGGTACCCATTTATCTACTTGTAGTCGCCCACTTTCGAACTTCTGGATCGGCAGGAGTTGGAGTGTGTGACAGGAGCTCACCCTATCCCATGGTAGCAACCAGCTCTCGAACACCAGCCTGCCGATCATCAGACCAGTGTCCTAACCTTGTGAGCTCGCCACGTTCCTTGGCCCACTTAATGACCATAATTACAGGCTTCAATTATTGTTGAAGGTCGAGGACAACCTGTACAGGCAACTCTTTTACCCCACAGATGTCCTCCAGTGTTTGGGAGAAGGAAGCAGAGAAGCGATCCCTAGATGTACGCCCGTTGTTCTGAGCTCTGCAAAGGATTATCTTCGGTTTCCTGGGGCAGAATTGAGGATTTAATTTAGCAGAGAATTCCAGAGGGGTTTCATTAGCAGAGGAGTGGCCACCAGGGGTGGCCTCCAACAGGCTGAGGATCAGAGGAGGATCTACCAGCCTCACCACCCACAGTACCCTTCCCTTTGAGGAGACCACAGTAGCACGACGCTCTCTTCGTTTGGCAGGCAAACAGCAGCGCGACAGGCATCAGTGTGTGCAGAGACCGCAAAACCTCACTCCATGTTGCTTCAAGGATCTCTCTGCTGCTCCCTGGGGGTGGATGCAAGGAGTGTGTATGTGAGAGAGAGAGAGAGAGAAACAGAGACAGAGACAGACAGAGAGACAGAGAGAGAGAGTCTGAGAAAGAGAGACAGAGAGAGAGACAGAGAGGAGAGACAGAGAGAGAGACAGAGAGACAGAGACAGAGAAACAAAGAGAGACAGAGAGACAGAGAGACAGAGTCTGAGAAAGAGACGGAGAGAGAGACTGAGAGAGAGAAGAGACGGAGAGAGAGACTGAGAGAGAGAGAGACAGAGACAGAGAGACTGAGAGAGAGAATAGACAGAGAGACTGAGAGACAGACAGAGGCCGAGAGACAAAGAGAGAAAGAGAGTCAGAGACAGAGAGAGAGAGAGAGAGAGAGTCTGAGAAAGAGAGAGAGAGAGAGAGACTGAGAGACAGAGAGAGAGAAGAGACAGAGAGACAGAGACAGAGAGAGAGAGTCTGAGAAAGAGAGAGAGAGTCTGAGAAAGAGAGAGAGAGACTGAGAGACTGAGAGAGAGAAGAGAGACAGAGACAGAGAGACAGAGACAGAGAGAGAGAGAGTCTGAGAAAGAGAGAGAGAGAGAAACCAAGAGACTGAGAGAGAGAAGAGAGACAGAGACAGAGAGACAGAGACAGAGAGAGAGAGTCTGAGAAAGAGAGAGAGAGAGAGACTGAGAGACTGAGAGAGAGAAGAGACTGAGAGAGAGACTGAGAGACAAAGAGAGAAAGAGAGTCAGAGACAGAAAGAGACAGAGAGAGAGAGAGAGTCTGAGAAAGAGAGACCGAGAGAGAGACCGAGAGAGAGACCTGGGTTGCAACATATTTCTCCTCCAGTGGTGGGATTCAACCAGTGTAACAATCGCACTTTGCACACAGTATTTTAAAAACAGCCATTTTCAGCTCTAACACTTACATTCTGCTGCAGCCCCGGTGAGTAAAACAGCCGAGGCATGAAAATCCACTGGGCTTCAAATCAGCTGGGCTTCAAAAGAAGGAAATAAAGGCTAGACTAGGGTGGGGCCAACTGATCAATGAAACTTCCAGTTCATCTGAACCGGTCCATACCAGCTGAATCCCACCCCTCTCCACCTCTCAACCTATTACAAATAGTCCTTAGCTTACAGCAGTTCATTTAATGACCAAAATTACAACGTCATTGTAAAGAAATGACTTAAGAGCATTTTTCACACAATGACTATTTTAACATCCCCGTGGTCTTGTCATCCAAATTTGGATGTTTGGCAGCTGACTTATAGTTATGACAATTCCAGGGTCCCGGGCTCAACTTTTGTGACTGTTTTATCAGTAAAATCCCAGCAAAGGGAGGCCCGATTCACTTAACTCACTTGAACAATCGCAGCAGTCCGCTTAACTACCAAAGCAAGAAAAGTGGTAACATAGGACAACTTTCTCTTAGCCAATGTTTCACTTAGCAACATAAATTTTGGGCTCAGTGATGGCCGTAAGTCGAGGACTACCCAGCCAACTGCTTTGTGGCATTATAATGCAGGTCATTCTTGTTCACCAGCGGCAGCCAAAATTTCAGGACCCCTGCAGTTTTGCAAAGGCTAACACATTTCTAGAGATTTAGAATTTAGAATAACAGAGTTGGAAGGGACCTTGGAGGTCTTCTAGTCCAACCCCCTGCTCAGGCAGGACACCCTGGACTATGCCATTTCAGACAAATGGTTGTCCAATCTATTCTTAAAAACTTCCAGTGTTGGGGGGATTCACAACTTCCAGTGGCAAGTGGTTCCAGTGGCTAATTGATCGGTCAGGAAATTTCTTCTTAGTCTTAGGTTGCTGACTTTTGCCATAAAACAGGGTGGCCCCAGGCAGGGTTTGGATTCAAAAATCTCAGCTACCAATTCACTGCTGGGTGGGCGTGGCCTAATGGAACTTCGGGGAGGGCCATTTTTCGCCTTCCCCAGAATCCGGAGGCTTCCCTCAGGCCTCTAGGAGGGCAAAAATGGCCTCCCCTGAGCTCTGGAGGCCCTCCAAGAACAGGCCTGTTTCCGGAGGGCCATTTTCCCCCTCCCAGAGCCTCCGTGCAGACCCCACACTTACCTGCGTTGAAAATGGGCCATGTGGAGACTCCTGGGAGGGGAGGGGAAGGTTTAAATACTGGTTCGGTGAACCAGGTGCCAATTTAAGATCCGGTTTGCCCAAACAGGTCCAAACTGGTAAAATACCTCTGCCCCCAGGTATGATTAAAAAAAAAAAAAAAAGGCAAAATGGTAGCCACCACAATGCAATTGGATCTCAGATTCAGAAGGAATTATATATATATATATATATATTTTCCTTCGGCAGGCTTTGAGCCAAACCATTTTGTCAGAAGTTAAGGCTGGAGCTCAGGTGTGGCTGAACGGCAGGGCATCCTTCATACTTAGGTGGCTAAGGGAAGCCAGGTGCATTCGGTAGGGCAGGTAGGGTCCAAAAGAATCAAGATGGCAGCCGCAACCATGCAGTTGAATCTCAGATTTCTTTTTTTTTTTGTTCCGCAGCATTTGAGCCACTGCATCTTGTGATAGTTAGAGCTGGAACTGTCAGACATCAATCAGAATAGAGCTGGAAGGGAACGTGGAGGTCCTCTAGTCCAACCCCCTGCTCAAGCAGGAGACCCTACACCAGGAGTGTCAAACTCGATTTTATGGAGGGCCGCCTCAGGGCTGTAGTTGAGCTTAGGGGGCTGGGTGGGCGTGACCATGGTGGGTGTGGTCAGCTTGACATCACTCATGTCGCGAGCACCTGTGGCGGCCCGGGCGGGGCTGGGGGGGAATCCACTTTTGCTAGTAGTTTGTTTTGCTTGCCAGCAAAAACAGAGCTCAGGGGGCCCCAATTGGAGCTCTCTGAGAGTCATGAACAAATCTTCACACTAATTAAACAAACTAATGGTCTCCTGCAAACACCACTCTCCTTTAGCTCCTCTTTATTCCCTATGGGAGGGGCCATTCACCGTCCACCTGTGCCTTTACTCCTGAGTTGTTCCTTAACTGTTCCCTTCTCCTGGCAGCTCTGTGCATGCACACCCTGGGAACAGGTTCCAGCTGTTCTTCTGCCTCACTGATCCCCGACTCCAAAGGCAACTGATAACTGCCAGATGGCCCTGGCCCCATTTCTGCCTCTGATGCAGAGCCTTCCCCAGATTCCAGGACTGGCCCATGTTCCTCCCCAACCTCCTCACTGTCCGATTCTTCCACCAGCTTCTCTGGCTGCTGGCGGGCCACAACACAGAGGTCCCCAACCTGTGGGCCATGACCCACTACTGGGCTGCAGCATATTGGTCACTGGGTCATGCAGGCTAGTGCATACATCTGTGGGCTGCCCCAGAGAGGAGGGAGTCAAGTTATTTTCCAAAGCACCCAAAAGCCAGACAGGGAATAATGGATGGAAACTGATCAAGGAGAGAGATTAAACCTAGAAATAAAGAGACATTTCCTGACAGTGAGAACAGAAATTGTCTTTAGGAGTGGTGGGAGCTTCATCCCTGGAGGCTTTCAAGAAGAGACTGGACTGCCATTTGTCAGAAATGGTGTAGGGTCTCCTGCTTGGGCAGGGGGTTGGACTAGATGACCTACAAGGTCCCTTCCAAATCTGATGTGCTGTTAATTCAGCAGAAGGGCAGCAATGGGGCAGAGGGCTCTTGCATACTTGGGGGGGGGGGCAAAGCTAGGGGGCTGTTGGTGCCAGTTAGAGCGTCAGGCGCTGTTCTGCTTCTATTTCTGAGGATTGCCATCCAGAGGACGGAAACGTTCCCACGCTGGTGAGTCACCTTTGGGACGGGGTTGGAGGACTGGGTGGTGCCTTATAGGCTCGGTGGGAGAGGGGTGGGGGAGGAGGTTCGGCTTCGAGGCGCCCGGCCTGGAGTCAGGAGCTCTTTCTGCAAGGCGAGGACTCCTGGAAAGTGGATGGAAGGCTGGGCACCGGGCCAGAGGCGGGAGAGAGAACGTCCCCCGTGCCAAGGCTGGGGGAATTCTTCAGCAAATAATCACAAACAGACCCCAGCAGCCGGAGTTTGTTTTGTTAATTGTTGGAATAAAATATGGCCCCCAGTCTGATGAAGGAAGGCCAAATGGAATCATTCCTCGGCTTGGAAAATAAGAATTGGAAGTTTGTGGGAGAGCAAAGTAGGAGGAATTCTATTCTATTCTATTCCATTTCCATTCCCATTCCATATTTTCCATTCTATTTCCATTCCCATTCCATATTTTCTATTCTATTCCATTCCATTCCCATTCCATATTTTCTAGTCTATTCCATTCCATATTTTCTAGTCTATTCTATTCCTTTCATACTTCTATTCTATTCCATTCCATTCCCATTCCATATTTTCTAGTCTATTCTATTCCTTTCATACATTCTATTCTATTCCATTCCATTCCCATTCCATATTTTCTAGTCTATTCCATTCCATATTTTCTATTGTATTCCATTCCATTCCCATTCCATATTTTCTATTCTATTCTATTCCATTCCCATTCCATATTTTCTATTCTATTCTATTCTATTCTATTCCTTTCTATTTCTATTCTATTCTATTCTGGCCTTGGGAGGGCCTGTAGTGTGGAGCGGTTGTACAAATGCCATGGGAAGGGGTTACAGCTCAAAAAAGCAATCACTAAAGCAGTGTTTCTCAACTTTGGTTATGCTGGCTGGGGAATTCTGGGAATTGAAGTCCAGATATCTTCAAGACTTATAATAACTTCATTGTCACTTGGAATGTACACTAATCGGCATACATTAAAATGAAATTTCATTGCATACAGCTCTCAAAGGGTCACCACCTCCAATACACACTACATAAACATGACAAAATACATACATAAATAATTACAAAATTATGCGTATACCTAAAGTCTGTCTATATCAGTCTAATCTATCTCTATCATCTATCCACCCACCCGTCCATCCATCCATCCATCCACTTCTAGCTACAGTATATCTGTCTGTCTCTGTCTATCTATCTATCTAATATCCATCATCTATTCATCCATCCATCCATCCATCCATCCATCCATCCACCTACCTATCTACCATCTGTCCTTTCCTTTCCTTCTTTCCTTTCCTTTCCTTCCCTTTCCTTCTTTCCTTTCCTTCTTTTTTGCCTTTTTCTTTTCTTTTCTTTTCTTCTTTCCTTTCTTCCTATTTTTCTTCCATTCTTTTTCTTTCCATCTTTTCTTTCCTGCTATTTTTCTTCCTTTTCTTCTTTCCTTTCCTCTCCTATTTTTTCCTTTCCTCCTATGTTTCTTCCTTTCCTTCTTTCCTTTCCTCTTATTTTTCTTCCTTTCCTTTCCTTCTTTCCTTTCCTTCTTTTTTTGCCTTTTTTCTTTTCATCCTTTTTGCCTTTTTCTAAGATGTTTTTCAGCCTTCTAACCTAACCTTAACACCTCAAATAAAATTCCCTTATTCTCTCCCATCTGGTGCCAATCTGGATCAGCCAAGATCACCTTGGCGCTGCCAATGTCTGAGATTCGAGCATCTTCTCCAATGACTACAGATTAAAAACATTTGACCACAACTTCAGCAACAGCGGAGATCAAGACCCCGACATCTAAAAAAAATTTTTAAAGCCTTAAAAAATAATATAAAAGGAGAGGTAACCACAGCTGCAAAATCACTCCTTATTCCTTTCTGAGGACAGAGTCTGAGAGCGAAGAGGATAACGGAAGGACAAACGCTGAAATCACCCACCCTGAATATTATTCCACATGGCGGAATAAAACAGGGTGGGTTTCTGGTCCTGTCTCTCAAACCACCGTCTTTCATTTCCCGGTCTAAAAATAAAAGTCTTATAAATGTCTTTTCCAGGGCAGAGATCAGTCATTGTGCAAAACTTGGTTTGTTTTAATTTAGCAATTCATGGCAAGGCCTTTGCCAACGGGGTCAAAGATTGTTCAGTGCAATATCAGTTAAACAGGATTTCTTCCTGAGAGTTTCGCTTCAATAAAATAATAGAATAATGGAGTTGGAAGGGACCTTGGAGGTCTTCTAGCCCAACCCCCTGCTCAGGGCAGGAAACACTATACCCTTTGCAACACAGGGCTGTCTAATTTCTTTTTTAAAATTTTCACGTTTCTGTGGAGTTGTGCTGGAGCACCCACAATTTCCAGAGGCAAATCTGGGTAATTGTTCTAACTGTCATAAAATTTCTCCTTAGGTTGCTTCTCTCCCTTGCTACCATGCTTCAAAGCGACCTTGATAATGTGTCTGAACGGTCAAACAATTGGCAACTCCAAATCTCGACCAACAAATGCCCTGTCCTACAGATTGGTTTAAAAAAAAAAATCAGTACACCAAATACAAACTAGGCGGATATGACCTCGTAGGCCAGGTGTCTCCAACCTTGTCCAAAAACTTGTGAACTTCAACTCCCAGAATTCCCTGAGCTGACATGACTGGAGGAGGAATTCTGGGAGTTGAAGTCCACAGTTGCCAAGTTGCCAAGGTTGGAGACTCCTGTTGTAGATGACCCTCCCACTCTGTCAAGGACCTCGGAGAACTCATATCTAACGACTTAAGCACCAGAGCTCACTATAACAGCATTGCCAAAAAGGCATTAAGAGTTGTAAATCTAATATTACGAAACTTCTCCTCCAATTGCTAACTAGGGCATACAAAACCTTTGCTGGACCAATACTCGAATACAGCCCATCTGTCTGGAATCCGCAATATATATCAGACATTAAACAATTGAGTGAGTCCAGAAAGTATTTCACGAGAAGAGTACTACACTCCTCTGCTTGCAACAGAGGGTGCATCAGGGGTGTCCAACAATACAAAAGCACATAACAGATACAAACTCAATGTAAGCCGCTCCAAACTTGACTGCAGAAAGTACAACTTCAGCAACAGAGTGGTCAATACCTGGAATGCACTCCCTGACTTTGTTGTTTACATCCTCCAACCTCCATTCCTTTAACCTCAAACTATCCACTATTGACCTCACCCCATTCCTAAGAGGTCTGTAAGGGGCATGCACAAGTGCACCATCGTGCCTCCCATCCCTGTCCTATTGTCCCCATTTATTTGGACCTATTTCCTGTATTCTTACTCACGTTTATTCGTATACCTATTATCTTATAAGTGATTGACAAATCAAATCAAATCAATAAATAAATCAATAAAAATTGTGGTCGTTAAGTGAACTAAGGGTTCATGGTGGGCCAGACTGAAACATCATAACATGCTGTCACATGACCATAAGATGCTGCAACAGCCATAAATGCAAGCTGGTTTAACATACGTTTGACCTTTGGTTTGGGCTAACTAAATTTGTTACCAGCATTTGCAGAAATTCTGCTTTCCATCCAACTTTTAAGCACAGGTACCACTGATGATATTATCTAGTTGGATAATAAAATGTCTACAGAAAAACAGCAAGCTCAGAGATCACCAAGGACCCCAGAGTCCTCCTCCTCCTCCTCCTCCTCCTCTCCTGTTTCTTCTCCTTCTCCTTATCACTACAAACCCACTCCCTTCAAACACTGGTGATGTTGCCTGGTTGGGTAATGAAATGTCTGTAGGAAAACCACCAAGTTCAGAGAGCATCAAGGACTCCAGAGTCTTCCTCCTTCTCTTCCTCCTCTGCTCCACAAACCCACTCCCTTCTAGCACTGATGATGTTACCTAGTTGGGTAATGAAAGGGCTAAAAAAACAACCAAGCTTAGAGAATACAAGGACCCCACAATCCTCCTCTTCCTCTTCCCCTTCCCCTTCTCTCCACAAACCACACTCCCTTCTGGGACAGATGACGCTACCTAGTTGGATAATGAGAAGTCTGTAAGAAAACCACCAAGCTCAGAGAGCACCAAGGACCCTATAGTTCAACCCTGAGCTACAAATATCCTTTAACTATGGATAACACCAAACTCTCTTCACCCCACTGATGACAACTGCATCTGTTGAAAAGCTTGCGTTTGGTAATAACGGTTAAGCCAGCCACATAACTCCTAACAAGAATGCAATAGAAGAGGACTTAATGTCAAGCTGTGGATGACTGAATCCTATCCAGTTCTCTCACCCACTCCACCCCATTTCCATTCCCTCCCCAAAAAGAGTCAAAGGACTCTTGTTTCATTTCTCTTCCTTGTTCTGTTTTTTCACAAACCTGCCAATCTATCCTCTTCCTCCCCATCCTGCATGGAATTCCCCTGGTCTGTCTGGAGCCATGGAAGAGACACCGGTAGGACTGGCTGGCCTTCGAAACTGGATTTTCTGCCCAAGGACCAGGAAGAAAAGTTGACTTTTTTTTTTTTCCTGATCCACATTTTTTTTTACAGACTTGAAAAGTCCATCGGAGCAGAATTACAAGACCTAGGTCAGAGGTGGTATATTCAGCAGGTTCTGATCAGTTCTGGAGAACCAATAGCAGAAATTTTGAGGAGTTTGGAGAACCGGCAAATACCACCTCTGACTGGCCCCACCTCCATCTATTCTCCCTTGATTGGCTGGGTCTCCTTTGGTTGCCCTGCCCAGGAGAACGGAGCTGGAAAGCAGGTTAGTGGGATGGGGAGGGAAGGGGGATTTTGCAGTATCCTTCCCCTGCCACACCCACCAAGCCATGCCATGCCCAAGCCACGCCCACAGAACTGGTAGTAAAAAAAAATTGAATCCCACCATTGACCCAGGTGCCAACCGTGGAGTAATACTCTACCTTGTTTCCAAGGTAGATTTATTTTTACGCCTTTAAAAGGAAAGTGTTGAGGTTTAATTTAAAAAAACACTTCACCCAGAGCTTCCTGGAGTGACTAGTTGCTTCCTTCAATATCTATTTAATTTGGTGAAATGTCACTGTATAGGCACAGTTAGCCCTTGATGGACAACCACTCGTTTAGCGATCATCATTTAGCAAGTTCTAAGGCACTGAAAAAAGTGACTTGTGATCATTTTTCACACTGATGGCCATTGTAGCATACTTGTGATTGTGTGATCAAAACTTGGGTGCTCCAACACTGGAAGTTTTTAAGAAGAGATTAGACAGCTCTTTGTCTGAAATGCTTGAACAGGGAGGGAGTTGGACTAGGACCTCCAATGTCCCTTCCAACTCTCTTATTATTCTACTCTACTCTACTCTACTCTACTCTACTCTACTCTACTCTACTCTACTCCACTCCACTCTACTCTACTCTACTCTATTTCTATTCCAATTCCTTATTCTGTTTTGTTTTGTTCTGTTCTGTTCTGTTCTGTTCTACTCTACTGTACTCTACTCCCTATTCTATTCTATTCTATTCTATTCTATTCTATTCTATTCTATTCTATTCTATTCTATTCTATTCTACTCTACTCTACTCTACTCTATTTCTATTCCAATTCCTTGTTCTATTCTATTCTGTTCTATTCCGTTCTGTTCTAGTCTAGTCTAGTCTAGTCTACTCTACTCTAGTCTACTCTATTTCTATTCCAATTCCTTATTCTATTCTGTTCTATTCTACTCTACTCTACTTTACTCTACTCTACTCTACTCCCTATTCTATTCTGTTCTAGTCTAGTCTAATCTAGTCTAGTCTAGTCTAATCTAGTCTAGTCTAGTCTAGTCTACTCTATTTCTATTCCAATTCCTTATTCTATTCTGTTCTATTCTGCTCTACTCTACTCTACTCTACTCTACTCTACTCTACTCTACTCCCTATTCTATTCTGTTCTAGTCTAGTCTAGTCTAGTCTAGTCTAGTCTAGTCTAGTCTAGTCTAGTCTAGTCTAGTCTAGTCTAGTCTGGGTTCCAAGTCCTCCAAAAGATGGGTACTCTTTAGGAGAAAACTACTTGCCTCCCTCCAAATCTGCTCCATCTCAACTCTGAAACGGAGATATGGCAACGTTCTGCAGGATTCCAGATGTGTGTTGAACCATGTGGTGACAATGAGCGTCCAGGTGTCCACAGTAGCCTTGGAGGTTTCCCGGACTTTCCTGAGGAAGTTTCTCTCCCAACCCCTGTCTTGTGTTTGGTCGTCTCTCTCTCTCTTTCTCTTTCTCTCTCTCTCTCTCTCTCTTTCTCGGCTGGCTGCTATTTTGGTGTCTTTCTTTCCCCCCTCCCACTCCAACCGGGTGTTTTGTTCCTTTCCCTTCTCCCTCCACGTGCTCTTTCCTCTCCTCTTTCCTTCCTCCTGTCCCTTCTTTCCATGCCGTCAGCTTTCCTCCATGGCCGGATCAGGGAGGAGAGGATGGAGGTGGGTTCAGGGTTCAACCAAGAGGAGGGGGGGCAGAAAATCCAAGGAAAAAATTCTCCAGATATGGCTGAGGGTGGTTTTGATCTGGAAAGAGGAGAGGGAGAGGGAGAGGGAGAGGGAGAGGGAGAGGAGAGGAGAGGGAGAGGGAGAGGGAGAGGGAGAGAAGAGAAGAGAAGAGAAGAGAAGAGAAGAGAAGAGAAGAGAAGAGAAGAGAAGAGAAGAGAAGAGAAGAGGGAAAGGGGAGGGAATAGAGAAGAAGGCAAAGAAATAGAGGGGAAGGGAAGGGAAAGGAAAGGAAGGGAAGGAAAAGAAAGAAAGAAAAATAGGAAAGGAAAGGAATGGAATGGAATGGAATGGAAAGGAAAGGAAAGGAAAGGAAAGGAAAGGAAAGGAAAGGAAAGGAAAGGAATGGAATGGAAAGGAATGGAAAGGAAAGGAAAGGAAAGGAAAGGAAAGGAATGGAATGGAATGGAAA
Source organism: Hydrophis major (assembly GCA_033807585.1). Lineage (NCBI taxonomy): Eukaryota > Metazoa > Chordata > Lepidosauria > Squamata > Elapidae > Hydrophis > Hydrophis major. Next base: position 259,013,337 of record CM066330.1, read on the forward strand.
GGAAAGGAAAGGAAAGGAAAGGAAAGGAATGGAAAGGAAAGGAAAGGAAAGGAATGGAATGGAAAGGAAAGGAAAGGAAAGGAAAGGAAAGGAAAGGAAAGGAAAGGAAAGGAAAGGAAAGGAAAGGAATGGAATGGAATGGAAAGGAATGGAAAGGAAAGGAAAGGAAAGGAATGGAATGGAAAGGAAAGGAAAGGAAAGGAAAGGAAAGGAAAGGAAAGGAAAGGAAAGGAATGGAATGGAATGGAAAGGAAAGGAAAGGAAAGGAATGGAATGGAAAGGAAAGGAAAGGAAAGGAAAGGAAAGGAATGGAAAGGAATGGAAAGGAATGGAAAGGAAAGGAATGGAATGGAAAGGAAAGGAAAGGAAAGGAAAGGAAAGGAATGGAATGGAAAGGAAAGGAAAGGAAAGGAAAGGAAAGGAAAGGAAAGGAAAGGAAAGGAATGGAATGGAATGGAAAGGAATGGAAAGGAAAGGAAAGGAAAGGAATGGAAAGGAAAGGAAAAGAAAGGAAAGGAAAGGAAGGGAAGGGAAGGGAAGGATGGAATGGAATGGAAAGAAAGGAATGGAATGGAAAGGAAAGGAAAGGAAAGGAAAGGAAAGGAAAGGAAAGGAAAGGAAAGGAAAGGAAAGGAAAGGAAAGGAAAGGAAAGGAAAGGAATGGAATGGAATGGAATGGAATGGAAAGGAAAGGAAAGGAAAGGAAAGGAAAGGAAAGGAATGGAATGGAATGGAAAGGAATGGAAAGGAATGGAATGGAATGGAATGGAAAGGAAAGGAAAGGAAAGGAAAGGAAAGGAAAGGAAAGGAAAGGAAAGGAAAGGAATGGAATGGAATAGAAAGGAAAGGAAAGGAAAGGAAAGGAATGGAAAGGAAAGGAAAGGAAAGGAAAGGAAAAGAAAGGAATGGAAAGGAAAGGAAAGGAAAGGAAAGGAAAGGAAAGGAAAGGAAAGGAAAGGAAAGGAAAGGAAAGGAAAGGGAGCAAAATAGGAGGGGAGGGGAAGGGAAGGGAAGAGGGAAGGGAAGAGGGCAAAATAGGAGGGATGAGGAGGGAAGGGAAGGGAAGGAAAGGAAAGGAAAGGAACTTGATCGTCCTTTTGAAAAACAAGCCAAGAGGATTTATATAACTTTTCCCCATCAGGAGGAGAACCCTCCCCCCCCCAAATTACTAGTGTAAAGGTAAAGGGTCAAGGTGAGGGGTTAATGTTCTTGACTTTCCACTGTAGCTCTTACCAGCCCCAGCATGCTGGCTAGCAAGGGATGCTGGGAGTTGTAGTTAGCAATCAACACCCAGGCAGAGTTGGACTCCAAACAAACAATTAAGCAGAAAGCAATATCAATAAAGAAGAATATTTGCAGCTCAGGTTTGAAATGAGAGGTCCTTGGTGCTTTCTGAGGTCCTTGTTTTTCTTGCAAATGTTTCATTACCCATCATCAGTGGTAGCTGCAGAATTCTGGGAGTTGCAATCCACAGGGGTTCAAGGAGGGGTCAGCCCTGCTCTAAAAGTGGCTTAGCACTTCTGAAAAATCAAAAGGAAGCTTTCTAATCCACTTTCCCATAACCCTGGAAATTCTGAACTCACACTCGTGTGTAACACAACCCTTTTCATATCCCTACCGCAAGCACTGGGGGCCTCAGCAAAGGCAGAAACTGCTGCCCCCTTCATTGAAAAACTGTCCATTCCTGCTTTAGAAATCCGTTATCGCTTTATTAAAAAATAACAATGCTGGCTGGGTTCCTGTTTTTTTTTTTTTTTTTTTAATCTGTAGCTGAACTGACAAAAAATTCAGCAGGCAAACCTTCTGCCAACACTTCTGCCAGGAAAAACTTCCACTTCTAAAATAATTCCATGTTGAATCCCAGTTAAAGACACAGGAGAGAGAGAGAGAAAATATTGCGTCACCGCCTGGTTCCTTTTTGAGGTTGCCAAGATCCTTCTTGGGTTCTACTCTTCTGCTCTTAATACAGGGAGGGACTCTGTCTGGGCCCAAAGGCTGCGTATTAATGTCACAGGTAGTCCTCAATTTACAACAGATAGAATAGGATAGGATAGGATAGCATAGGATAGGATAGGATATATAGAATAGAATAGAATGGGAATGGGAATGGAATGGGACGGAATGGAATGGGACGGAATGGAACGGAATGGAACGGAATGGAACGGAATGGAACGGAACAGAACAGAACAGAACAGAATAAAATATATAGAATAGAATAGAATAGAATAGAATAGAATAGAATAGAATAGGAATGGGAATGGGATGGGATGGAATGGGAGGGAACGGAACGGAACAGCACAGAACAGAACAGAATAGAATAGGAATGGGAATGGGACGGGACGGAATGGGATGGAATGGAACAGAACAGAACAGAACAGCACAGCACAGAACAGAACAGAACAGAACAGAACAGAACAGAACAGAACAGAACAGCACAGCACAGAACAGAACAGAACAGAACAGAACAGAACAGAACAGAATAGAATAGAATAGAATAGAATAGAATAGGACAGAGTTGGAAGGGACTTTGTAGGTCATCCAGTCCAACCCCCCGCCCAAGCAGGAGATTTCTGACAAATGGCAGTCCAATCTCTTCCTGAAAGTCTCAAGTGATGAAGCTCCCACAACTTCCGAAGGCAACTTCTGTTCCATCAGTTGATGGTTCTCCCTCTCAGAAAGTTTCTCCTTATTTCCAGGTTGAATCTCTCCTTGTTCAGTTTCCATCCTTTGTTCCTTGTCTGGCCTTTGGGTGCTTTAGAAAATAGTTTGACCCCTTCCTCCTTTCTTTTTTTTTTTTTTCTTTTTTTTTTTTAAGTAAAAGTTTGATTGACTTTGACAATAAACTAAAACACATCAAACATAAGACATCAAACATAAAAGCATCCTCCTCCTTCATAAATTTACAGACAGTGTATCGGTTGGTTTGCCACTCTTTTTTGTGCATCCATTTCATAGTCACCATTGTAATTAGGTTACATAATAACTCATATTATCAATCAACAATTATATGTGCTAATATCATTATTAAACAATCATTTGACTATAATTTTATTAATTCATACTTAATTCATTCATACCTTCCTCCTTTCTGTGGCAGTCCCTCAAATATTGGAAGACTGCTCTCATGTCTCCCCTGGTCCTTCTCAGTTCCTACAACTGTTCTTCATATGTTTTAGCCTCCAGTCCCCTAATTATCCTGGTTGCTCTTCTCTGCACTTTTTCTAGAGTCTCAACATCTTTTTTATAATGTGGTGACCAAAACTGGATGCAGTACTCTAGGTGTGGTCTTACTAAGGCTTTATGGAGTGGCGTTAGTACTTCACTTGATCTTGATTGTATCCCTTAACGCAACTTAGGATTGCATTAGCTTTTTTGGCTGCTGCTGCACAAGGCTGGCTCCTATTTAGCTGGTTGTCCACTAAGACTCCCAGATCCTTCTCACAGTTCCTGCTGTTGAGCCTGATTTCACCTAGTCTGTATGTGTCCTTTTGGTTTTTCTTGCCTAAGTGTAGGACTTTCCTTTTCTCTACAATGAATTTCATTTTGTTAGACATGGCCCAGTGTTCTAGTCTGTCAAGATCCATCTGGATCTTGAGCCTATCTTCTTGGGTGTTAGCTATTCCTGCCAGCTAAGTATCATCTGAAAATTTGGTAAGTTCCCCTTCTATTCCCTCATGTAAGTCGTTCATGAAGATACTGAAGAGTCCTGGGTCTAAGACGGAACCTTGTGGCACCCCACTGCTTACTTCCCTCCATGTAGATAAGACCCATTAAGGACTACTCGTTGAGTATGGTTTGTCAGCCAGTTGCAAATCCATCTGGTGATGGTGCTATCTATCCCACTTTTTTCTAGCTTACCAAAAAGTAGGTTGTGGTCTACTTTGTCAAATGCCTTGCTGAAATCTAAATATATTATGTCCGTAGTATTTCGCTGGTCTACTAATTTAATCAGTTAAGGAAAAAAAAGAAACTGGATATTTCTTGATATGGGACTTATTTTACCAATGGTTAGTTAATAAAACCAGAAGTTAGAAATATGGAAATATAAAAAGGACAAATGTCATAAGGAGATTTGTTCAAGTGTATAAGTTAAATATTATTGTTATTATAGTATTAATATTATTCATGAAAACTATTGTAAATTATAATCGCCTAAAAATCATTGTACCCAGACAGCACAGTGTTGGATTGAAATTGAATTTTTACATGTTATATAAAAAAAACAAATAAAACATTAAAAAAAGGAAACCTCTTACAGCTTCGTTATTCTATCAACTAAGGAATGGGAGGTGGGGACTGGCCGGAATAAACACATGTATGATTTTTCATTCTATTGCTTTTAACTCCATTTATAGAGGTTGGGATGCACACCATTCTGAGTCATTCCCAACTGGAGGAGAGCTCTAACTCCAGGAGCATGAAATAAATTTATATGTTCAGAAATTTCCAATTTTCGGAGTCAGCAAAATTAGAGATAGCTCGCTAGTGCCTCCTTGTGTCCTTGAGCTGTTTGTTTTTAAAATTAGGGATGGATCTAATTCCATTTTTCAAACTTCTCCCAAAGGTACTTGTTTTCAACAAGCAACTGGACGTCCTTGTTTTTCTCTGAAGACGTTTTGCTTTCTCCTCCAAGAAGCTTCTTCAGCTCTGACAGAATGGTGGGGAATGGAAAGATTCATATTCCTTGCAGGCAGCTGGTCATTTGCTTCCTTTTAGGGGGTCGCTGAGGCCACTTGGAGGGTTTATCTCTGTCCTCAGGGTGGTGCAAATGATTCCTGTAGCCTGCAATTTTTTCCCCTCTGGAATTCCATTCCTATTCCCACACCATTCAAAGGGTGTTCATCCCAAATTGTATAGCTCCTTCCATTCCCCACGATCCTGTCAGAGCTGAAAAAGCTTCTTGGATGAGAAGCGAAACGTCTTCAAAGAAAAAAACAAGAAAGCCCAGTTGCCTCCTCATAAAAGCTCCTTGTGGCCACGTTTTCAGCATCTGCAACCAGACTGCATTTACCCGGCTGGATGGGGAATTCTGGGAGTTGAAGTCCAGACATCTCCAATTCACTGTGATTGGCCTCTACTTTGACACACTTTCTGAAGACCTGATTCTGGAGATCTCAGGGTGATCCAGAGCCCATCAAGGGAGGTGGGGTTGATTGTTCTTGCCAGGGGACAATTGATTTATTGGGGTTTATACTGGGGTTTTTTATTTCTATCAGCTGCCTGGCCAAAAAGCTAATAGAATCCTTACTTGTTTAAACAGAGACATAGAATCAAAATCACATGACGCATTAGTACTGCCTTGGTAAGGCCATGCCTAGAGTGCTGCATACAGTTTTGGTCCCCACGTTACAAAAAAAGATGTTGAGACTTTGGAAAAAAGTGCAGAGAAGAGCAACTAAGTTGATTAAGGAACTGAAGGCTAAAACATATAAAAAATGGTTGCTGGAATTGAATATGTCTAATTTGGTGAAAAGGACTAGGAGTGACGTGATAGCAGTCTTCCAGTATCTCAGGGGCTGCCCCAAAGAAGAGGGAGTCCAACTTATTTTCCAAAGAAACAAAAGGAAAGTGAAGAAACAATGGATGGAAAGTTTTATTTACAAAGGGGATGCACGCACAGAGTTCTTAATGCATGTGTCAACCCAGACCGCAGGAATCCAGAACAGTGGGAACTTTCAGAGGACGCAGTGGCTCAGCGGCTAAGACGCTGAGTTTGTCGACCAGAAAGGTCGGGAGTTCGGCGGTTTGAATCCCTAATGCCGCGTAACGGAGTGTGCTCCCGTTCCTTGTCCCAGCCAACCTAGCCGTTTGAAAGCACATAAAAAATGCAAGTACAAAAATACTGGGAAGGGAACAACGTTCCATGCATCTTTGGCGTTTAGTCATGTCGGCCACACGACCACGGAGACGTCTTCAGACAGCGCTGGCTTCTTCGGCTTTGTAACAGAGATGAGCAGCGTTGCCAGATTCAAAATGTAAAATTATCGTACCCGAGACTCAAAATTATCGTTTTTTTGAGAAAATTATCGTACATATAGCAAACTCTATATCTCACAGGAAGTACCAACTGTAGGCATATATCCATGTGGAAAATGTCCGAATTGAAGGCATGAAGCCACAAGATACGATCCCGCAAAACTTACGATCAGCAATAAACTACCTCAATGGGCCTGACGCGCGCGACGACTAGCTGACTCGACTCGTACTCGTACTTGTACGTAGCTCGTGAGCGAGCGTGTATCACGTATGCACAAACTACACGCGCGTACGCACACACATGTGATCTAGACTCATGAAGTTGCATGAACCCACGAAAAGTACAGTATGGTAAAATACTAGCTCTTAAGGTAAAATACTAGCTCTTAAATTGCCAAACTGTAAAATTATCGTACATTTGACCTTTTTGGGAATTATTGATCGTACATCGTACAGAGGGCCAAATTATCGTACAAATACGATAATTATCGTACGTCTGGCAACACTGGAGATGAGCAAAGCTCTTCGGCTTTGTAACAGAGATGAGGACTGCCCCCTAGAGTTGGAAACGACTAGCACGTATGTGTGAGGAGAACTGTTACCTTTTACAACCCAGAAGCAAACCTGGCTGAGGCCATCTTTATGGCTTCAGAGTTGACACAAGAGAGAAAAGAGGAGGGGCATAGTTAGCTGGGGTTTTGTAGTCAAAACAAAATGTTTTCTTGTGGGAACCAAGGACATTTCAACAGGTGGCTGGGAAGAGACGAAGTAGAGTAACCGAGCAACCGGCCCGCACCTCTATTGGGCAATGTGACTGATGACTGGGGGCGGGGAGGGGGGAAAGGGGAAACTTTCACTTTTTAGTTAGGTGAAAGCCACGGGAACTTTCCGAATTGGTTTTCACCAGCTGTGCCAATATGATATATCTAATAAATTTGCTCTTTTGAGGAAGTTTCCTGCCTCGGACTTCTGCTTTCTATGGGTGCATTACTTGGAATGCTGACAGCATGTTCCAGTCGCCCAATCCTTCTCACTCGGTTTATATGTCTGATTAATTTTGGACCCCATCAAAAGCATCCGCAGTGGCTCTTTGGGGAAGTATTAAAAGACCAAGGAGCTTAGAGTGGACTATAGAAGAAACAGATTAAACATCCAGCCTTTGCTATTATCAGTGGAGACCGAGTGGAGCAAGTGGCCAGTTTTAAGTTCCTGGGTGTTGCCATAAAAGAGGACCTGATCCGGGGTACCCACATTGCAGCCCTGGTCAAAAAGGCCCAGCAGAGATTATACTACCTGAGACTTCTCAGAAAACAACATCTGAATGAAAAACTGCTGGTGACTTTCTACCGCTGTACCATAGAGAGCATTTTAACATACTGCACCAATTGCACAGTGGCAGATAGGAAAGCGCTCCAGAGGGTTAATGTCATTGCCCGGAGGATCACGGGTTGCCCTCTCCCCTCTTTGGAAGAGCTTTAGAGCTCCCGCTGCCTTAAGAAAGTTCAAAACATCCTCAAAGATCCATCTCATCCTGGGCACCCCCTTATTTTTTGAACTATTACCATCTGGCAGATGGTACAGAATAATAAAAACAAGGACAAATAGGCTAAAAAACAGCTTCTATCCCAGGGCAGTAGCTCTTTTGAATTCTACTGTATAGTGCAACATTAGTGCAATATCAGGGGTTTTCAATTCAATGTATAGAATGAGAAGGATGTGTGTTTCATTTTTATAGTTATCATATACACCGAAGATGGCATTTAATTTTTTTGTACGAGGGGCAATGACAATAAACTAAACTAAACCAAAACCAGAAAATGATCCGGACCAAATTGATTTAGTGTCAGACGGGCACAAACCCTAACCGAACTTGTATTTGATAGTAGCATGCTACTGTTTATGTATAGCTGTTGTGGGTGTACCCAATCGCCCACCCACCCAAAAAACCAAGGATGCTATGCGAAAACATTCCAATATGTTTTAATACACAAAAAACAATTTTCCTGAACGGACAAAGAATTTGATCGGGAAGGGCACTCCAGGAGGGAAGAGTTAAACCAGGAATGTACTTCCTTTTTTTTAAAAAAAAATGAAATGTTTCAAACGTACTAGATCAGAAACTATTGCTATGAGAAGAACAACAATTTAAATAGAGTTTGTTTAGGTGATATTTTTCTACTACTACAGCGAGGAGTCTGCCGGTATACTCCTTTCCTTCCACCAAAACGCTTCTCCTTTCATACAGTATTCTCTCTTTAGGTCTGTCTGCCCTTTTAGAAAATAATCTGTTGCTTGAACATATTTTTTCCCCCACGCACTCACTTATTCCTTCCTGTATTTCGGGATAATTCTTCTACAGATTGGAAAGCAGGGTCATTTAAAATCCCAAAGAAGCAGCAAAGAAACAAAACTTCTTGAGAGAGAAAAGCGGGGAGGGGGAAAATCTGTGAGAACGGTACCTTATTTCAATTTTTTTTTTAAAAAAAGCATTTTGACGAGATGGTATGTCTCAACCAGTTTTCCTGTGGCAATCCTGTCTGTTTCTCCCTCCACTTTCTGTGTGCCAACAGACTTTTTAAATGACATATGTCACTTTCCCACCGGTCTGGTGGTTTTCTGAATTGGTCCTTGCCAAAGATAAATTTCTAGTTGAGGATTCCTACAGAATGCGGTGGAAAAATGGAAGTAGAAAAATAGATGGCACTCTTTAAATAGCAAGGAGGAGGAGGAGGAGGAAGATATGGGAGGAAGAGGAGAAGGAGAAGAGGAGGAGGAGAGGAGGAAGACATGAAAGGAGAAGGAGGAGGAAGAGGAAGAGAAGAGGAGGAGGAGGAGGAAGACATGGGAGGAGAAGGAGGAGGAAAAGAAGAAAAGGAGAAGGAGGAGAGGAGGAGGAAGAAATGGAAGAAGGAGGAGAAGAGGAGGAGGAGGAAGACATGGGAGGAAGAGGAGAAGGAGAAGAGGAGGAGGAGGAGGAGAGAAGGAGGGAGACATGGGAGGAGAAGGAGGAGGAAGAGGAGAGGAGAAGGAGGGAGACATGAAAGGAGAAGGAGAAGGAAGAGAAGAGGAGGAGGAGGAGGAGAGAAGGAGGGAGACATGGGAGGAGAAGGAGGAGGAAGAGAAGAGGAGGAGGAGAGGAGGAGGAGGAGGAGGAGGAGGAGAGAAGAAGGAGGGAGACATGGGAGGAGAAGGAGGAGGAAGAGAAGAAAAGGAGAAGGCAGAGAGGAGGAGGAAGAAATGGAAGGAGGAGGAGAAGAGGAGGAGGAGAAGAGGAAGACATGAAAGGAGAAGGAGGAGGAAGAGGAGAGGAGGAGGAGGAGGAGAGGAGAAGGAGGGAGACATGAAAGGAGAAGGAGGAGGAGAAGAGGAGGAGGAGAGGAGGAGGAGGGAGAGGAGGAGGAGGAGGAGAGGAGGAGGAGGAGGAAGATATGGAAGGAGAAGGAAGAGGAAGAGAAGAGGAGGAGAGGAGAAGGAGGAAGACATGAAAGGAGAAGGAGGAGGAAGAGAAGAGGAGGAGGAGGAGGAGAGGAGGAGGGAGACATGAAAGGAGAAGGAGGAGGAAGAGAAGAGGAGGAGGAGGAGGAGAAGAGAAGGAGGAGGAAGACATGGAAGGAGAAGGAAGAGGAAAGGAGGAGGATTCAGGTAGGCCAGCTGGATATTAGAAACCTATGCGTCCATAGGAGGGTCCACCGGCCAGAAGCTTTTCAAAGGAATTTGGAGAATACAAACATCTGGAGACTTCAGAAGCAGAGGAAACATCTGCCCGTCAGCTAGGACTGTGAAGTCCACTCTTCAGGATGGCTAAGCTGATATACAAAACATCCCCTACTCAGTTCATTGTCCTTGTGACCGGTCAGCTGTCAGGATGGCCCGGCCCGGGTGTGGCAAAAGAGATGCTGCCCGGCGCTCTCTCACGCTCCCTCTCCATGCTCGGAGCAGGAGGGATCACCCCAGGAGAGCCTCCTCTTCTTCTAGAACGTGTTCTTGATCTTGGCGGCCACCAGCATCAGGATCTCGCCAATCTTGCTCTGCCAGTTGCTGATGTCCTTGGAGACCTCACACCACAGCTCCCCGTGCCGTGGCTCGGCATTTTCACAGCGCTTCCTCGCCTCTTCCTGCTGTTCCTGGATCGGGATGGAAGAAAAAGCGGGTGGGAGGGAGCAAAGCTTGCTTTAACCGTGTAGGGTTTTAAATTTGTCTTGTTGTATTTTTTTTTTACCTTGCCTTTATTACTGGATGGATAACGTCAGGTGATATCAAGGAGGTAAATATACCTTCCTCCTAGTTAATCCACAACAACCCTGTGAGGTAGGTTGGGCTATGGGAGAGTGGCTGGCTAGACACCCAGCTGGCTTCCATGCCTAAGGTGGGATTAGAGCTCACGGTCACCTGAGGGGATTGGCCCAAAGTCACCCAACTAGCATTCATGACTAAAGTGGGACTAGAACTCCCAGTGTCCCGGCCAATGACGCAAGGTACTGAGTAACTTCCATGCCTAAGGCAGGACTAGAACTCACCATCTCCTGGTGATTGGCCCAAAGCCACCTAGCCTACTCTCCCCAATTAGCAAAGTCTCTCCATAAAGTCCCTGTTTGAGTTGTGCCATCTTTTCTTTTACCTCAGTGCCGTGCTGTAGCTCAAATTTATAAAAGAACGCCCAAGCATCCCCCAGGTCAGAATCGATCTTCACGGTCCGATGGAACCATTCCCGAGCTTTGGTTATTTTGCGTTCGCTCCAGAACAACCTGAAAGAGGAGGAAAAAGGAGAATACAATCTAAGGAGACCAGGAACATCTTTCTGGTCAAAACAAGAGTCCGGAGGAGGAGGACTGTTTGACCGGGATGCTACAAGGTCTACTGCCTTGACTCAAAAATCGGCAGAGATTCTCACTTTTAGCCACACAATTTGGGATGAACAGCCTTGGAATGGTGTGGGAAGAGGAATGGATTTCCAGAGGGAAAATGGCAAACTACGGGAACAAGGAGAACCACTCAGGTGTCCCTGAGGACTCAGGTAAACCTCCAGGTGGCCTCAACAACCCTCTAAAAGGAGGCAAATGACCAGCTGCCACTTGAAAAAAGCACCTTTGGGACAAGGGGTTGGGCTAGAAGACCTCCAAGGACCCTTCCAGCTCTCGTATTCTATGGATAGTGGAACCTTCCTGTATAAGAGAACAAGTGGTAGCCACATAGGCTTAAAACCATTCATTTAACAACTGTTCAGAGCTCTGAAAATAGTGACCTTGTGTTCAGATCCTCACACTTAGGACCATCATAGCATCCTCCCCAGGGGTGGGATTCTACTGGTTCTGACCGGTTCTATAGAACCCCTTAACTTTCTAAGCAGTTCAGAGAATTGACTTATGACCCTTTTTCACACTTACGAACGTTGCAGCGCTCCGACTGTCATGAGAGGCCAGGCAACAAGCACCCCTCGACGTGAGTGATGTCGAGTTGGCCACATCCACCCAGCCACATGACTACCAAGCCACAGCCACCAACTAAGCCACGCCCACTGAACCGGTGGTTAAAAAAATGAATATCCCCCCCCTCCCTCCATCCCCCCGTCACACAATCAAAATTCTGGTGTTTGGCAACCAGTATATATTTATAAGACAATTGCAGCATCCCAGGATCCTGTGAACATTGCCATAGGCCGGCTTCTGGCAAGCATAGCTAACGCGAGAAGCCAGGTTTGCTGAACTGTACGATTCACTGAACCACCGCAGTGATTTCGCTTAACGACCGTGGCTAAAAAAGAATTTGTAAAATTGGGCACAATTAACAGCCACCGTGCTAGGCCGCAGAAATTCTGGTCCTTGTTTTGTTTGTTAAGTTAATCGATAAATATATAATCTGATAAATATATAAATGAATTCATTCTCTGGTACAGCATTGTGTGATGACACAAAAATAACCAAGTCACCAAAGTAGAATAAATTCCCTTTAATGCCTCCAACTTGGCCCCCAATGTCCAGTTATCCTCGTCTGGAGATCAAACTCTTCCAAAAACAGTCAAGGGAAGAAATGCAGTCTGAACTCAAAGTAAAGATAATTAGAAATTTTAAAAAAAACTAACACAAAACCACGCTGAAGTCATTAACACGACAGGCCAGGATGTTATAAATTGCAGACTTTCAAAGGATAACGCAGAGGACGCCAAAACCCAGACAGGGCTCGACCAAAATAATGCACGCTTTGCTTCCAGCAAGGAGCCGTGTGCAAACACCCAACTTATATCCTGTTCTCCCAGCTGCAACCAATGAAGGGAATCAGGGCCTTTTCCTCTCCCGTAAGCCACATTGCTCCCTTCTCCATTCCTCCCTGCATGCCCTAGGATAAAGAGGGGATGACCCTGGGTCTGAATGCCCAGTTGGCCCGTGCCCTTCCCCTGTTTCCTCCACAGCCACCAGATCCACTCCCACTCCCTGTCAGCTGCTCAATCTCCCCCTCAGAATCAGACTCCAACAAGGGCATGACACGTTGCCTCTAAATGAGGGAATTTAACCGAAGCACAGCCGAAGGCTCTCACCACAATGGAGAAAAGCCGCCAGAACGTGGGCTGAATTCTCAACGTCCAGCTTTCCCTGCTGGTTATACGCCTTCTGAAATAATCCTTCTAAAAGAAATCCCACACGTCAGAACAGCTGCCTCTGTGCTATGTCCCAGGGACCGGTTCTGCATTGCGGCACAGGGGTTCCATCCACACCCAGGGAGTTCCAGTTCTTGACAATTACTAAAAAGGCTACCTGGCAGATCAGGCTGTTCCACTGGGCATGTTTATGGTCTAGTAAGCACGATTGGGGGCAGAGGACTTGTTCCTTCACTTGCCTAAAGGGGGTTGGAGGAGGAGGTTATTTGCGAAGTGGGTAGGCCTTAGAAGCGAGAGGTTGCCGAAAGCGATTTACAAGGCTTGTGCTTAAGACAGAACCAAGCAAAGTTTCTTTGTCGGTGCAAGAAGAAGAGAACCTTACTTTATTTTATTTTACTTCGTTTTAATCTCACTTGTGCTACTTTATAAATATTATTTATAAATATTAGGCAGCAAGCATATCTAATACTTCTTCTTCCTCCTCCTCCTCTTTTTCTTCACAATAACAACCTTGTGAGGTGGGTTGGATTGAGAGAAAAATGAGTCTCGCCTAGCCGGCTTTCATGCCTAAGGTGGGACTAGAACTTATTCTCTCCTGGTAATTGGTCCAAAGTCACCCAGTCAGCTTTCATATTTAAGGCAGGACGAGAACTCTCCATCTCCTGGTGAGTAGCACCAAAGTCACCCAGCTGGCTTTCATGTTTCAAGTGGCACTGGAACTCACTCCTGGTGATCGGCCCAAAGTCACCCAGCCGACGTTCATGCTCAAGGCAGCAGCAGCAGCAGCAACTTCTCCCCTTCCACTCCACAAAGACCCTTCCCTTCTATCACTGATGATGTTACCTAGCTGGTTAAGGAAAGCAAGAAAACGTCCAAACGTCAAGGGAAGCATCTAGGACCCCATGGAGCGAGATTCTGGGTGAAACAACGTCACCCAGTAACAGGCCAAATGGCAGGACGATTGGCTGAGGATGACTTGGCCGCAAGAAGGATGTTTGGAAGAAAGATACAGATGCCTACTTGATTATGTTGGAAAGGGTTGCTACCTCTTGTCAATGGCTTTCGGGAGGGGACCTTCCTGCTTCTTTTCTTGCAGAGGTTTTGTCACCCAAATTATGTCACATCCTCAGTGCTAGAAGGGAGGGAGGTTTGGAGCCGGGAGGGGAGGTGGGGAGGACGACAACAATAATAACTCCCCTTTGGGGCTGCATGAATAGTTTCTTTGCATAGTCTATAGATGTTGTTAATGTTTATTTATTATAAAGACTCCAGCATCTTCTCCACCAGCGATCAGCCCCCAGACCAGCATAGATCAACTTCAAGGTCAACTTCAGATCAACAACCAAATAAGCAACACCCCAATCAAGAAACTGCCAAATAAGCCAACAGCAAACAACACCCACCCATCTCTTAAGACTGCCTTCACCCAACACAGACTGGCAAGACATCGAAACATAAACAGACAGCAGATATTAACTTCTTTACTAGCACTGATGAGGTTCCCTAGTTGGGTCATGAAAGGTCCACAAGAAAACAATCAAGCTTGGAGAGCACCAAGGACCCAAGTGTCAACTCGTAAAGCATCCCTGGCTTGCTCTTGAGTTGCCATAGGCGTGGAGCGGGGGGGGGGGGAGAACTGGTGGAGAAACTTGGTTACTATGGCCAGAAGCATATTCCACACATACTTTTCTCCAGATTGTATCCCAGGTTACTAGATCAAGCCGGAGAGGTGTGTTTGCAAAAGGGCTCCAGTTGGGAGAATGTGATTTATGACACACCCTGTGAGGCGGGAAACAGGGTCATAGGTAGGCAGTAAATTACGTGAGGCAGGGCTGGCTGCATTTGGGAAAGGGCCGACATCTTGCTTTCATAAATAATTGGATTTCTTTTGAAACTTGGCTCGAGGCTCATGGATTAATTAGGGCGTCTCTGGGACACCCTGACACCAAGGATGTCAACCCTGAGATACAAATATTCTCCTTTATTAATGGCTTTCAGGGTAGAGATGGAGAAACAGTGCCCAGCCACCCTGGGATTTTCCTCCAGTCAATCTGGGCCGGGAGGAGAATCGGAGAGCACACTGAGTGCTCCTTTGCTCATTAAAATAATGGGAAAAGGACCATGCATGCTGTTCAGAGTTGGTAGCAGAAAGGACTCCCTGGCCAGGCCACGGACCCCACAGCATGTTCCCTAATGTTTCACAGTCGAACGAAAAGGACTAAAAGATCCACTCAGGCTTAATTGCAAGAAGGAAAAAAAAAAAATCTGCTTTGAGCCAACAGAAATACAGGACAGTGCCTTTTGTTGGTTTTATTCCTTCAGCAAAGAACATAGAATAAATAGGGTTTAAAGGGACCTTGGAGGTCTTCTAGTCCAACCCCCTTGAAGAGGCGGGAGGGAACCCTTCCCTCCTATTGAAGCTTTCCTGAGTTGCCTTTTAATAAAAGGTGTTACCCAAAAGATGGTTTGATTCCCTCCCTCGAAATAATCCACCCCACCCTCTTCCTTCCTTCCCTACAGCATTTCCCCTTCGGAGGGTTACCTCGTGTGCATTATTATTTTATTTCTTTTTCATCTACAGAAAAGGAAGAAGCAAGGATGGGTAGAGTGACCAAGGGCCTATGTGTGTGATTTTCCCTTTCGTCTTCAAAATAGCAAAACAACCTTTCTATCTCTTCCTCGCCCTGCAAACTCCGTTCCTTCCCAGCCAGGTTAGTACAGAGAAAAGTGAAATCAAAATGGCTTTTGAGGAATAGCGAAAACGACAAAAGAGAGGTGTGAAATTACCCCTTGCTTACTTGCATCTATTACAGGGTCTCTCCCTCTTGACAATTGGAAGAGATGTGGACTTCAACTCCCAGAATTCCCCAGCCAGCATTTTACTGTAAAATGGTCCAACCAGTTGCACGGTGCAGGAAAGCTGGGGAATTCTGGGAATTGAAGTCTACACATCTTTAAGTTACCACGGTTGAGAAACACTAAAGCAAGGGTCTTCAGACTTGGCAAATCAGATAACAGATAATCAGACTTGGAAGGGACCTTGTAGGTCATCTAGTCCAACCCCCCATCCAAGCAGACTCTACACCATTTCTGACAAATGGCAGTCCAATCTCTTCTTGAAGGTCTCAACTGATGGCGCTCCCACAACTTCCAAGGGAAATTTCTGTTCCATGGGTTGATTGTTCTCACTGTCAGAAAGTTTCTCCTTATTTCCAGGTTGAATCTCTCCTTATTCAGTTTCCATCCATTATTCCTTGTCTGGCCTATAGGCACTTTAGAAAATAGCTTGACCCCTTCCTCCTCTCTGGGGCAGCCCTTCAAATTTTGGAAGACTGCTATCCTGTCTCCCCTGGTCCTTCTCTTCACTAGACTAGCCAGGCCCAGTTCCTGCAACCATTCTTCATATGTTTTAGTCTTCCAGTCCCCTAATCATCCTGGTTGCTCTTCTCTGTACTTTTTCCAGTCTCAACATCTTTTTTTATAGTGTGGTGACCAAAACTGGATGCAGTACTCTAAGTGTGTCCTTACTAAGGCTTTATAGAGTGGTATTAGTACCTCCCTTGATCTTGATTGTATCCCTTAACGCAACTTAGGATTGCATTAGCTTTTTTGGCTGCTGCTGCACACGGCTGGCTCCTATTTAGCTGGTTGTCCACTAAGACTCCAAGATCCGTCTAGCAGTTACTGCTATTAAGCCTGGTTTCCTCCAGTCTGTATGTGTCCTTTGGGTTTTTCTTGCCTAAGTGTAGGACTTTCCTTTTCTCTACAATGAATTTCATTTTGTTAGATACGGCCTAGTGTTCGAGTCTGTCAAGATCCATCTGGATCTTGAGCCTATCTTCTTGGGTGTTAGCTATTCCTGCCAGCTTAGTATCATCTGCAAATTTGGTAAGTTCTCCTTCTATTCCCTCCTCTAAGTCGTTTATGAAGACACTGAAGAGTACTTGGCCTAAGACAGAACCTTAGTGGCACCCCACTGCTTACTTCCCTCCACGTCTAAGACTTGTGGATTTCAACTCCCACCATTCCTGAGCTAACTTGACTGGAGGAGGAATTCTGGGAGTTGAAGTCCACCCACCTTTAAACCGCCAAGATTGCATAACACTGGCCTAGGTCCTCAGCTTTTAGCAAATATTCCTTTCTGACCTTTTTTTTTTGTAAAGAGGTATCTGGATTAGTATCTGCATGAGGGGGTAGTATTCAACCTCCTTAAAATAAAACAGGTATTATGACTTACTTGGCCACTGCCAGGAGGACGTGAGGATCGTGTTCACACTTCTTCAGAGCGTCCACGCTCTTGGTCTTCCGCTGAGGCCTGGCCTCTAAAAAGATGGCTTCCGACCACAGGATTCCTAAAAGGCAGAAGAGGCAGAAGTCAGAACTGATCCAGGAGGGGGTCTAGGACAATTTGCCCGCAGCCGATTCGCCATGGTCAAGGGAATGATAATTCCTCAGCCGCGGCAGGTTTTACAATTGATACGACCTATAACTGTAATAGGCAGGCTCCATTGTCGTCCTGTGTTGAGAACTACCTGTACTTTAAAAAAAAAGAGGGGGGGGAATAAATGAGTAGAATGGAATAAAGAAATAGAATAGAATAGAATAGAATAGAATAGAATAGAATAGAATAGAATAGAATAGAAGAACTGGAATGGCGTGGAATGGGATAGAATAGAAGTTGGAAGGGAACTCAGAGGCCTTATAGTCCAACCCCTGCTCAGGCAGCATCCCTGTACCATTGCAGACAAATAGTTATCTAATCTCTTCTTAAAAACTTCCACTGTTGCAGCACTCACAAGTTCTGGAGGCAAGTTGTTCCACTGGTTAATTGTTCTCACTTTCAGGAAATCTGTCTCAGTTCTAGATTACTTCTCTCCTTGATCAGTGTTCATCCACTGCTTCTTGTCCAGCCTTCTGATGCCTTAAGACAGGGGTCTTCAACCTTCACAGCTTTAAGACTTGTGGACTTCAACTCCCAGAATTCCTCCTCCAGTCATATTAGCTCAGGAATTCTGGGAGTTGAAGTCGCAAGTCTTAAACTTGCCAAGTTTGAAGACCCCTTGCCTTAAGAGAATAAGTCAATCCTCTTTTCTCTGTGGCAACCCCTGAGATATTAGAAGACTGCTATCATGTCTCCCCTAGTCCTTTTTTTCATCAAACTAAAACCTACCCAATATTCCAGCAACTGTTCATTGAAAGTTTTAATCTCCAGTCCCCTAATCATCCCGGTTGCTGTTCTCTGCACTCTTTCTACAGTCTCAACATCTTTTTTACATCGTGGCAACCAAACCTCAACACAGTATACCAGGTGTGGCCTTACCAAGGCATGATATAACAGCATTTAACACTTTATTGTTAATTGTTATTGTACGGTATTGTCAGGTTGAGCAAAGTTGCCAAACCGGAATGACGCCTTTCGTACCCGAATTGGGACACTCCTGCAGTGCTTTGGCCATCAAAGTGTTTGCAATGTTCTTCAGTCCAGCTCTGTACTCCAAACGCACCGATTCCAGCCTACAGAAAGACAAAGCACCTGTCAGCATTCCAACTAACCAAGCCCAACCCAATAAATGCCGAGACAGGCATTTCCTCAAAGTTCCGTTTTATTAGAGTTGTCATATTGGCACACCTGGGAAAACTCGAATCTGAGAGTTCTGGGTTTTCCCTTCCCCAAGAGAAATTCAAAGATCCATCCCCTGCACCCATCAGTGGCCCAATCAAATCATCGTCCCAACTGGAGTCACTCCTCCACAGACTCCTCTCCACGCTCAAGGTAACATATCCTTGACTCGCTGAGAATGAATGTTGTCAAGTCTAATCTTCTACCTCACTTTGAAATCCCAACCCCCCACCCCCAAGATCCCAGGCACTGAATGTGGCTATGATGACCTGGGGCGTGGCACAAAAGCAACAAAGTCACAAAAGTAGGTAAAGTCCCTTTAATACCTTCCAACTTGGCCCCCAATGTCCAGTTAACTTCAGCTGGAGATGAAAACTTTCCCAGGAAGAGTCTTTTAAGGGGAGGAAATTCAGTCCGAACCCAAAGTATACATAATTATAAATAAAAATCAACACAAACCACGCTGCAGCAATTAACAGGAGAGGGCAGGGTAAGGAATTGCAGACTTGCAAAGCCAACTAAACACACACAGCTGGGAGGATGCCAGAACCCAGATAAGCCTCGGCAAACAGATAATTCATGCTTTGCTTCCAGCAAGGTGCTGTATGCAGCTTCCCTTTTTAAAACCTGTTTTCTCAGCTGCAGCTAATGAAGGGAATCAGGGCCTCTTCCTCCCCTGTAAGCCATGCAACTTACGTTGCTCCCTTCTCTGTTGCTCCCTGCGTGCCCTAGGATGAAGAGGGGGTGGGCCTGGTCTTCCTCTGAACGCACTCTCCCTTGTTCTACTTCTCCCCTGTTCTGCCCAGCCGGACTGTGCCCTTCCCCAGTTTCTTCCACAGCCACCGGAGCCACATTCCCACTCCCTGTCAGCTGTTTGACCTCCGAATCAGATTCCAACAGGGGCATGACAATGGCAGCCTCAAAGCTTCCAAATAAAAAGTGGCTTCCAAGGCTGACAGCACCAGGTTTTAGCTAGGAAAGATGGAAGAGAGCTCCAGGAAGGCTTTCCAAAAACCTTCACAGGGGTTTCCTTCCTTTTTCATTTTAGCATTTTATTTTACAGGTAGTCCTCAACTTACAACAGTCTGTTTTGTGACCGTTCAAAGTTACAACAGCATTGAAAAATGGAAGCATTTTCCACACTTATGACCACTGCAGAATCCCCATGGTCCCACGATCAAAATTAGACGCTTGGCAACTGACTCATATTTATGACGGCTGCAGTGATCTTCCAGGTCATGTGTTCCCCTTTTATGGCCTTACAAGCAAAGTCCATGGATTCACTTAACAACCGTGGGACTAACTTAACAACTGCAAAAACTCGCTTAACAACTGTGGCAAAATGTGACATGGGGCAAAACTCAGTCCACAAATGTCTCGCTTATCAAGAGAAATTTTGGGCTCAATTACAGTTGTTTAGTGGAGGGCTACTTAAGCATTTTATTCAGGAAATTAAAATACAAATTGGAAAAAATAGAAAAAGGAAAAAAAAAAAAATTCCAAACGAAGTAGACAAAACATTAAAAAAATATGTGCATTAGAAAGAACAAAAGACCAAAACACACACACACACACACACACACATATATATATATTGTCCTGTGTGGTTGAATACTGATAAATATATTGCAGCAATATTACTTTCTCCCCCTTGTAAAGCAAGCTTGCAATTTATCAACTTCTCTATCTGGTGAATAACCAACTTGGCCTGTCCTCTATCTACTGTATGGAACAGGTAGCTCCAAGATTAAAGATACTGAGTTTATCAGCTGTAAAACTGACCATCCGGGTTTGAGATCCAAGCTCCTTGAGATGGGGTGAGCTCCAGTGGTGGGATTCAAATATTTTTACTACCGGTTCTGTAGGCGTGGCTTGGTGGGTGTGGCTTGGCTTGGCTTGGTGAGCATGGCAGAGGAAGGATACAGCAAAATTCCCATTCCTTCCCCACCCCACTAACCTGCTTTCCAGCTCTGTTCTCCTCTGCAGGGCAACCAAAGGAGACCCAGCCAATCAGCTGGGACTCAGGAGGCAGAGAATAGATGGGGTTGGCGGGGCCAGTCAGAGGTGGCATTCCAAACTACTCAAAATTTCCGCTACCGGTTCTCCGGAACTGGTCAGAACCTGCTGAATGCCACCTCTGGTGAGCTCCTATCGTTACCTCAGCTCCTGCCAACCTAGCAGTTCGAAAGCATGCAAATGCGAGTAGATAAATAGGCATCACTTCCATGGGAAAGTAACAGCGTTCTGTAACATCATGCTGGCCACATGACTGTCTTTGGACAGTGCTGGCTCAATGCCCTTAAAACAGAGGTAAGCATCGTTCCCTAGAGCAGGGGTCTCCTAACTTTGGCAACTTTAAGCCTGGCAGGGAATTCTGGGAGTTGAAGTCCTCCAGGCTGAAAGTTGCCACGGTTGGAGACCCCTGCTCTCGAGTCAGCAATGGCCTGTGGAGTAAAAATCCCCAGGCAAAGTTAAACTTCAAAGTCTTCTGTTAATAATCTACTATTGTATTTATGAAAGTCTGCCGCGGCTTCTGATCAACAGAAAAATGTCCTCTTACCACAAATCTTGGTTCTTGGGATTCTTCAGACGAGATTTCTCCAGGATGGCTCTGGCTCGGGTGAGCTGACCGACCTTCTCCTCCAGTCTGGACAGCAGCAGCCAAAGAGGAATTGAACCAGGGCATTTTTTCAGCTGTTGGGGAGTAAAGACAGAGAGAAAATGTGGTACAGGTAGTTCTCAACTTACCACCGTAAGTGCAGTGGTGGGATTCAAACATTTTTACTACTGGTTATGTGGGCGTGGCTTGGTGGGCGTGGCAGGGGAAGGATGCTGTAAAATCCCCATTCCCTCCCTACCCCACTAACCTGCTTTCCAGCTCCGTTCTCCTCTGTAGGGCAACCAAAGAAGACCCAGCCAATCAGCTGGGACTCAATGGGAGGCAGACAATAGATGGGGGCGGGTCCAGTCAGAGGTGGGATTGGCCGGTTCTCTGAACTATTCAAAATGTCCGCTACCGTTTCTCCAATACTGATCAGAACCTGATGAATACCACCTCTGAACCATTTGTTTAGTGACCATTTGGCACTGGTAAAAAAAGGGACTTATGACTGGCTTATGGCCGTTCCAGCATCTCCATGGTCATATGATTAAAATTTAGACACTGGTTTGAATTTATAGAATAGGGTAGAATAGTATTTTATTTTTTGCTTTATGTACACTGAGAGTATATACACCTTGTGTGTCTAATCACACTTGGCCAATAAAGAATTCTATTCTATTCTATTCTATTCTATTCTATTCTATTCTATTCTATTCTATTCTATTCTATTCTATTTCTATTCTATTCTATTCCATTCCCATATATTTTATTCTTTTTCATTCTATTTGATTCTATGACGGTTGCAGTCCCTTTTGCGACCTTCTGGAGAGCGAAGTCACTGGAGAAACCAGATTCTCTTAATAATTCTGTTACTGACTTCATAACTGCAATGATTCCTCAACATAGGAGCTAGTCTATTACGGGTAATCCTCGACTTACAACCACAATGGAGCCCAAAATTTCTGTTGTTAAGTGAGATGTTTGTTAAGTCAACTCTGCCCCATTTTACGAACTTTCTTGCCACAGTTGGTAAGTCAATCACTGCAGTTGATTAGTATCTCGGTTTTTAAGTAAATCTGACTTCCCCTATTGACTCGGCTTGTCAGGTCGTAAAAGGGGATCATGCGATCCCTGGACGCTGCAACCGTCATAAAGGTGAACCAGCTGCCAAGCATCCAATTTTTGATCATGTGATCGTGGGGATGCTGCAAAGGTCGTAACTGTGAAAAATTGTCATAATACGGCAGTTTTTTTTCAGTGGTGTTGTAACTCTGAACAGTCACTAAACGAACTGTAAGTTGAGGACTACCTGCATTTAAACTTTCTGGCAAAAAAACCCAAAAAACATTCATTGTGAACACTGAGTTCACTTAATGACTGTGGCGTTTCTCAATGACCACCATATTCGTTTATGATTGCTATATTCGCTTAAGGACTTGGGTATGTCTAGTTTGATGAAAAGAAGGACTAGGAGTGACATGATCACGTGAAGTATTAGTATCACCTTAGTAAGGCCACACCTGGAATATTGCATCCAGTTTTGGTCCTCACATTACAGAAAAGATGTTGAGACTCTAGAAAGAGTGCAGAGAAGAGCAACTAAGAGGATTAAGGGTCTGGAAGGTAAAACAAATGAAGAACGATTGCAGGAATTGGGCACGTCTAGTTTAATGAAGAGAAGGACTAGGGGTGATACAATAGCAGTGTTCCAGTATTTGAGGGGCTGCCCCAAAGAAGAGGGAGTCAAGCTATTCTCCAAAGCATCTGAGGGCAGGTAAACGCGGAAGGGCAGAGAAAAGTAACTTGAATATTGCTAATTCATGAACATTCATGCTTATATCATCAATTACTTATGTATGACAGTTATCATTTTCACCTTTGGGACAACCATGACCTGGAGGGCGGAGGATCTCTACAGACTTTTAACTATACAATTTGGGTGTCAACTCATAAAATATTCCTATGGTCTGTTTAGAGCTGCCAACAGAAAGGGAGGGGGAGCAGTGCGGCAGCTTGGCAACCGAAAGTGCATTCCATAAATAGTTTTCAAAGATAGTAACAAGGTGACTGAAGTTTCTGCCGTGCAAAATTCTACCTGGAGAGCCTGATTGATGACTCTGGGCTATGGATGTGTCCCATTGGAGAATATGAATTACGATACACCCAGGGCATGGAGGGTGGGGGGAACCAGGCTCAAGGGTGACAATGAATGATATGTCTCAGAATCGGCTACAGCCAGGCAGTGCCAGACCTTTGAACTCCCAATAAATCCTTTTGGAAGTTTGGCTCAAGACTCATGATTTAATTGGGGGTAACTGCCGGAATCCTGACAGCAGGACCAGAAGCCATGGGTGGAAACGAATTAAGGAGAGAAGCAACCTAGAACTAAGTAGAAATTCCTGAGAGTGAGAATAATGAATCAGAGGAACCACTTTCCTCCAGAATGCTCCGACACTGGAAGATTTTAAGAAGAGATTGGACAGCCATTGGTCTGAAAGGGTATAGGGTTTCCTGCCTAAGCAGGGGGGCTGGACTAGAAGACCTCCAAGGTTCCTTCCAACTCTGTTATTCTATTCTATTCTATTCTATTCTATTCTATTCTATTCTATTCTATTCTATTCTATTCTATTCTATTCTATTCTACTCTATTCTACTAGCCACACACGGAGATAAATACATTTTGAGACAGCCCGCGATCTTCTCAGAGAACGAGAGAGGCTTACTCCTTGATTATAAGCATCCCGGGCTTTCTCGATCAGCTCCTCCTGCTCTTCGATCTGCCCCTTCATCATCCAGAGCTTGGGGAAGTCTTCATAATGCTTCAGGGCTTCCTCGCAGAGTTCCTGGGCCGCAGCAATGTTCCCAAGCACCCATTCGAGTTTGACGGATTTCATGAAGACCTGGAGGAGGAGGAGGAGGAGGAGGAGAAGCAAGGAGCCTTGACCTTTGACCCTAATCCAGGGAGGAAACTCCACCACTTTCCAAGACTTTTTAGATCCTTGCACACGCTCGCCAGTGGTCCTGAGCACAACCACTCGGCTGCACAGCGTCTGCTCCACCGCTGACTGTAACAGTTGCCTAGCAGCTGGTTTCAAGTTGCTCCTTAGCCACCCCCAGCTCTTAGAAAGGAAAAATGGGAAGACTGTAAACTATAGATATGGATTTTTATCTGCTTAGCAATGTTATGGGAGGGAAATGAGAAAAATCGGACTAATAACAAATTAATGGTAGTAGTTATAGTATGGGAGTTAATTTGCCCGAGTGGTTAAAGCACCAGATTAGAAACTCTGAGATCTAGTCTTGCCTTATGCATGACACCCAACTAGGTGACTTTGGGCCAATCACCAGGAGACTGAGAGGTCTAGTCCCGCCTTAAGGCATGAAAGCCAGTTGGGTGACTTTGAGCCAATCACCAGGAGACTGAGAGGTCTAGTCCCGCCTTAGGCATGAAAGCCAGATGGGTGACTCTGAGCCAATCACCAGGAGATTGAGAGTTCTAGTCCCGCCTTAGGCATGAAAGCCAGTTGGGTGACTTTGAGCCAATCACCAGGAGACTGAAAGGTCTAGTCCCGCCTTAGGCATGAAAGCCAGCTGGGTGACTTTGGGCCAATCACCAGGAGACTGAGAGGTCTAGTCCTGCCTTAGGCATGAAAGCCAGTTGGGTGACTTTGGGCCAATCACCAGGAGACTGAGAGGTTTAGTCCCGCCTTAGGCATGAAAGCCAGTTGGGTGACTTTGGGCCAATCACCAGGAGACTGAGAGGTCTAGTCCCGCCTTAGGCATGAAAGCCAGTTGGGTGACTTTGGGCCAATCACCAAGAGACTGAGAGGTCTAGTCCTGCCTTAGGCATGGAAGCCAGTTGGGTGACTTTGGCCAAACACCAGGAGACTGTGAGTTCTAGTCCTGCCTTAGGCATGAAAGCCAGCTGGGTGACTTTGGGCCAATCATCAGGTGACTATGAATTCTAGTCCCGCCTTAGGCATGAAAACTGGCTGGGTGTCTTTGGGCCAATCACAGGAGACTATGAGTTCTAGTCCTGCCTTAGGCATGAAAGCCAGTTGGGTGACTTTGGGCCAATCACCAGGAGACTGAAAGGTCTAGTCCCGCCTTAGGCATGAAAGCCAGTTGGGTGACTTTGGGCCAATCACCAGGAGACTGAGAGGTCTAGTCCTGCCTTAGGCATGGAAGCCAGTTGGGTGACTTTGGGACAATCACCAGGAGACTGAGAGGTCTAGTCCTGCCTTAGGCATGAAAGCCAGCTGGGTGACTTTGGGCCAATCATCAGGTGACTATGAATTCTAGTCCCGCCTTAGGCATGAAAACTGGCTGGGTGACTTTGGGCCAATCACTGGGAGACTTTGAGTTCTACTCCCACGTTAGACATGACAGCATGGCCACTGATAAGAATTCTGGGAGTTGAAGTCCATATTGCTAGAAAAGGCCAAAGTTGGGATATCCTGAACCGAGCAGATTTGCTGAAAACATAGCTCTCGGCCTTAACGACTGAATTTCTTTCAACAGATTTGCCTTCTCCCAGAAGAGTGGACTTACTCTGGCCGTTGGGGCACTGCTACGGGCCTTGGCCAACAAACGCCTTGCTCGTTCGTATTCGTTGTTTTCTGATTCCAACTTCACGGCAGCCAGCCAAATCTCTTCACTGTTTGGATTGGCCTGAAAATATAAGTCAAAGAGAGAGAGAGAGAGACAGAGTCAGGAAAGAAGCGTCAGAAAAATCCCCTTTCGTGGATTGTATGTATCAGCTGAATCCTCCACTACTTCGACTCTGTTCTTCGTGGCATGTTGTGCTAGCTGAATATCCTGAAAGCCTAAATATCACATATCATGGTGTGGAGGTTAAGGCACCAGATTAGAAAGCACGAGGGCTGAACTGTGGGGTCCTTGGTGCTTAATATATAAAGGTATATAAACAATAACTTCCTTTATTTATCGTTGTTATTATTATTTCATCTTCAATTTGATTCATAGTCTGGGATTGCTAAAAACTGAACAGTTCAGGTCCTAACCAAGGACCTAAGAATTGTTAAGGTAACATCTAAGTACCGTATTTTTCAGTGCATAAGACACACTATTATTCCACTCCCAAAAGTGGGCGGAAATGTCTATGCATCTTCAGCTTTAGCACATCCTGATAAGAACAAGCAGCTGATTGTCGGTTGGATCGGCCTCCTGACGATCAGCTACTTCAGGCTGCAGGGATTGCCATCACCTATTGCTGCCTCTGCGTGCCCCATGTTTGGCCTCCGCGCTCCATTATTGGCCTACGCATGACCTGTTTTCAGCCTCTGCATGCCCCGTTTTCAGCTCATTCCGGGGGGCGGGGGTTCACAAAGGGCGGAAAATGGGGCGTGCAGGCTAGGGAATTCTGGGAATTGACGTCCACACTTCAAGTTGGTATGGCTGAGAAACAGTAAAGGCGTCCAACCATCTGCCCTATGGAGGAAAGCTGCGGAATTCTGAGGGTTGAAGTCCACACCTCTTCAAGTTGTCCAGACTGAGAAAGACAGCGAGAAACATTTAGTCCTATGTTCCAAAGCTGTCATGTCAACTTGTAAATCTTTCCTGTGCCTGGTTCTGAATTGCCATAAGAAAGGGGCGGGGGGAAGCTTGAGGGAGCAGCGCAGCAGATGAAGGCCAGAAGCACATTCCACACTTATCTTGTGGAGATTGTAACCTAGGTTACTGGATCTTCTACCCTCGAAAATCCTTCCTTGGAGAGTGTGATTGAGGACATCCAGCCTGTGAAGGTGTTTCATTGGAGAATCTGATTTAACAACACACCCAGGGGAGGTAGGGGAGAAACAGGATCCGAGCTGATAGTAAATTATGTGTCTCAGAGTTGGTTCCATATGGGTTAGTGCCGGACATGTTGCTCCTAATAAATCTTTGGGATTTTTTTGAAGCTTGGCTCGAGGCTCATGATTTCCTTAGGGCAATCGTCGGAACCCTGACACTCACCTGGAAAGCCAAGGCCAGAATGCTCCTGGCTGCAGGGACGTCTCCAGCCAACCATTTGGATTTTGCCCCCATGAGCCACAAGACCTCAGCCTTGGGACAGTGAGCCACTGCCCTCTGCAAAAGAGCTTCCAAAGATTCCCTGAAAATAAGACAGAAATCTGAGGAAATTAGAATGAAAACGTCCGGGCTTCTAACGTGTGATTTTAAATTTAAAGAAGCAATACCGGTAGTACTCAACTTACACCAAGTTTGTTTAGTGACCATTTTGAAAATTTACAACGGCGCTGAAAAAAGTGACATGATCATTTTTCACACTTATGACTATTGCAGTATCCCCAAGGTCACATGATCAAAAATGCAGACGCTTGTCAACTGGTTCATATTTATGACGGTCACAGTGTTCCAGGATCATATGATCCCCTTTTGTGACTTTCTGAAAAACCAAGACAATGGGGAAGCCAGATTCACTTAACAACCGTGTTGCTAACATGACATCTGCAGCGATTCACTTAACACCTGTGGCAGGAAAGATCATAAAAACGGGACAAAGCTCACGAAACAAATGTCCCACTTTGCAACAGAAATTTAGAACTCAATTGTAACTGGTAAGTCGAGGCCACCCTAAGCATTTTATTCAGAAAGTTAAAATTGGAAAAAATAGAAAAAGGGGAAAAATTTCCCACCCAAAGTAGATAAAACATTTTTTTTAAATGTGCATTAAAAAAAGACCAAAGACCAAAAGGCATACACATAGATTATCCTCCCTGGTTGAATATTGATAAATAATATCGAAGCAATATTAGTTTCTCCCCCTTGCGAAGCAGGAGCCGCAATTTATCAACTTTTCTCTTAGCAACGGAAATTTGGGACACAATTCTGTTCGCACGTCAATGTATGCAATTGTTACAAGGTGTGCCCAGGGGTGCGATTCAAAAATCCCAGCAACCGGTTCACTGGGAGCATGGCCATGATGAGTGAGAGTTTTTCGCCTTCCACAGTGTCCACAGGCTTCCCTCGAGCCTCTGGGAGGGCGAAAACAGCCTCCCCCAGAAGCTGGAAACAGGCCCGTTTCCAAACTACCGGAAGTTTCTGGGAGGGCCATTTTTCACCTTCCCCGGGGTCTGGAGGCTTCCCTCGGGCCTCTGGGAGGGCGAAAATGGCCTCCCCCAGAGTCAGGAGGCCACCCAGAAACAGGCCCATTTCCGGACTTTCGGAAGGCCCATTTTTTCCCCGCCCAGAGCCTCTGCGTGGATCCTGCATTTACCTGCATCCAAAACGGGCCGCGTTGAGACTCCTGGGAGGGGAGGGAGGGGCCAGCCAGTCGGTTCAATTACTGGTTCAGCGAACCAGGTGTAAATTTAACATCCAGTTGGCTTGAACCAGTCCAAACCAGCTGAACCCCACTGCTGGATGTGCTACAGGGATTCGTTAGAGGCCGTGTCATGTTTAAGAATCTCACGGGCGATGACCAAAAAGAAGAGATTGTTTTGGACATCCAGAAGGGCCAAGAAAGTGACAATGGAGGAAGCCTCAAAGGCCCCGGGACGGAGAGGCTGTAATTCTCCAGGTGCATTTTTTTTGGCTTTAAAAACAGAGCCGTAGGGAAAAAAACACCCTGAATCCGTTCCCCTCCCGTGGAAACAAGTGAAGTGAAAACCATCGCTGGAACAATTGGCACAACCAGCTTTCTGGGGGGGGAAATGTTTGTGAAACGGCACCCAGGGACGTACCTTGTTCCGTGGTTCTTCTCAAAATAAGCTGCTCGTAACCAGACACTTTTCTTGCTGGGGAAAACTTGCAGGGCGTAAGCATAAATTGCCCTGGCACACTCCAAGGCATTGTGCGCCACACACTGTGGGAGGGGAAAAAAGACTACAGGTCGAAGAAGCTGTTTTTTAGTGACCTACCTCATAATCTTATCTATGCAGGCAGTCCTCGACTTACAACACTTCATTTTAGGGACCGTTCGAACTTACAACAGCACTGAAAAATGGGATCTGTGGCTGTTTTTCCACACTGCAGCATCCCCGTGCTCATGTGCTTTAGAGTAGAATGAATGAGCTAGAAGGAACCTTGGAGGTCTTCTATTCCATCTCCCTGCTTAAGCAGGAGAATTTATACGCGTGATGGTGAACCTATGGCATGCGTGCCACAAGTGGCACGCAGAGCCATTTGTGCCGGCAAGTGAGCCGCATGTGAGCCGCAGGCAAATTTACCTCACTGCACATGTGCACGCCTCACAGCTGATTTTTCTGCTGGTTTCAGGCCTTTTTCGGCCTCCCAGAAGCTTGGAAAAAGCCTCTGCAAGGCTTTTCAGGATGAATAGGCCTCTTTCATCACTTCCTGTAATACCGGAAGTGACCAAATGGGCCTATTATTCCTCCTGAAAAGCCTTGAAGAGTCTTTTTCTAAGCCTCTGGGAGGACAAAAAAGGCCACAAACCAGCTGAAAAATCAACTGTGAGGCACAGTGCAGGTAAGGGGGTGACAGAGGGGGGATTGTGCGAGCATGCATTGGGGGCGTGGGGGAGTTCATTGCATTCTGAGTGCTGGCACATGAGTGCGCACATGCTAATAGGCACACAATTTTTGGCACAGAAGCCCCAAAAGGTTAGCCACCACTGACCTATACTATTTCAGATAATATTTTCCCCCTGGCACCTTCAGGGCTGCCACAGCGGAGATTAGTTGGGCTGGAGGACCAGGAAGGTGCCAGGGGCGGAAATGGCTCCAGGGCTGCAAGCTTATTTTTTTGCAGACATTTTGTTACCCAACTAGGTAACATCATCAGTCCACTTGCAGACAATTCATCCCGAGTCCAAACTTTTGGCCTCCATTTGGGTTGTAAGTAGAGGACTACCTATACACATCCACCAGAGACACCTGATCTAAATTGCAATTCAGAATTTCTTTGCTCTCATTGGAACAAAATGATGAAAAAAAAATTAGAGGTAGCCCCGGTCCTTTTTTTTTTTTTATTCTTTTATTCTTTTATTCTTTTTACTCTTTTTATCATAATTTTTTAGAGATTTATGTATATTTCTGGTGTGTATGTTGCACTGAAGGACGAGTCGCTTAATTTCACTGTGTATGCGTATGATGCAAATTGTACACGTGGATAGTGACAATAAAGGTATTCTGTATTCTGTATTCTAAAAAGGCAGACTGAGAGGTGTCAACTGATAAAAGTGATAACAAAAAGTAGGAACAGCAATAAAGACATATACCGCTTTACAGCCCTCTCTAAGCGGTTTACAGAGTCAGCCCATTGCCCCCAACCATCTGGGTCCTCATTTTTACCAACCTTGGAAGGACAGAAGGCTGTGTCAACCATGAGCCTGTCAGGATTCGAACTCCTGGCAGTGAACAGAGCAGCCTGCAATACTGCATTCAAGAGCCACAGTGGCGCAGCGGTGAGAATGTAGTACTGCAGGCTACTTCTGCTGACTGCCAGCTGCCTGCAATTTGGTGATTTGAATCTCACCAGGCTCAAGGTTGACTCAGCCTTCCTTCCTTCCGAGATGGGTAAAATGAAGATTCAAATTGTTGGGGGCAAGAGGCTGAGTCTGTAAACTGCTTAGGATAGGCTGTAAAGCACAGTAAAGCAGTATATAAGTCTAATGACTATTGCTATAGTGCTGTTCTAACCACTGTGCCACCATGGCTCCTGGAAGGAATAGGTAATGCAAGACAGGCTACAGCGTCCCACCTCTTATTCTACTTCTTGGTCCTGTCCTCAGTTTCACACCTGAGGCCTTGCACTTACACTATCAGCATCTTCCATCCAGGTGTGCTTGCGATCTTCCTCTTCAATCCCAATCCCGATCACTGCTCTCATGATAGCTTGGCATGTGGCCACGCTTCCGGCTTTATCGCATTCTTCGGCATCCTGGAAAAAATCATTTTGACGTGGCCTCAGTTCAGGGCAACAAAGGGGCAATTCCACCCAAACACACCCTTGCTGGAGAGCTTTGCTCTGTTCCCTAACCTGGCAAGGCCCATAACTGGTTGTTCTGCCCCCTTGCCACTGCATTTTCACCCAAGCAGAGGTGAGAAGCCAAGAATCTTAGAACAGGGATCCCCATCCTTGGCAACTTTAAGATTTGTGGACTTCAATTGCCAGAATTCTGGGAACTGAAGTCCACAAGCATGGCTGGCTGAGGAATTCTGGGAGCTGAAGTCCACAAGCATGGCTGGCTGAGGAATTCTGGGAGTTGAAGTCTACAAGCATGGCTGGCTGAGGAATTCTGGGAGTTGAAGTTCACGAGCATGGCTGGCTGAGGAATTCTGGGAGTTGAAGTCTACAAGCATGGCTGTCTGAAGAATTCTGGGAGTTGAAGTCCACAAGCATGGCTGGCTGAGGAATTCTGGGAGTTGAAGTTCATGAGCTTGGCTGCCTGAGGAATTCTGGGAGTTGAAGTTCACGAGCATGGCTGCCTGAGGAATTCTGGGAGTTGAAGTCCACAAGCATGGCTGGCTGAGGAATTCTGGGAGTTGAAGTTCACGAGCATGGCTGCCTGAGAAATTCTGGGAGTTGAAGTTCACGAGCATGGCTGCCTGAGGAATTCTGGGAGTTGAAGTCCACAAGCATGGCTGGCTGAGGAATTCTGGGAGTTGAAGTTCACGAGCATGGCTGGCTGAGGAATTCTGGGAGTTAAAGTCCACGAGCATGGCTGGCTGAGGAATTCTGGGAGTTGAAGTCCACAAGCATGGCTGGCTGAGGAATTCTGGGAGTTGAAGTTCACGAGCATGGCTGGCTGAGGAATTCTGGGAGTTGAAGTCTACAAGCATGGCTGGCTGAGGAATTCTGGGAGTTGAAGTCTACAAGCATGGCTGGCTGAGGAATTCTGGGAGTTAAAGTCCACAAGCATGGCTGGCTGAGGAATTCTGGGAGTTGAAGTCCACAAGCATGGCTGGCTGAGGAATTCTGGGAGTTGAAGTCCACAAGCATGGCTGGCTGAGGAATTCTGGGAGTTAAAGTCCACAAGCATGGCTGCCTGAGGAATTCTGGGAGCTGAAGTTCACAAGCATAGCTGCCTGAGGAATTCTGGGAGCTGAAGTTCACAAGCATGGCTGCCTGAGGAATTCTGGGAGTTGAAGCTCACAAGCATGGATGCCTGAGGAATTCTGGGAGTTGAAGTCCATAAATCTTAAAGTCTCCCAGGGTGGAGACCCTGTCTTAGAAGAGTACATGCTTGGCTAAGTACCTAAAAAGGTTAAATTATGACAACTGGACCAAAGTTTATTAAACTGACATTTCACTGTTCATCCAAGTAACTTATTCAGACAAAATGAAAATTTTGCTTAGGCTTTGATTCAGAGTCGTTGAAATGCAATAATTCTTGCTAAGCATCTTTCATTTCCAATTGGGGGAAAAACCAATAGTAATAATTCTTTCCTCTCTAAAAATTCACATTAGAGCAATGATTAAGACTAACAGATACATGAGCTTCATTAGTTCACGGCGTAGTGGTGATTAAATATTTAACTATAACTGAAAGAAGCGCGGGGGGGGGGGGATTCTCTATTGCATGTTTTTCATCCATCCTTCTTGAACATCCAAACTATCTCTTCTCATCTATTTCTCATAGATTCCAGAGCACCAGTTGTTTCAATCCGTAACATTTAAAATATTCATATATTTGAAGAGTCCTTGGTGCTCTCTGAGCATGGCTGTTTTCTTGCAGATGTTTCATTACCCAAAGTAGATAACATCATGGTTTGGGTAATGAAAAATCTGCAAGAAAACAGACAAGTTTGGGGCCCTCATTTCAACCCAGAGTTACAAATATTAGTTCCTTTATTTTGTATTCATATATTTCTCATAGAATAGAATAGAATAGAATAGAATAGAATAGAATAGAATAGAATAGAATAGAATAGAATAGAATAGAACAGAACAGAACAGAATTCTTTATTGGCCAAGCGTGATTGGACACACAAGGAATTGTCTAGGTGTAAATACTGTCAGTATACAT
The DNA here is from genome assembly GCA_033807585.1 of Hydrophis major. Taxonomy (NCBI): domain Eukaryota; kingdom Metazoa; phylum Chordata; class Lepidosauria; order Squamata; family Elapidae; genus Hydrophis; species Hydrophis major. Next base: position 259,046,080 of record CM066330.1, read on the forward strand.
AAAAGAAAAGTACCACAGAAATTGTAATGAAATGCGTTGGGACCCATTAGACATTTTGCAATAGTTTTAACACATTTGCTTATGCTATTCCAGATCATATAGTAGCACCCACCCTGAACACATATAATATCTCACTTTAGACATGAAAGCTGGTTGGGTGATTTTGGGGCAATCACCAGGAGACTGTGAGTTCTAGTCCTGCCTTAGCCATGAAATCAGCTGAGTGACATTGAGCCAATCACCAGGAGATGATGAATTCTAGTCCTGCCTTAAGCATGAAAGCCAACTGAGTGACTTTGGGCCAATCCCTCGGAGATAGTGAGTTCTAGTCCTCCCTGAAGCATGAAAGCCAGCTAGGTGACTTTGAACCAGTCACTCTCTCTCTCAGCCCAACCCACCTGACAGGATTGTTGGGGTGGGGGGAAGGGGGAACTAGAGGCGGAAGGAATATTAGGCACGAATTATGTGCAACAATAATGAAAGTGAGGTAAAAAGAAAACAACAATTAAAAATAATGATCTAAAACAGCTTTTCTTGAGTAATTTCCGACCCCTCATTTCAAAAGGCCCGGAAGACACCAGGTTAGAAAAGTCAGGCTTTGAAAGAGAGAGATCCTTCCTAGGCAGATACCTGGATCCACTGTTCCCGATTGATTTCCACCCCGTTCGCCCTCAAGGAGGTGATGGCTCGGTCAATGATCTTCTCCACCATCTGAGTATTCCCGTTGGCCTCCTCAAGCTTGGCAGCTGTAATCCAGATGTGCCGGTCGGTTGGGATGTTTTCACGGGCTTTGTTTAAGACTTTACGAGCATTTTCGTAGGTTTCAAGCCTAGCCAGGGCAAGCCACAGCTAGAACAAAGGAAACAAGAAGAGTTGACCGGAAAGGCTACCCAGATGCCTCTCAATAGACTTTTGCCGATTGATCGAGACTTACAACCGTTCATTGAATGGCCTTTCAAAGTTACAAGGACAGAGGAATACAAAAAATATGACTTAGGACCATTTTTCACACTTATGACTGTTGCAACAAATTTGCATCAAGGCCCTTTGTGTCTTGAAGACCTCACAGCAGCATGACAGAAGGCAATTCGTGTTACTAGTTTCTGGACACGATTTCTTTCACTTGTACATATTTTAATCTTGTATTTTAAAGTGTATATTGTATAGCAGGGGTCTCCAACCTTGGCTCCTGGAAGCCTGGCGGACTTCAACTCCCAGAGTTCCACAGCCAGCAAAGCTGGCTGTGGAATTCTGGGAGTTGAAGTCCGCCAGGCTTCCAGGGGCCAAGGTTGGAGACCCCTGTTGTATAGTATATCTTATTGTAATTGTGATGCATCTGTCCCAAACAAATTGGAATCAAACTTTGGACGCTTGGCAACTGTCTTGTATTTATGACGGTTGCAGTGTCCCAAGTTTATGTGATTATTATTTGTAACCTTCATATTCCCATATGAAGAGCCTCGGTGGTGCAGTGGTTAGAGTGCAGTACTGCAAACTACTTCTGCTAAAAGCCAGCGGCCTGCAATTTGGCAGATCGAATCCCACCAGGCTCAAGGTTGACTCAGCCTTCCATCCTTCCGAGGTGGGTAAAATGAGGGCCCAGATTGTTGGGGGCAAGAGGCTGACTCTGTCAACCACTTAGAGAGGGCTGGAAAGCACTATAAAGTGCCACATAAGACTAAGTGCTATTGCTATTGCTATAGGATGTGGGAGTTATTTTATTTACAACTGGAGAATAAATTTGAAAGTTAGAAATTAAAGACGATTAGCGGAAAAGAGTAAACATGTGAAAAGAATTAAAAATATTAAGATGGGGACTGTTATAAGAATTCGATATACAGTATTATGTATATCAGTATCAATATAATGAATATGTATGAACTGTAATTGTTATTGCATAAGACATTTGTATCCAGACAACACATTGTTTAAATGGAAGATGAATTTTTTGTACAAAATAAAATAAAACATTCCCCCCCCCCCAAAAAAAAAAATTATTTGTAACCTTCTGACAAGCGAAGCCAATGGGGGAAGTTGCTTGCCAAGCATCCTGAGCTTGATCAAGTGACTATGGGGGAATGCTATACTGTTCGTAAGTGTGAAATAGCAATAGCCTTTACATACCACTTCACAGTGCTTTTACAGCCCTCTCTAAGCGGTTTACAGAGTCAGCCTCTTGTCCCCAATGATTTTGGGTCCTCATTTTACCCACCTCGGAAGGACGGAAGGCTGAGTCAACCTTAAGCCAGGTAAGACTCAAACTGCCAAACTGCAGGCAGCCGGCAGTCGGAAGTATAGCCTGCAGCACTGCACTCTCACCACTGTGCCACCACGGCTCATCAGTCATTTTTTCCAGTGCCACTGTAACTTTTAAGTCATTGAACAGGACAACAGATTAACAGAGTTGGCAGGGACCCTGGAGGTCTTCTAGTCCAAACCCCTATGCCAACCCAGACAAATGGATGTCCTGTCTCTTCTTGAAAACCTCCCACAACTTCTAGAGACAAGCTGTTCCCCTGGTACATTGTCCTCACTATTATAAAGTTTCTCCTGAATTCCAGGTTGCTTCTCTCCTTGATTAATTTCCCTTCCTTATTTCTTGTTCTGCCTTCAGGTGCTTTGAAAAATAGGTTGTCCCCCTCTGTGTACAAAACCAATCTGCCCACTTACTTCCACACTGGTGGGGCAGCATTCCACGGCCCGGCTCAGCATAATCCTGGCATCCTCGGGTTCTTCTAATTCAACAGCTGCTTTCCATAAGCGGACTGAATTTGGCACGTGCTCCAGTGCTAATAAAAAGAAATGGGGAGAGAGGGGAAAGAGAATAAAAATCCTTTTCTTTATCCAGGACCAAACAATATCCGAAGCCACTGAGTGTGATGCAATTTGCAAATTTAACACAAAGAGAAACCTCGGAAGCCTGCATGTTAAGGGACTCGCTGTAAAAAGAGGAGGGGCAGAACCTGGGAGGTGGAGGGGGTGGAGCCTAGAATCCCTACGGAGCCCCAAGGGAACTGTGTGATTCACTTAATGAATGCAAATCCTTTGCTTATCAAAAAAAAGGTCATTAAAATCAGGCATTTCCCAATTGCTTGGACTAGCAAGCCGGTTTTATTCAGAAGCTTTGAGAGAAATATACCAAACTGCCAAGATTTAAGAATAGCTGCAGGCTCCAACCTCTGCTCTAGTGGACTACACATCCTGGGTTTATTTGACAGGCAGGCTGTCAAGAGGCAGCTCATGAAGCTGGAATGAATTCCAGAACGAAGCCGGCAAACTCATTTCGACTAGCCTGCAGTATCACCTCAGAATCCCCCAAGTTCCCACTGCTGCCATTTATCCTGAGCTGCCCAGCAGGCTCGAAAAGACATTCATGCTTGCCCTCTTTCAGCGACCGCCCCCAATTTTCTGCTGATAGCTCAAAATGGGAAAGGATGGGCAAGCAAAGAGAGGGTCAAAGTTACCTGAGAAACCACCTTGCCCCAGTGGCACCAGGGATAGAAGCCTGTTGCAGAGCCTGTTGGCCAAGGAAATTCGGTTGGCAGGACCTTTTCTGGGGTGGTTTCCACCCTTTGATGAAACATCAGGCCACTTGAGGGGAAGTCTGCCCCCCGCCATCTTGGCCCTTAAAATCCTTCCCAGCAATAGCACTTAAGGCTTATATACCGCTTCACAATGCTTTACAGCTCTCTCTAAACCAGGGCTGCGAAAACCAGATAAGTCCCATGCTGGCCACCTCTCCACCCAGTTTAGCGAAGCGGAGGGGGGGGGGAGTCCCAATATGTCACGTGATGATGCGAGTTTGACACTCCTGATCTAAGTGGTTTACAGTGTCAGCATGGGGCCCTGCAACAATCTGGCTCCTCATTTTACCGACCTCAGAAGGATGGAAGGCTGAGTCAATCTTGAGCCGGTCAGGATCGAACTACGATGGGCAGAGCTACATACACCTCCTGTATTGGAGGTGGTGAACGGATTAAATAGAAGATCTCCATTTGAATGCATACGCCCCGCTATCTTAGTTACAGGGTAGTCCTTGACTTACAATGACAATTGAGCCCAAAATTTCCATTGCTAATTGAGTCATTTGTTCAGTGAGTTTTGCCCCATTTTACGACCTCCCTTGCCACAGTTGTTAAGTGAATCATTGCAGTTGTTAAGTTAGTAACCCAGTTATGAGGTGAATTTGGCTTCCCCATTGACTTTGCTTGTCAGAAAGTGACCCAAAAGTGATCATATGACCTCTGGGACACTGCGACCGTCATAAATATGAGCCAGTTGTTTGAATTTTGATCACATATAAACACAGGACACTGCAATCATCATGAATACGAATCCGTTGCCAAGCGTCCGGATTTTGATCACGTGACCATGAGGATGTCACAATGACCGTTAAGTGTAAAACATGGTCAAAAGTCACTGTTTTTCTGGGCCTTTGTAACTTTGGTCATTAAATGAATGGTTGTAAGTCGAGGATTACCTGTATTTCTTTTTAATGTTCATGTATTTATTATTCTACTGTTTGACAGCAAGTGTCATACCCCTGTTGGAGGAGGAACAGCTGACAGGGAGTGGAAGGTGTGGCTCCGGAGGTTGGGGAGGAGGCTGGGGAAGGGCAGAGGCCGGCTGGGCAGTCAGAGGAGGACCCAGGCCCATCTCCTCTCCATCCTAGGCCACGCAGGGAGGAGAGGATAAGGTAGAGATAGGAATGGCGTGGTCTACGGGGGAGGAAAGGGCCTTGATCCCCTTCATGGGCTGCAGATGTGAGAACTGGTTAAAAGGATGGACATGCGTATGGGCCAGTGCTGGAAAAAAAGCATGGAAATATCTCTAGTTTATGGTTCCTCTCTGAGTTTGGCATCCTTCCCAGTGAGTGTTCCGATATCTGTGGAGGTCTTCAAGCCCTTATCTTGCCTGGTTCCCTTAATTGCTTCAGTGTGGTTTGTGGTGTTTTTACTCTTTATAGGCATTTTTAGTTTAAACAGCATTTCCTCCTCTTCGTAACTGCTTGTGGGGGTGTTTCTTTGTCTCCAGTCAAGGATATTTGGAGCTTTGAAGCAAAGCCAGTCAAGGACATTTGGAGCTTTGAAGCAAAGTGAAGGAATAAAAGAGGCTTCACCTGTTTTCATGACTGTGTTTATTTTGTATCCCACCCTGGGTCATCACAGCAAGATAGATGGCAAATATATTTAATAAGTAAGCAAAGGGCAACGCTAAGAGTCACAACGTGGGACCAAATCGCAGTTGCTAACTCTGAAAAATATACCTAAACTCTCTTTTTAATTTATTTAACTGATTGTTTGTAACTGGAAATTAAAACCCCAGAGAAGACGCTAGGCATTGACCTCTTAATGCAAAACTGTAATAGCTTTCCACTTCGCTCTTAAAATACCAAGCTGGTGCGGTGACTTCAATTATGCCCATAATGGCCAACAAACAATGATGACTGTGTTATCCATGGAAAATTTATTGTGATAATGTTAGAGGATGGAAACCACTTTCCATCACATTTACAGCTTCAGTAGATTGTTCAAGAGACTATAAAATGCAGAACAACAGTCTGGGACAGGGTGTTCTGGCAAGCAGAGTGTTCTGTTTTCACACATTTAAGAATCGGGCTCATAGGCCAGGCATTTTGTTTTTTCCTTCCCTTCTCGGTCTTCCTCCCCAACCAAGAGCAGGCAAAGGAAATGCCAGCTCAATGCATTGTTCAATCTGTTCATATTCAGGTCTGACCAGCAATTATGGCTCTGTGCCTATGATTGGGTTGGATTTCAAGAGAGAGACCATAACTCATAAGGTGGAGATTATGGGCCACGGGCAGTCTGTCAACCTGCAGAGCTACTCTAGAGCAAGGGGGAGTGTAAGGGGGAACTTTGGTCTCTCCTTTTTGCATCTGGGGGGCTGGTAGTGCTTATTATTTTATAATTTGTATCCCATCTTTTATAATGTTCACAAATAACTCAAGGCAGGGGACATATGCAACACCCCTTCTCACACCTATTTCCCTGACAATGAGACTATGAGGTGGGTTGGATTGAAAGTCATCCAGCCAGCTTTCATGCCTAAGGCGGGACTAGAACTCATTCTCTCCTGGTGATTGGCCCAAAGTAACCCATCCAGTTTTCACGCCTAAGGCGGGACTAGAACTCATTCTCTCCTGGTGATTGGCCCAAAGTAACCCATCCAATTTTCACGCCTAAGGCGGGACTAGAACTCATTCTCTCCTGGTGATTGGCCCAAAGTAACCCATCCAGTTTTCACGCCTAAGGCGGGACTAGAACTCATTCTCTCCTGGTGATTGGCCCAAAGTAACCCATCCAGTTTTCACGCCTAAGGCGGGACTAGAACTCATTCTCTCCTGGTGATTGGCCCAAATTAACCCAGCCAGTTTTCATGCCTAAGGCGGGACTAGAACTCATTCTCTCCTGGTGATTGGCCCAAAGACACCCAGCCAGTTTTCATGCCTAAGGCGGGACTAGAACTCATTCTCTCCTGGTGATTGGCCCAAAGTAACCCATCCAGTTTTCATGCCTAAGGCGGGACTAGAACTCATTCTCTCCTGGTGATTGGCCCAAAGACACCCAGCCAGTTTTCATGCCTAAGGCGGGACTAGAACTCATTCTCTCCTGGTGATTGGCCCAAAGTAACCCATCCAGTTTTCATGCCTAAGGCGGGACTAGAACTCATTCTCTCCTGGCGATTGGCCCAAAGACACCCAGCCAGTTTTCATGCCTAAGGCGGGACTAGAACTCATTCTCTCCTGGTGATTGGCCCAAAGACACCCAGCCAGTTTTCACGCCTAAGGCGGGACTAGAACTCATTCTCTCCTGGTGATTGGCCCAAAGTAACCCATCCAGTTTTCATGCCTAAGGCGGGACTAGAACTCATTCTCTCCTGGTGATTGGCCCAAAGACACCCAGCCAGTTTTCATGCCTAAGGCGGGACTAGAACTCATTCTCTCCTGGTGATTGGCCCAAAGTAACCCATCCAGTTTTCATGCCTAAGGCGGGACTAGAACTCATTCTCTCCTGGCGATTGGCCCAAAGACACCCAGCCAGTTTTCATGCCTAAGGCGGGACTAGAACTCATTCTCTCCTGGCGATTGGCCCAAAGACACCCAGCCAGTTTTCACGCCTAAGGCGGGACTAGAACTCATTCTCTCCTGGTGATTGGCCCAAAGTAACCCATCCAGTTTTCATGCCTAAGGCGGGACTAGAACTCATTCTCTCCTGGTGATTGGCCCAAAGACACCCAGCCAGTTTTCATGCCTAAGGCGGGACTAGAACTCATTCTCTCCTGGTGATTGGCCCAAAGTAACCCATCCAGTTTTCATGCCTAAGGCGGGACTAGAACTCATTCTCTCCTGGCGATTGGCCCAAAGACACCCAGCCAGTTTTCATGCCTAAGGCGGGACTAGAACTCATTCTCTCCTGGCGATTGGCCCAAAGACACCCATCCAGTTTTCACGCCTAAGGCAGGACTAGAATTCACAGTATACTGGTGATTGGGCCAAAGTCACCCACCCAGTTTTCATGCCTCAGACAGGAATTCACTCTCTCTGGGTGATTGATCCAGCATCCCCCCAAGCCAGCATTCACGCCTAAGATGGGACTTGAAGTCACAGTATTTTGGCCACTGGCCCACAGTAACCTAGCCAACTTTCTTGCCTAAGGAGGGACAAGAACTCAGAGACTCCTGGTAACTGTCCCAAGGTCACCTAGCCAACTTCCCCCAGCTAGCAAAGTCTTAACCATGGTCCTGTGAATTCTAGGTAAGAAAATGCAAACAAAATGTACTCTTTTTCCTTTTTATTGTTCCTAGTACAGTAACCGGCAAGCACAGTTAAACTGAACAAGGTTAGCACTGAAATCAATCATCTTTCAGTGTAATTTATCCCTTCACTCCACCCACCTAACCACTGTCTATCTCCGCCCTGCACTTGTGTCCCAATTACCCTGTTAACGCTATAATTTTATGGTCTACATCGCGTACTAACTAAGGCACGATTCCCAACTACCCCTTACTCCTCCCCGTTCCTGCAGTTGCTCTCTCTTGACTTATTTACCCACCCTGCCAAAAGCTGTCTTTATGAATTTATTTGTATGATATTCCTCTTGGTTAATGCTGCACTGTGGATGGTGGGTGTGTCATGGAGTGTTTGTATTCCCCCCTCAGCAATCTAAACGTTTTTGTTTTTGTTTCACCTCCTTCAAGCCCTTAATCTTCCAGTGCTGTCGAGCGACTTGTTTCACGAAGCCCGACGCAAAGTCTCTGTGTAAAGCCTGGTGCCTGAATTACTAGGTCTACATAAACTGGGTCTATAGGAGCACCACTGATCTCTGACGCCTTGCAGGAACTCATGGCATCTTGTGTCACCCCTTAAGACTCCTTTCACTTAAAATCTGGCCCTCATAAGCCCCGCCCCAGGAGCTGGAAACCAAAAACTATTAAACAACACCAAGAGAGGTCTATGGAGAGTCTCGGTCATCCAAGTCTACCTGGACACACCTGGTCCCCTAGGTGGTTACTTGTTGTGGTTCGCCGGCAGCCTGTGCAGCCGGCAGTGGAATTGGACAGTGGGGAAGAATGAGGACCAGTCCGGGAGTTTGAAGAGGACTCGAACGAAGGTCCTGCATCCGAAGCAGAAATGGGGCCAGGACCATCTGGGAGTTGTGTGCTGACTCCGGAGCCTTCGGAGTCTGGCAGCAGTGAGGCAGAGGAGCAAGGGGAGCCTGTTCCCTCTGCGTGTGTGCACAGAGCTGCCAGAAGGCAAGAGCAGCTAAGACAAAAGGGGTAACTTGGGAGTAAGGCTTGGAGGTGATTGCCCCTCCCCAAAGGTATAAAGGACAGGCAAAGGTAGAGAAGCCTTTGCAGGAAGCAAAGTCATTTGCCCTGTTCAGATTAAACCTTGAAGTCTCTATGGACTTTGTACTTTGGCTGGTTTTTTTATAGCTCATTTGGCACTTCTGTTATTGACAGCACTTCACAGGAAAGAAAGATGAGTGCTTATCTTGAGGGACTGTTTGAAACTCATGACCGGCTGGGAATGAACTTAATTCCCAGCGTCGAAATAAAACAGGAATTGCTTCAACTGAGCGTGTGCTTAATTACGGTCTCGGAAGCCTTGGTCAGAACATTACTGAACCGCACACCTCCCATCATCCCTTCCTACCAGCTGTGCTCATCAGAGCTTCCTTAGAACTGGATTTTCAATTTCCCCTGGCTTTAAAGATCTCAAAATCCATCAAGCAGTGTTTCTCAACCTACGCCACTTGTAGATGAGCGGACTTCAACTCCCAGAATTCCCCCAGTCCCTCTCCCAGGTAGCAACCAGGTGCCACCTTCCAAACCTTCTGAGGTCTTCCTCTATGGGCCCCAGCTCACCTTTCCGGAGGACTCTCTTCTTGGCTCGAACGTCAGTCTCCAACTCGGCAGCTCTGATGTAAATCCGGACCGACTGGGGGAGGTGACGGACGGCCTGAGCCACCACAGCCTTGGCGGTATCGCCGGGCTGCAAACGCGCAGCCTCCAGCCATACGTCTTCGCTCTGGAGAAAGGCAGCAAATAAAAGACAATGGCTTATTGGTGAAGGGATCCAAGCCAGCAGTGGGCTGCATCCAGTTTAGCAACCGGCTCGTTGAGCACGCAGGCACACAGCGTTCAAAAACCACCTATTTTAAGCTTTCAAACTTAACCTTCTATGTCAGCGCTGGTGAGTAAAACAGCTGAGGCCTGAACTAGCCACGCGTATCAGCTGAGCTAAGAAAACAGGGAAATATAGGACAGGAAAGGGTGGGGCCGGGTGGGCGGGGCTAACTACTCATCGGAACTACCAGTTCCAGCCCAACACTGATCCAAGTCCTTTAAAGCAGTGGTCGCCAACCGGTGGGCCGGGGACCACTGGTGGTCCTCAAGAAAATGTTGGTGGTCCACGAAGAAATGTCCCCTCAAAGCCTTCCTCCTAAAGCAATTAATCCAGGCTGCGCGGGAACACAGGGCTTGTGTTGCTTGCATTGAGAACAACACGAGGTAGTGAGGGAAGGGGAGAAAGGGTGGAGGAGGGGAACTAGCCTCATTCGCCCCATGTGCCTTGCGCGGCCACCGGGCTGCTTCTTTCTACCTCTTTCTTCTACTGATTTTGGCTGCACGCAAGGAAAGCAGCAGAAGTCTTTCTTTCTCTCTCTCAAACTCCGTCAGAAATGAGTCTTTGGGACCCTGAAAGGCCTCCTGCTCCAAGAGGCTGCGCCGGCAAAAGACCCATTTCTGGCGGAGTTTGGGGGAGGGAAAGAAAGACTTCTGCGGCTTCTGCTGATTTCCTTGCATGAAGCCAAAAGTCTCTCTCTCTCTCTCTCTCTCTGTCCCCCTGAGAACGGAGCTGGAGACGGTATCCTGCGATCCCAAATAAAGAATGATCGATGGGTAGGAAAATGGGATGGGGAATTTTCCTGCAGATTTTTTGGGGGGGATTTCCCCAGGGTCTCTGGGATTTAAAATGATGGGTTTGGTGGTCCCCAAGGTCCAAAAGGTTGGCGACCCCTGCTTTGAAGGGAGGGCATGGGAGGAACATGAGAAATGCCAATTATCAGGGAGTCCTCAACTTATGGCCACAATGAAACCCAAAGTGTCCATTCTTAAAGCAAGATAGTTAAGCGAGTCCTGGCCCATTTTACGACCTTTCTTGCCACAGTTCTGAACTGAATCGCTGCAGAGCAGGGGGTTGGACTGGAAAACCTCCCAGGTCCCTTCCAACTCTGTTATCCTATTACTCAGTTGTTCAGTTGTTAAAGTTTGTAACCGGGTTGTTAAGTGAATCTGGCTTCCCCGTGGACTTTGCTTGCCAGGTCACACCCCCCTTTCTCAGGGACCCTGCAACCGTCATAAATATGAGCCGGTTGCCAAGCACCTGAATTTTGATCATGTGACGATGGGGACGCCGCAACGGTTGTTAAGTGTGAAAAACGGTCACTAAACGAATGGTCCTTCAGTGGGGGGCTATCTGTGTCTTAAGGATCCAGAAAAAAAATTAAAACTTATGCAAAGCAGCTCTGACCTTAGGACACATTTCTGTTCCTTTCATGATGAGGTTTCGAGCGACCTGCAGCTTCCCGGTCACCTCTTCTAAGCGGGCCGAAGCGATCCAGGCCGGCGGGTGGTGAGGGTTCGTCTCTCGCACGGACTTCAGAAGTAAGCGCGCTTTCTTGATGTCGCTGGGGAGAGAGGGAAGGTAAGAGGCAAAAGCTTCCTTCCCTGCAGGGCCAGCCCTGCTTGTATCCAAATGGGTTGCAGGAACGCAGAAAAGGAGACTTCCCCGAGAACTTATTTTCGCACACAAGGTCAAAAGGAGAGGGGTCAAATTGGAAATGCGGGGTGCTCCCTGAGCTTGGTCGTTTCCTTGTAGACGTTTCACTGCCCAACTAGGTAACATCATCAGTGCAAGAAAGGAGTGGGGTTTGGGAAGGGGAGAAGGGGGAGGAGGGAGAGGAAGAGGAGGGGAGGAGGAAAACTGTGGGGAGCTTGGTGCCCTCTGGGCTTGGTTGTTTTTTTGCAGTTATTTCACTACGCAACTAGGTAACAACATCAGTGCTACAAGGGAGTGGGGTTTACAGAATGAAGGGGAGGAGGAGGAGAACTGTGGGGACCTTGGTGATATCTGGGCTTGGTTGTTTTTTTGCAGTTATTTCACTACGCAACTAGGTAACAACATCAGTGCTAGAAGGGAGTGGGGTTTACAGAATGAAGGGGAGGAGGAGGAGGAGGAGGAGGAGGAGGAGGAGGAGGAGGAGGAGGAGGAGGAGGAGGAGGAGGAGGAGGAGGAGGAGGAGGAGGAGGAGGAGGAGGAGAACTGTGGGGACCTTGGTGATCTCTGGGCTTGGTTGTATTTTTGCAGTTATTTCACTACCCAACTAGGTAACAACATCAGTGCTAGAAGGGAGTGGGGTTTACAGAATGAAGGGGAGGAGGAGGAGGAGGAGGAGGAGGAGGAGGAGGAGGAGGAGGAGGAGGAGGAGGAGGAGGAGGAGGAGGAGGAGGAGGAGGAGGAGGAGGAGGAGGAGGAGGAGGAGGAAGAGAACTGTGGGGACCTTGGTGATCTCTGGGCTTGGTTGTATTTTTGCAGTTATTTCACTACCCAACTTGGTAACAACATCAGTGCTAGAAGGGAGTGGGGTTTACAGAATGAAGGGGAGGAGGAGGAGGAGGAGGAGGAGGAGGAGGAGGAGGAGGAGGAGGAGGAGGAGGAGGAGGAGGAGGAGAACAACTGTGGGGACCTTGGTGATCTCTGGGCTTGGTTGTTTTTTTGCAGTTATTTTACTACCCAACTAGGCAACAACATCAGTGCTAGAAGGGAGTGGGGTTTACAGAATGAAGGGGAGGAGGAGAAGAACTGTGGGGACCTTGGTGATCTCTGGGCTTGGTTGTTTTCTTGTAGACATTTCACTGCCCAACTAGGTACCAACATCTGTGCTAGAAGGGAGTAGGGTTTGTGGAGTGGAACGGAGTGGAGTGGAGTCCTTGGTGCTCTTTGAGCTTTTCCTGCAGAGATTTCATTACCCAACTAGGTAACATCATCAATGCTAATGATAGTTGGGTAATAAAACACCGGCAAGAAAACAACCCAGCTCGGACACTTTCACAGACTCCACTTTCACTCCAATCACCTTTCGGACTTCAGACCCAAAGTGTTGTACAGCCTCACTCCACCCCCATTTTGGACAATATTATCACACTGAACTTCCACTACAATCAGACCTACTATGTGCAGGGACAGAGAAAGACTGGCAAAGGTAGCCCTAGGATAGGTTGCATGCAGCTTCTCTGGAAGGAGGGAGGAGACGTCTACACATTCATGCAGCCGTTTTCAACCCAGAAGTTTTGTCTCCTTTGCACAATTATTATACAAGTACAACACCCATGATCTTACTTGATGTCTCCACCGTGTGTGGGAATCATGGAGTTTAAATCCGTGAGGTATCCTTTGGGATCCACCACTGTCTGGCCACTCACCGAGTCGGATACCTGCGGATTAAGCAAAGCCTTGTTAAAATGAGGGAACGAGCAAAGCAATCTAAAAGGCTAATGTTCTGACCCACACACGTTTCCTACAAATCAAACACAAATCCAAAGGAAACAGAAACTTTGTAATGCTTCTGCAAAATAATTAGCTGTGATAAGCACAAGCCTTGCCAAACTGTGCGAGACTTGCCAAAAGATAACAGACAAGAAATAATTTGCAATCCAAGAATCTTCAAATACAAACTCAGCATACTGGAATGTCCACGAGGCTGGAGTTTCAAAATGTCTTTGCCTTCTGCAAAGTACATTCGTTTCACAGCTGGCTTTTATCTTCTTGAAGGAGAGGCCATTACCTTGCAGCCTTACTCCCAAGTCACCTGTGCTGTTGTAGCTGCTCTTTCCTGCGAGCAATCCTGCACCTACGCGCACTTGGCACAGGCTTCTCAGGAACCTCCTCATCACTGCTGCCAGCCCCCACAGTCTCTAAAGGCAGCAGTCCACCCTAATGGTCCTGGCCCCTCATGAGTCCTCCCTCTCCTCAGCCATCAGCGCCTACTGCCGGCTAACACAACAGCTAATGACTACAAACATTTTCCCACAAAGCACTGAAAAGGTAAGTGACGTTACACCCCCGTCGCTAAGGACAGGTAATCCTCAACCTACAACAGTTCGCTCAGTGACCCTCCAAAGTTACAACGGCACTAAAAATAGGGACTGAGGACCCATTTTTCACACTTACGACCATTGCAGCATCCCCATGGCCACGCAATTTACATACGGATGTTTGACAACCGACTCATATTTATAACAGTTGCAGGGTTCAGGAGTCATGTAATCCCCCTTTGCAACCTTCTGACAAGTCAGTGGAGAAACCAGTTTCACTTAACAACTGTGTTACCAATTTAACAACAGCAGTGATTGACTTAGCAACTGCGGCAAGTCGTCAAAACGGGGCAAAACAAATTTTTCACTTTAACCAACATAAATTTTGGGCTCAATTGTGGTCGTAAGTTGAGGACTACCTGTAACCCTTTCCAAATATCATTATCTTTTGAAAAGATCATCCCCATATATTAATTTATTTAACATGCATGCTGCCTGACTCTCCACAACTCTGGGAGTGAGAAGACCCAGGGTGGGATACAAAATAAACACAATCACGAAAACAGGTGAAGCCCCTTTTATTCCTTCACTTTGCTTCAAAGCTCCAAATAGCCTTGACTGGAGACAAAAAAACTCCCCCACAAGCAGTTACGAAAAGGAGGAAATGCCGTTTAAACTAAAAATGCCTATAAATTATAAAGAGTAAAAACAACACAAACCACACTGAAGCAATTAAGGGAACCAGGCAAGATAAGGGCTTGAAGACATCCACAGATATCGGAATACACATTGGGAAGGATGCCAAACTCAGAGAGGAATGACAGACTAGAGATATTTCCATGCTTTTTTTCCAGCACTGGCCCATACGCATGTCCGTCCTTTTCACCAGTTCTCACAGCTGCAGCCCATGAAGGGGATCAAGGCCCTTTCCTCCCCCCGTAGACCACGCCATTCATGTCTCTCCCTTATCCTGTCCTCCCTGAGTGCCCTAGGATGGAGAGGGGATGGGCCTGGGTCTTCCTCTGACTGCCCAGCCTCCTCCCCAACCTCCGGAGCCACACTTCTACTCCCTGTCAGCTGCTCCTCCTCTCCCTTGGAGTCAGATTCCAACAGGGGCATGACAGGGAGACTCACAAGCAATCATATAAAGCAGGCGTGTCCAAGTTTGGCAACTTTAAGGCTTGTGGACTTCAAACCCAGGAATTCCTTTCTGTGAGTTGAAGTCCACAAGTCTTGAATAGAATAGAATATAATTGGGCAATGTGACTGACTGTATTGGCCAATGTGGTTGACACACAAGGAATTCGTCTTTGGTGCACATGCTTTCAGTGTACATAAAGAAAAAAAATAAAACATATTCTTCAAGAATCGTAAGATATAACACTTAGTGATAGTCCCAGGATACTAATAAGCAATCAAATCATATTAGGAGACAATGAAAACAATATAAGTTGTAAAGATATAAGCAATAATGGATATGGCCATAAGTGGGAAGAGATAGGTACTAGTAAGGATGAGAAGAAGAATAGTAATAGTCTTAACAGTTAATTTGACAGTGTTGTGAGAATTAGTTGTTTGGCAGAGTGATGGCATTTGGGGAAAAACTTGCTTCATTGAAACTCCTGATATAAGGAAAACAGAAGACCCTTAAAATTAGGGAAATTTATCCCAAATACCCCAGTAGAAAAAAAAATAATTTTTGGCACTGCCACATTTAGAAGCTGTAATGTAGGATCCTGATGGTCTATTCCAGGGGTGTCAAACTCAAGGCCTGCGGGCCAAATCCGGCCCGCAGGGTGCTTAGATCTGGCTCGAGAGGCTGCCCTGGAAATAGCGAAAGACTGGCCTGTGGGGGTCTCTGCCAGCGGAAACGGGATCACAATCTCCGTTTTCAGCCCTCCCTGGCTCCATTTTCACTGGCAGAGGGTTGCAGGAGGCCATCCCAGCCGAAAACAGAGGTTGGGATACCGTTTTCTCTGGCAGAGTACTCAGGCCAGCACAGGCGCCCTGACATGAGTGATGTCAAGTTGGCCATGCCCCCCCACACACACACACCCCTCCCTCCCTGAGGCCAAACACAACCTTGATGCGGCCCTCAATGAAATTGAGTTTGGCACCTCTAGTGTACTCGGTCTGATAAGTCTGACATTGCTCCAGAAAGTCCTTCACTTACGACTGTAATTGAGCTCTCAAATAATGGCTGTCAGTCGTGACAGTCATTGAAGTGATGATTACTGGGAACATACCTCAGTCGTCAAAAAGGACCCAGTTTTCTACAAACATTTTTTTGCAGAAAACCAAAGCGTAAAAATCATCCTTCTGAAGAAAATGCTGGAAATTATGGTTATATGCCTGTAGGACGTTACAAACGTCAAGACAGACACAGACTCCAGAGAGTAATTAGGACTGCAGAAAAAACAACTGCTACCATCCATCGAAGATCTGTATATTCCATGAGTCAAAAAGAGGGCTGTGAAAATATTTACAGACCCCTCACATCCCGGACATAAACTGTTTCAACTCCTTCCCTCAAAACGACACTATAGAGCACTGTACAGAACAACTGGACACAAGAGCAGTTTTTTCCCCAAATGTCATCACTCTTCTAAACAAATAATTACCTCAACACTGTCCAACTATTTACAAAGTCTGCACTACTATTACTCTTAATCTTCTCATCACTCCTTATCACCCATCCCCTCCCACTTGTGACTGTATGGCTATAAGTTTGTCTCTTGCATCCTTACAATTTATACTGACTGTTTCCTGGTATGATCTGATTCCTTATTGTACCCTATGACTATCATTAAGTGTTGCACCTGATAATTCTTGACTCTTGACGAATGTACCTTTACTTTTAGAATAGAATACAATAGAATACCTTTATTGTCATTGCATTCCACGAATACAATGAAATTTGAAAGCTACTCCAGCACAGTGCTCCAAACACCCCATCACAGTCACACTATGGAGTATTTAAAAATTAAAATAATTATAATAATAGGACTAAATCACAAATGCACTGTTTGATTCAAGGCAATTACTGCCTTGGAAAAGAAACTGCATTTTAAGACACCTACAACACCTCCCTGATGGTAACAGTTCGAAATATGAATGTCCAGGATGAGAACGGACTGTGGAGATTTTTAGTTATTCGGCTAAGATGGTGGCGCACTCGGATGCTGCGGCTCTCTGGTATTTTTTCTTTTATGCACACTGGGAGCATTTGCACTAAGACAAATTCCTTGTGTGTCCAATCACACTTAGCCAATAAAGAATTCTATATCTATTCTATTCTATTCTATTCTATTCTATTCTATTCTAGTCTATTTCTATTCTATTCTTATTGTACCCTATGACTATCATTAAGTGTTGTACCTTATAATTCTTGACTCTTGACGAATGTATCTTTTCTTTTATGTACACTGAGAGCATTTGCACCAAGACAAATTCCTTGTGTGTCCAATCACACTTAGCCAATAAAGAATTCTATATCTATTCTATTCTATTCTATTCTATTCTATTCTATTCTATTCTATTCTAGTCTAGTCTAGTCTATTTCTATTCTATTCTTATTGTACCCTATGACTATCATTAAGTGTTGTACCTGATGATTCCTGACTCTTGATGAATGTATCTTTTCTTTTATGTACACTGAGAGCATTTGCACTAAGACAAATTCCTTGTGTGTCCAATCACACTTAGCCAATAAAGAATTCTATTCTATTCTATTCTATTCTAGTCTAGTCTAGTCTAGTCTATTTCTATTCTATTCTTATTGTACCCTATGACTATCATTAAGTGTTGTACCTTATAATTCTTGACTCTTGACGAATGTATCTTTTCTTTTATGTACACTGAGAGCATTTGCACTAAGACAAATTCCTTGTGTGTCCAATCATACTTGGCCAATAAAGAATTCTATTCTATTCTATTCTATTCTATTCTATTCTATTCTATTCTATTCTATTCTATTCTATTCTATTCTATTCTATTCTATTATTGTACCCTATGGCTATTATTAAGTGTTGTACCTGATGATTCTTGAAAAATGTATCTTTTCTTTTATGTACACTGAGAGCATTTGCACCAAGACAAATTCCTTGTGTGTCCAATCACACTTGGCCAATAGAGAATTCTATTCTATTCTATTCTGTTCTATTCTATTCCATTCCACCCCATTCCTATTCATATACCTCTCCTCTCCTCTCCTCTCCTCTCCTCTCCTCTCTTCTCCTCTCCTCTCTTCTCTTCTAGTCCACTCCACTCCACTCCACTCCACTCCACCCCATTCCATTCCTATACCTCTATTCTATTCTATTCCTTATTTTATTCATTCTATTCTATTTTATTCCATATTTTCTATTCTATTCTATCCTATCCTATTCTATTCTAATCCTATCCTATCCTATTCTAAACGTGGGCTGGTTGACAAGTGCCCCAAATAATGTCACGTGACCTTGGGGAGAAGCGGGGTGGTGGCTGAGGGAATTTCAAATTCAGATTGCAAGCAGCCTTTTCAGGGTTCATCCTAACTCTGAAAGATCACTTAGTGAATGGTCCTAAGTCGAGGACTACTTGTATTTCTCACACCATCCCCCTCCCCCAGGTGTCAGCTTACCTGGCTGAGACGCATATCCATCAAGGTGTTCCTAGCTTGTCCGATCTTCCTCATGTCCAGCTCCCCTGTGCCAGGGGTCATCAGTCCCGGGGTCATTCCCCCTGGATAAGGCGTGTTTAAGCCCCCTGGGTAAGGGGTATTCAGACCACCGAATTGCTGCAAGAGGAAGAGGTGGGCGTGGGAGAGAGGAAGAGAGAGTGTTACGGAACGTCAAATTCTATCAATAAAAAGAAGGCTGTTGCTGTGTGGAATCAATCAATCAATCAGCACAGAGCTGGAAGGGACCTTAGTGGTCTTCTAGACCAACCCGCTACCAAAGCAGGAGAACCTATACCATCTCAGACAAGCGACTGTCCAGACTCATCTTAAAAACCTCCAGTGATGGAGCACCCACAACCTCTGAAGTCAAGTCATTTCCACTGGTTAATTGTCCTCCCTGTTTGCAAGTTTCTCCTGAATTCCAGGTTGCTTCTCTCCTTGATGAGTTTCCATCCATTGTTTCTTGTCCCGCGTTCAGGTGCTTTCGAGAATAGCTTGACCCCCTCCTCTCTATAGCAGCCCCTTCAACACTGGAATATTGCTATCATGCCCCACCAGTCCTTTTCATTAAACTAGACATACTCAATTCCTGCCCAATACCCAATTCCAAAAACGGTTATTCATGTGTTTTAGCCTCCAGGCCCTTAATCATCTTAATTGCTCTTCTCTGCACTTTTGCCAGAGTCTTTTCTTGTTATTGTGGTGACCAGAACTGGATGCAAGATTCCCAGTGTGGTCTGCCTAAGGCTTTATAAAGCGGTATTAATACTTCACACGGTTTTGATCCTTTGACTCTGTTCATGCAACCAAGAAAAAGGTTTAAATATTGCAAAGATCCCCATGCAGGAGTGCAGGGAGCTTACAAACAGCCATTTATTTGTGCCAGAGGAGCAGTGAAGATCTGCAGGAATGGGGTTGACCTCTCTTAACCCTGTGTCAAAAATTCAGCCAATCTCTCTACTATTTCTGGTTCCCTCCAGGTCTGGAGATTCAAAGTAGGAGTGGACAGTTTGGAGATGTTTAAATGGTCTGGCTAGAATTAAAGGCCGCATGTTAAAATAGGAATCTCTCCCCACAAGGATATTTACTGCAAATGTAGCACTATTTAAACAACTATCCATCTTTCCCAATGCCCCCCTAGGACCGACATGCAGACATAATGACTTGCTGGTCAGAATTATCCCTGTCATCAATGTGGGCATTGGGCTAGAACTACACTGCTCAAAAAAAATAAAGGGAATACTTAAACAACACAATGTTAATTCCAAGTCAATCACACTTTTGTGAAATCAAACTGTCCACTTAGGTAGCAACACTGATTGACAATCAATTTCACATGCTGTTGTGCAAATGGAATAGACAACAGGTGGAAAGCATAGGCAGTTAGCAAGACATCCCCAATAAAGGAGTGGTTCTGCAGGTGACCACAAACCACTTCTCAGTTCCTATGCTTTCTGGCTGATGGTTTGGTCACTTTTGAATGTTGGCAGTGCTTTCACTCTAGTGGTAGCATGAGACGGAGTCTACAACCCACACAAGTGGCTCAGGTAGTGCAGCTCATCCAGGATGGCACTTCAATGCGAGCTGTGGCAAGAAGGTTTGCTGTGTCTGTCAGCGTAGTGTCCAGAGCATGGAGGTGCTACCAGGAGACAGGCCAGTACATCAGAAGACACGGAGGAGGACATAGGAGGGCAACAATCCAGCATCAGGACCGCTACCTCCACCTTTGTGCAAGGAGGGACAGGAGGAGCACTGCCAGAGCCCTGTAAAATGACCTCCAGCGGGCCACAAATGTGCATGTGGCTGCTCAAACGGTCAGAAACAGACTCCATGAGGGTGGTATGAGGGCCCAACGTCCACAGGTGGGAGTTGTGCTTACAGCCCAACATTGTGAAGGACTTTTGGCATTTGCCAGAGAATACCAAGATTGGAAAATTCGCCTCTGGTGCCCTGTGCTCTTCACAGATGAAAGCAGGTTCACACTGAGCACATGACAGATGTGACAGGGTCTGGAGATGCCGTGGAGAACATTCTGCTGCCTGCAACATCCTCCAGCATGACCGGTTTGGCAGTGGGTCAGTAATGGTGTGGGGTGGCATTTCTTTAGGGGGCCGCACAGCCCTCCATGTGCTTGCCAGAGGTAGCCTGACTGCTGTTAGGTACCGAGATGAGATCCTCAGACCCCTTGTGAGACCATATGCTGGTGCGGTTGGCCCTGGGTTCCTCTAATGCACAACAATGCTAGACCTCATGTGGCTGGAGCGTGTCAGCAGTTCCTGCAAGACAAAGGCATTGATGCTATGGACTGGCCCACGTGTTCTCCAGACCTGAATCCAATTGAGCACATCTGGGACATAATGTCTCGCTCCATCCACCAACACCACGTTGCACCAGACTATCCAGGAGTTGGGGGATGCTTTAGTCCAGGTGTGGGAGGAGATCCCTCAGGAGACCATCTGCCACCTCATCAGGAGCTTGCCCAGGCATTGCGGGGAGGTCATACAGGCACGTGGAGGCCACACACACTACTGAGCCTCATTTTGACTTGTCTTAAGGACATTACATCAAAGTTGCATCAGCCTGTAGAGGTTTTTTCCATTTTAATTTTGAGTGTAACTCCAAATCCAGACCTCCATGGGTTGCTAAATTTGATTTCCATTTTTGTGTGAGTTTGTTGTCAGCAGATTCAACTATGTAATGAACTATAAAGTATTTAATAAGAATATTTCATTCATTCAGATCTGGGATGTCTTATTTTTGTGTTTCCTTTTATTTTTTTGAGCAGTGTATATAAATCTATGTTTTGATTAAAGTTTTAATCTTTTTAAAATTACAGGGGCACAGTGGCCTAGAGGTGAAAATGCTCGCCTCACACTCGGGAGGCTGAGAGTTCAATCCCAGGCAGCGACAGACGTTTCTCCATCAGGGTGCAAAGAGAAAATATCTGCTGCGAACCCCGCATAGGCATCAGGAAAGGAAGCCGGCCAGTAAATGCTCAGCTCCATTCAGTCGCCCCGACTCTACAACGATAAAGGGGATTACAGGGTCTTGACATTTTAACAAATCTTTTAAAATTTAAATTAATAATTTTCTGCTTGAAAATTTCCTGAACTTCTGACCCAAGACCAGCTTCCCTCTTGTTTTGTCCATGGAACAGGTACTGATTGGAAATCCCTTCCCAAGCCATTCTGTTGTGGCCCAACAAAGGCCGAAGGAGCTGGTAGCAGATTCGGACAGTGAGGAGTTTGGCGGGGGGAACATGAGCCAGTCCTGGAGTCAAGGAAAGGCTCTGACAAGTGCTCTGTGTTGGGAGGCAGAGATGGGGCCAGGGCTGTCTGGCATATATCAGCTGCCTTTGGAGTCGGAGATCAGTGAGGCAGAAGAACAGCTGGGGCCTGTTCCCAGCAAGCGCATGTGCAGAGTTGCCAGATGAAGGGAACAGCTGAGGAACAAGGGCCGATTTGGCAGTAAAGTCACAGGTGAGTGGTATATGGCCCCTCCCCTAGAGTATAAAAGAGGGGTGAAAGGGCAGTGCAGCTTTGCAAGGAGACAATTAGTTCACTCTGGCATGTTTGCCAAGTATTGCGATGTCTGAAAGGTATCGGTCTGGCAACTCTCCAAGCCTGATAAAGGTCTCTAATTGGGAATTATCATGAAAGGCTGTTAGCCAGGACTTTGTTGGAGAGGAAATTCATTGTAAATCAAACAAAAGGGGTTTATCGGGATGAGGACTCCACTTCGTGCTGTTGGGGGAAGCCTAGATCAGAACACATTCTTTCAGAAAACCCACTGAAACTGGGAAATCTCAGACGGAGACTCTCACCGTCTGCCGAGGATCCACCGATGTGTGATTCTCTCCCGATTGCAAGTGCTTCGCAAAGAAACTGTCCGGAACAGGCGTCAGTTTCTCGTAACGTGGATTCCTCTGGCGCTTGTTCCTGGCATCACCAACTTCAGGGATACTTAGCCATTCTTCTTCGGTAACTTCAGCCAGTTTTCTCTATCCAAACAACAATCACAATCTGTAAATGAAATCGCTACATGGCATTTGAACTGTCCTCTCCTTCCCTTTCCCCATCTTTAGTTTTAGCTTGCAAATTCTGGCCTTTTCCTCCTCCCCGACAAACAAATGTGGACTTTCTGGATCTTTATACAGGTATTCCTTGACTGGCAACCATTTGTTCTCTCTCTCTCTTTTTTAATATAAAAAAACTTTATTAAACAAATTCTACAATTGAAAACCATATTTCCATTCATTGCAGCGTATTTGTAGTAGTGTTCACTCATTTTGACATATTCTTAAGTATATAGAATATTACTAAATATTATTACAATTATTTTACATTTATGTTATTTTTATGTATTTATGTAGCTATTTATGTCTATTCATACCAAATTATTTCATCACACCATAACCTTTCATTTCATCTCTCCATTTTGTGTCTACCTTACAGCCAATTATACCACAAATTCCAATTTTCATAGTACTCTATCTCTTCTCTCTCTTTCATTTCCATTGAAAGCCTATCCATTTCTGCACACTCTAAAACCTTTTTTATTATCATAATATCGAAGGGAATGCTGTCACTTTTCTAATTCTGGGCAAAGGCTATTCTTGCTGCAGTTATACATAATATATTGGAGTTTCTTACTTATTTTACCTCTTAATATACCCAATAGGAATGTCTCTGGTCTCAATTCAATTTTCTGTTTTGTAATTTCCTACAGCCATTTCCCAATTTTAAACCAATACTTTTTAGCTTGAGGGCATGTCCACTGTATATAGAAATAGGTTCCCTGTTTATAATTACATATCCAACAATTTGTTGATCTATTAGGGAACATCTTAGCCAATTTTGCTGGGGATAAATGGCAACGGTAAAACATTTTGTATAAATTATCTTTGTATGCTGATGATAGAGTTAGTTTATATGTAGTTTATTTCTCATAATTTTTCCCAATCTTCCAAATGACCGGCAACCATTTGTTTAGTGACCGTTCAAAGTTACAATGGCACTGAAAATGCGGATTATGACCGTTTTTTCACACGGCCATTGCAGCATTCTCATGCAGTCCAAATCCAGATGCTTGGAAACTGATTCCCATTTATGACGGTTGCAGTGTCATGGGGGTCACCTTTTCCAGCCTTCTGACAAGCAAAGTCCATGGGGAAGCCAGATCCACTTAACGTCTCTGTTTCTAATTTAACTGCAGTGATTCACTTTACGACAGTGGCAAGGAAAATCATAAAATGGGGCAAAGCTCACCTAACCGTCTTACTTAGCACTCAGAAATTTTGGG
Organism: Hydrophis major; assembly: GCA_033807585.1. NCBI lineage: Eukaryota > Metazoa > Chordata > Lepidosauria > Squamata > Elapidae > Hydrophis > Hydrophis major. Next base: position 259,069,658 of record CM066330.1, read on the forward strand.
CTGAATCATGATTGTAAGTCCAAGACTATCTGCATAGATGTGGCTTTAGTTTTACTTCAACCCAACAGCTTATTTATTTATTTATTTAACACATTTCTATACTCACCCATCTTTCAATCAATCCTGTGGGACTTCAGCTCCCAGAATCACCTCACTGATTCAGTCGTACATACCATAGATAGATAGATAGATAGATAGATAGATAGATAGATAGATAGATAGATAGATTTTATAGTTAATTATCTACAAATGGTAAATGATAAGTAGATGAGAAGATAGATGAGAGAGAGAAGTATGAGATGATTAAATAAATGAGATTGTGTATGTGAATGTGTGTGTGTACAAAGAGAGAGAGAAAGATAAGGTAGATAAGATATAAAGATATAAGGTATGATATAGATATTATAGATGACAACTGAATCCGTGAGGACGAGTATTAATTATGTTCCTCTAAGCAGATTTTATGAGCTTAAGAACACATTGAGAAGAGATAGTAATATCGTAACATATTTTCTGCATTAACATTGCCATTTTTATATATGTATAATTTTTTTCTCAAATCAAGTGCATATTGCTGACTCCTTACTTTCAGATCCGAGAACTGCTGCTGAATTTTTGGTCGTTCCATTCGGTACTTTTCAATCTCCTCTTTCTCACGCTGTTCTCTAGAAAATAAAAGGTACAGGCCTATACTTTTATCTTTCATTTTATCTTTAGGTTATAGTTTAAGTATTTAAGTATTTGAGACACCCAAAACTAAATCGTGCACCAAAAGTTAAAAATTCGCAGCTGACGTTTGAACACGCAGGTTTCAAATCAAAGCACAACGGCAATATTTCTCATGCTTTAAAAAAAAAAACGCCTACCTTCTCTCTTTTCTTCTTTCATCCATCCTTTTATCCAAAGCAGCATAAATTGCATCTGCTTCTTCATCATCTTTTTCATAAGGTCCACTGGAGAACAAGCTTCCAGCGTATCCATTGAACTGCACGGGACAAGAAGGTCATGTCAGTTCATGTTATCCCCTTAATATAACCCTCCAAAATCAAAACACCAAAATCAATCCAGTTTTATAACCTGTTTAGTCTTAAGATGATTGATAGATAGAAGTAGAGATAGATAGATAGATAGATAGATAGATAGATAGATAGATAGATAGATAGATAGATTAGATTAGATTAGATGAGAGAGAAAGAGAGAGGTAGATAAGACATATAGAAATAGGTAGATGATAGAGACAGACAGATACATACAGTACGTAAATGAAGGAGAGAGATGATAGATAGATAGATAGATAGATAGATAGATAGATAGATAGATAGATAGATAGATAGATAGATAGATTAGATTAGATGAGAGAGAAAGAGAGAGGTAGATAAGACATATAGAAATAGGTAGATGATAGAGACAGACAGATACATACAGTACGTAAATGAAGGAGAGAGATGATAGATAGATAGATAGATAGATAGATAGATAGATAGATAGATAGATAGATTAGATTAGATTAGATGAGAGAGAAAGAGAGAGGTAGATAAGACATATAGAAATAGGTAGATGATAGAGACAGACAGATACATACAGTACGTAAATGAAGGAGAGAGATGATAGATAGATAGATAGATAGATAGATAGATAGATAGATAGATAGATAGAAAGATAGAGAGAGAGAGAGAGAGAGAGAGAGAGAGAGAGAGAGAGAGAGAGAGAGAGATAGAGAGAGAGAGAGAGAGAGAGAGAGAGAGAGAGAGAGAGAGAGAGATAGGAAGGAAAGTGGGAAGATAGATAGATAGATAGATAGATAGATAGATAGATAGATAGATAGATAGATAGAGATAGATAGATAGATAAAGAGATAGAGAGATAGATAGATAGGAAGGAAAGTGGGAAGATAGATAGATAGATAGATAGATAGATAGATAGATAGATAGATAGATAGATAGATAGATAGATAGATAGGAAGGAAAGTGGGAAGATAGATAGATAGATAGATAGATAGATAGATAGATAGATAGATAGATAGATAAAGAGATAGAGAGATAGATAGATAGGAAGGAAAGTGGGAAGATAGATAGATAGATAGATAGATAGATAGATAGATAGATAGATAGATAGATAGATAGATAGATAGATAGAAAGGAAAGTGGGAAGATAGATAGGTAGGTAGGTAGGTAGGTAGGTAGATAGATAGATAGATAGATAGATAGATAGATAGATAGATAGATAGATAGATAGATAGATAGATAGGAAGGAAAGTGGGAAGATAGATAGATAGATAGATAGATAGATAGATAGATAGATAGATAGATAGATAGATAGATAGATAGATAGATAGATAGATAGATAGATAGATAGAAAGGAAAGTGGGAAGATAGATAGATAGATAGATAGATAGATAGATAGATAGATAGATAGATAGATAGATAGATAGATAGATAGATGCACATGATAGATAGATAGATAGATAGATAGATAGATAGATAGATAGATAGATAGATAGATAGATAGATAGATAGATACAGAGGTAGATGATAGATAGATAGAAATAGGTAGATGATAGAATAGATAGGATAGGATAGATAAACCTTAAGAACAAGCTTCAAGCATACCACTAAACTGCACAGGACAAAAAGGTTGTGTCAACTAATTTTATCCCCTTATTGTAACCCACCAAAATCAAAATGTCAAATTAAATCCAGTTTTATAACCTGTTTAGTCATAAGGTATATAAGTAGGTAGGTAGGTAGGTAAATGATAGACGGATAGACAGACTAGAGAGATATAAACAGACACAAACAGATGATAGGCAGACAGACTGACTTAAGGAAGAGGGGCAAGGAAAGTCATGTAAGCAGTCATACAGGGAGAAAAAAGAACAGGTTCAAATCCATAGCACTCCACATAAAAGGAATGTTACAATCTTGAAGAAGAAAAAACACCTATCAATCCTTAAGCGAATTGTAGAAGGTGAATAAAACATGATGACATTGCAAACATAAACCGGTCAATCCTAAAGGAAAGGAACCCTGATTGTTCTCTGGAAGGACAGCCACCGAAGCTGAAGCCCATGCCTCCTTGGAGAAGATCCTGACTGGGGATGATGGAAGGCAAAAGAAGGGGGACGGCAGAGGATGAGATGGTTAGATAGTGTCATCCACGCAATGAAGATTGAGTTTGGGCAAAACTCTGGGAGACAGTGGAGGACAAGGGGGCCTGGCGTGCTGTGGTCCCTGGGGGTTGCGAAGAATCAGACACGATTTAGTGACTGAACAATATTGCAACTATAACACAGCTTGAACAGCAGCATGGACCAGTGTGGCAAAATGACATCACCTCGTCATAATTTGTGTCATTCAGGTCTTCATCATCGTCATCAGCTGTCTGGTTTTTCTTCATCTGATCCCCAACGGTCCTCTTCCCTGGCGGAGCATGACGATCATCCACGGGGTCATTAGCATCCCGGGCAGGACCAATATCTGAACGGGTGGTAAAGCCAGTAGCTCTACACAGGGGAAAAAAAAAAAATCCACAACAGATTCAGAGAAAATTCAGACATGGTTAGATGGTGTGTGTGTTTTTTTTAATCTAAAATTCTTCTTAAACACACATTTGCAATGATCATCTCCTCTGGGCTATTTATAAAATTAAGAACTGATCAGCAAAAACAACAACGTGTGAGCACACTTTCTTTCTATGAAGTTGAAGTGGAAAATTATGGGGGGTAATCAGGAAAAAGGAACTCCACCACTGGATGTTTGTAAGAAGAGACTCTAGACAGTCACCCATCTGAAATTGGTCCTCAACACCAATAAGACCAAGGAGCTTATAGTGGACTATAGAAGGAACAGACATCCAGCCCTTGCTTATCAATGGGGACTGGAGCAAGTAGCCAGTTTTAAGTTTCTGGGTGTTACCTTAAAAGAGGACCTGACCTGGGGGGCTCCCATTGCAGCCCTGGTCAAAGGGGCCCAGCAGAGATTATACTACCTGAGACTTCTCAGAAAACAACAACTGAATGAAAAACTGCTTCTACTGCTGCACCATAGAGAGCCTTTTAACATACTGCCCCTCTGTATGGTTTGCCAATTGCACAGGGGCAGAGAGGACAGCACTCCAGAGGGTGAACGTCATTGCCCAGAGGATCAATGGTTGCCCTCTCCCCTCTTTGGAAGAGCTTTATGGCTCCCGCTGCTTTGAGAAAGTTCAAAACATTCTCAAAGATCCATCTCATCCTGGGTACTTAACTATCTATATGGTATACATACTTTTACATAAATCTTATCTATACACTTGTCTATATTGCTTCATCTTTGTCCTCTATAACTTTTACCTTATTATCTTGTTGTCTTCTCTATTCAACTCTATATCTATTATTTAGCCAATCATAGAGTATATTCCACGTCAAATAATAATCCGTTTCCAAGCAGTGTTTTAATGGCCAGATGCCCTCCCTGTCACCAATGCGGAGTTATATTCAGCAGATATATTCACATTGTGCCCAGAGAGAGAACTATCTACCTCTACCTAGGATTGAACTCACAGCCTCCTGATTGTGAGGTGAGAGCTCCACCTCTACGCCAGCACACCACTCTGGGTCAAGCAAAGTCAATGGGAAAGCCAAATCCACTTAACCACGTTCCTAATTTAACAACCGCAGTGATTCACTTAACAAATGGGGCAAAGCTCACTTAACAAATTTCTCACTTAGCAACAGAAATTTTGGGCTCAATTGTGGTTGTAAGTTAAGCTCTACCTCTACTCGCTTTCTAAGCTGTAAGAAAACATTCATTCTGTCTGCTTCATTTCATGTGGACAGGCAAGCCTTTTTATGGGAATCCAAAGCTAACTTCCTGCAAAAGCTAACAACACAAATTGTTGGGTGGTTATTTTTTTCAAAACAGGTGTCAGCTCCTTCTGTTCTTCACCCCAGGGGCCACTAGTGGCCCTACCACTAAACACAGAAAACTCTTGGATTGAAGACAGTGGTGCACCTTCAATTATGGCCCAGAAGCATTGTGTTTAGAACACAATGAATGAGCTAAACATTTGTTTATTTGTACTTCACCTTTATTGTTTTTAAAAAGTACAGGTAGTCATCAATTTACGACCATAATTGAGCCCAAAATTTCTGTTGCTAAGTGAAACATTTGTTAAGGGAGTTTTGCACCATTTTACGATCTTTGGTGCCACAATTATTAAGTGAATCACTGCAGTTTAGTAATGTCATCGTTAAATGAATCCGGCTTCAGGGTTGACTTTGTTTGTCAGAAAATCAAAAAAGGTGATCACGTGACCCCAGGACACTGCAACCGTCTAAATATGAGTCAGTTGCCAAGCATCCAACTTTTGATAACATGATTATGGGGATACTGTAACAGTCATGTGAAAAACTGTCTTATGTCACATTTTTCAGTGCCTTGTAACTTTGAACAATCACTAAATAAACTGTTATGAGTTGAGGACTAGCTGCATTTTCCCCATCACAACAACCCTGTGAGGTGGACTGGGCTGAGAGGTGGACTGATTCAAGGTTACCTAGATGGGCCCAGATGTAACCTGAACTCCACCTGAATTCTCCAACACTTGAAGTTTTAAAGAGATTGGACAGCAACTATAAGGTTTCCTGCCTGAGCAGGGGGTTCAGGTTAGAAGACCTCCAAGGTGCCTTTCAACTCCTCTTCCTATTCTATTTTATTCTAATTCTATTCTATTCTAAAGATCTCGTTTTATAGCCCAAAGCCTTAACCACATTAAAAACAGGCACACATGCAAAACAAAACAAAAAGCAAACCAGAGATCAAACAAGTAAGGTGTGCAAAACGCAAGCCATGAGATCTTCCCTGGATCTTATCACACAGCTCAATCCAGCAGGGGCTGAAACACGGTAATACCCAACACAGCTCACTTCAGTCCACACACGTGTCTTTGTGGACAAATCTCACCATTCCATAATACATGCTTCCCCGGCTGGGCAACTTTAAGATGGGGGGGGGGCTTCAACTCCCAGAATGCCCCACATTGGGGAATCAGGCTGGGGAATTCTGGGAGTTGAAGTCCCCCTCCATCTTAAAGCGGCTCGGGGGGGTGCAGAAACGCCCCTAAAACGAAGAAAACCAGGCCGGTCGTGGGAACGCAAACGTCCGCCGGGATGCAAACTGAAGGGAAGAGAGCCCTCTATACATGCTCAGGGACACCCTCCACCCACGATCCGGCTGCTCACCCTCGGCCCAGCCCCGGCACGTAGCCCAGTGGGGCCGGCATGCCCAGGAAGGGCTTCTTCTTGCGGTTCATGGTGCCGGTCAGCGCCGCCGTCAGCCCCGAGGCCCCGCCGCCGCCCCCGCCCGAAGCCCCCGAGGAGCTCGAACCGGCCGGGCCGCCGCCGCCGCCGCCGCCGGAGGAAGAAGAGGAACCCGAGGCGGGAGACACCGCCGAGGAAGCGGCCATGGCGGCCATGATGGCGGCGGAGGATGATGGCAAACAGGCCGCGGGGGCGGGGCGAGGCCCTGGAGGCGGGACGAAGGCGGGGCGCACTCAGGAGACACGCCCCCGCGAGGTAGGCTCGGCTGCTGCGGGGGGTGGGAAGAGGGGCGGGTCTTTAGTCTCCCGGGGGGCGGGGTTGGGACGGAGCGGCAGTGGGGGGGTTCGAAATCCAGCCACAACCCTGCAAGGTGGTCTGGGCTGCTGCAGTGGGGCGAGGAAGGGGCGGGGCTGTTCTTAAGCGGATGGGGGGGCGGGGGGACTGAGAGGGGACTTGAAATCCACCCACAACCCTGCAAGATAGTCTGGACTGCTGCAGTGGGGTGAGGAAAGGGGGGGCTGGTCTTGGGGGTTGTGATTGAGGGGGGATTCTAAATCCAGCGACAGCCCTGCAAGGTAGTCTGGGCTGCTGCAGAGGGAGGCAAGGAAAGGGGGGCTGGTCTTAAGCGGGGCGGGAGGGGGGAACTGAGGGGGGACTTGAAATCCAGCCACAACCCTGCGAGGTAGGCAGATGGATTTGCACTTTGTAAACTCAAAGTCACTGGATGTGTTTTTCAAACTTTTTTGGAGTTGGTGGAGTATTCTCCAAATGTCCTGGATTCTCAAAAATAGCCCTGAATCTATTCATGTCTGTTCCACTAAGTTTAATGGAAGGTATCGTGTCTCTGGACAGTCTGTAGAGGCTTTTGAAGAGATTGTGATACATTCTTGTGTGTGCCCACTGAAAATAGCTTGAGTGTTGTCATTCTCCATCATGGGAGAAACTGCCAAATTTGAACATAGCAAGAGAATTGATTCGACCCACATAGGCATGAAATGGAAAAGCAAATTGCTGTCCTCTGCTGCCTAATTTAGCACCATTAAGTTATTAATTATGGTTCTGAATGGCCCGTTAACAGAATAATAACAGCTTGTACTTTTTGGTTTTCCCTGCAATGTGAGTGAACCCAGTGATTAATCTAGCAGATATGCTGATCTATGACAGGAATAAAGACATAACAGAAAATCAGAGTTGGAAGGGACCTTGGAGGTCTTCTAGTCCAACCCCCCCTCAAGCAGAAAACCCTATTAACATTTCAAACAAGTGCTTGTCCAATCTCTTCTTAAAAATGTCCAGTAATGCAGCACCCACAATTTCTGAGGGCAAGTTGTTCCTCTGATTAATTATTCTGTCAGGAAATTTCTGCTTACTTTTAGGTTGGTTCTCTCCTTGATCAGTTTCCATCTGGTCTTGTCCTGCCTTCAGGTGTTTTAGAGAATAGCTTGACTCCCTCTTCTTTGGGGCATCCCCTGAGATATTGGAAGACTGCTACTATGTCACCCCTAGTCCGTCTTTTCATTAAACTAGACATACTCAATTCCTGCGACCATTCTTTGTATGTTTTAACCACCAGTCTCCTAATCCTCTTTATTGCTCTTTTCTGCCCTCTTTCCAGAATCTCAACATCTTGTTTTACATCTGGCAACCAAAACTGGATGCAGTATTCCAAGTGTGCCCTTACCAAGGCATTATAAAGTGATACTAACACTTCATGTGATCTTGATTCTATCCCTCTGTTAATGCAGCCTTAGGATTGCATTGGCTTTTTTAAAAAATTAATTTGAGTTGAATTGTTCATTATTTTCCAACTGTACTTTGTTTCTTGCAAATGTGCATCATCTTTCAGATGCAGTAAAAAAAAGGTTTTAACACAGGGTTATTCAAATTTTGTATAGAATCATTACAATCAATGGACAAAGTAATAATCAGGTTATATAAGTTATATTAATCATTATAGACAATTAGGTTCAAATCAATTAAAGCTCTAAAATTACAGTAGTATGATGCCTTTTCTGTATTCTGCACAGTAGTGGATTTGTAAGCTATGCAGATGAAGATAGATAAACTCAACAAGAAGTCCATAACAAAGTACATTTATTGGTTCATCAGGTATCCTCATAACTCACATTTGTGATGAAGTTCTTCTTTAATGACCAATCCTTTGCATATCTGCCTTGTAGATAAAAGATGGTTATCTCCTAACCATCTCGTAGGGATAGAAAGCAGCTGCCATGAGTTAGAGAATTCAGGCAAAAGTGAGGAAAACTCCCCCAATCCATCAAGAATCTAATTAGTGACCAGTTGGGATTACAGATGTGGCCATGTGACATGAACTACATTTCCCAGGATACCTTTAGCTACATTTACCATGATGCATTCCCTTAAGGAGACAGCTCATAATTCCTAAGTAACTATCCAATTCCCATAGACTGGCTGGGACAGCACACTCCCCGCCTGGAATTGTAAATTCCACTACCGTGTTTCTCCAACAATACGGCCTCCACCAATAGAAAGCCCCACCATGTTTTATTGGCATAAAATCAAATTAAGCCCCTCCCCCCAAATTAAGCCCCATATTAAACATGCAAAATGGGGGGGAAAGCGGGGGGGTTGCCGTTAGGAAGTGCTTTTGTTGCCTGTCCGGATATGGTGCTGCCTGCGTTGGTGGGGCACTTCACATCGGGAGACCTTCCACCGTTGCTTTCCCTTCTCCCTTGCTGCCCCTTCTCCCTTGCTGCTGCGGTGTTACAGCAACGCTGCAGCGTTTGGCGCAGCCACGTGTGGCCAGTCAGGGCTCCTCCCTGCAACCGGAGCCCTGAGGAGACACTTGGCTTCAGGCGCTGCCGTCTTCCCTTTGCTTTCGAAGGTAAAGCGAATTATTTTACAAAGCCTCCCCTGCCCAAGAGGGCAGCCCAACCCCACGTGGGCCTCTTCCATTCCTCCCCGACCTCCCTACACTGCGTGCCTCTGATGCGCCGGTCCCTTCAGCCCAGTGAGCCTTTCCACCTCAAAGAAAGGCCAGGTGGGTGGCTGCGGAGCAGCAGCAGCAGTGGGTCCGAGCCGCTTGCAGCGGAAACAGCCACCACCCTTAGCCCAACGCGGGGAAAGCGAGCGAGGTTAGTGCCCGCCAGCCCAGGCGAGATTTGGGAACGAGGGGCAGGAGGAGGCACGCACACACCCGCAGCTCACTTTCCCAGCTCTGCCCAGCCCTCATGGCTCTGGTGCGGCCCTGGTGGGCAGCAAACGCCTCCCCGCTGGACCCTCCACTCATCCTGCTAGGGCCGTGCCAGAGCCGTGAGGGCTGGGCAGAGCTGGGAAAGTGAGCTGCGGGTGTGTGCGTGCCTCCTCCTGCCCCTCGTTCCCAAATCTTGCCCGGGCTGGCAGGCGCTAACCTCGCTCGTTTTCCCCACGTTGGGCTAAGGGTGGTGGCTGTTTCCGCTGCTGCTGCTCTGCAGCCGCCCGCCTGGCCTTTCTTTGAGGTGGAAAGGCTCGCTGGGCTGAAGGGACCGGCGTGTCAGAGGCACGCAGTGTAGGGAGGTCGGGGAGGAACGGAAGAGGCCCCGGGAAATTAGCCTCCCCATGTGGGGTTGGGCTGCCCTCTCGGGCAGGGGAGGCTTTGTAAAATAATTCGCTTCACCTTCGAAAGCAAAGGGAAGACGGGAGTGCCTGAAGCCAAGTGTCTCCTCAGGGCTCCGGTTGCAGGGAGGACCCTTGACTGGCCGCACGTGGCTGCGCCAAATGCCGCGGCGTTGCTCTAATGCCGCAGCAGCAAAGGAGAAGGGAAAGCGACAGTGGCCCGAACCCGAAGGTCTCCCAAATATCCAAGCTGTTGTCGCACGCCCACCCACCCAAGGATGCAGGGGGGGGGAATTAAGTCACCCCCGAAAAGACATCCTAGCCGTTTTTTCGGGGGTCAAAAAAAAAAAAAGGCCCGGCCTTATTATGTGAGAAACACGGTATTAAGAGAAGAGAAAAAAAAATAACTATAAACTAAGATAAGCGGTAAACAGTAATACTATGAATAGCAATTAACTATATAATTAAGATCAACAGCTATGCAACTAAGAAAAACAGTAAACATTAATAAAGCATCAAACAAAACAAAGCTTGAGGTTCAATCTTCAAGTTCGGACTCTTAGGGAAAATCTGCTGGTCACCTCTGGCAGCCTTTTAGCGTGTACAGGTACTCTTGGTTGCAGAGGTGAAAGTCTGGTGGTCGCTTCTAGCAGCCTTTTAGGGTTGGAATGGTATTTTTGCTTCCACAGTGTCAAAGGGCATCAGGAAGCTCTTGGGAAGGGTGTTGCGGAGGCATATGCCCATGTAGAGCATCTTAGTGGACATCTGATGGTTGTTGGCGGCCATTTAGGGTGTCCTAGCGAAAGTGTACTAATCGCCGTCGGCCTTTTAGGCTGGCACATCATTCTTGCTTTCAATGGTGCTAAAGGGTGTCGGAAGGTTGTTGGAATGGATGGTGCTAAGGCATTTGCCTGGGTTGGAGGCTGCATCCGATTGACACTGACAATTCTTACGATCCTCCATCCTAGTGGAAATTTGATGGCCACTAGGCCGTCTACAGGGCCGCCAACTGACTCGGAGAAGAGAAAGGCGCGTAGGGCATTATTTCCCAGCAAGAGTAGGATCTCAGCCTCCGGATCTAGAGCGGGAAAGTGATGAGCCAGGTGCTATAGGTGAGGCATGCTACTTATGACCTCAGGTGTTGCAATCTGACTGCGGTTGTTCGGTACCCCATCGCATTCAAATACGGGCGGGAGTGGGAACCAGGAACTTCCATCCAATGACTCTATGCAGAGTCCAGTAGCTCTCCTCCCCACCGTGCTTCTTGGTCCATGGCACGTTGATACAGTAAAGGGAAGTCTGTCCTGTTGCACCACAAAAGAGGTCGAAGAATGCAGGTCTGACCAGGGTGCAGGTGCTTTGAGTGTCTATCCGCACGTATAGCAGATGGGAAGACACAAACGAGGGAATCGTAAGTCAACACACTGTACTGTGCCGTTGACATTCATCCTTGGTTTGGCAGTCTGCTGAGGAGCCCTGCCTGCTTCTGTGTTATGTTGAGGCTCTTCATCCGAAGGAGGGCTACGAGATATCTGCAGTGGTGCCTCGGAGTTTGGATGCAGTGTGGTTGGGTGTTGGTCACTGTGGCATAAGTCTCATTGCACCTTGGCTGTGCAGTACTTAGATGGGTGTTTGGATTCGCAACGCTTGTAGCAGTATTGGTACTCCCTGAGCAACTGTTTTTGTGGGGTCAGTGATTTTGCTGCAAACCCAGTTCAGCGAGCGACGAGTGTGGTGCATAGAACAAAACTGTATTCTCTTTGTGTTCGGAAATCTAAATTGGGTTGTATCTGATGAGTTTCTTCCCAACTATGTGTGGAGAGGAGTCGATCTCGGTTTTATGGACAACCATGAAGGGTCTTTCCCTGGTAGTGTGCATAGGGCCCAAGGGCGATATATGGTTGCTGTTGTATCTTCTGTCATTAGGAGGACTAACAGCTCTGAGTCCACAGGCCCGGTGTTGTGTTGCACACTGTCGCCTGGTGGGATACAAATTCTTCAAAAAGTGTGAAGGATATAAAGCGGTGGCGACTCTTGGCCATGAAGGTGTCAGACAACTGGAGCCACTTTTCAAGTAGCACCTGCAGAAGTTTTCAAACAATTTTGTTCTAGGCGACATGATCGAGAGAGGTTAGTCCCGGTAAATTAGGATCCCATTGTGCCATTCTCAGCTGGACAAGTATGTTAGCGAGGTCTATGATCTGGTGAGGCTTGTCGATAGGGATTTTAGGAAAACTGTTGAGGCTATCCAAGAGCGTTGCTTCTATGTTCTCGGAAGTGCCATACAGTTTGTCAAGTCTTTTCCATGATAACCGTAGGGCAGTGGGATGCATAAAGTGTCCTTGCTATGTCGGCAGACTGTGGCCCTTGCCATACTATCAAGTGTCCAATTATTTGATCAGGTTTCAGGTGTGCCACCTGAACAGGGCACAGGAAAAGTTTCTTCCATACTAGGTACTTGCCACCTGGCTTGTCAGAGAATTTGTGAACTCCGTTGGCATGCAAATTTAGCTTTCCACTCTGTACAGCCAAGTTTCTCCAGTAATCTTCAGCATTTGCTGAGTTGGGGAGGGGTACTGACATAGAGGGTTGTCCCCCTGGATTCTCATAGGGTGGGTTCGGGTTGTAAGTCAACGATGGGTTGTAGTCTTCCTCTCAGTACTTACAGAGAATGTCATTCTCCCATACTGGGGACGATGATCAAGCGTCACGTTGCTGTGTAGGCTGGACACGGTCACCTTGTGGTGCCTGGGAGCCGGATTGGGATTGAGGTTGTGGCAGGAATGCTGCTGCCTGTGGATTGAGTGTGGCAGTTGTCGTTGAAGGCATGTCGACTCGTTGAGAAGTCCTTGTAAGCACTGGTGGGCTAAGTTGCTTGGCCAGCAGGGTGTGAGACGTTGCGGTAGGGTTGCTGGTGCTGAGAAGAGAATCTTGGACCTTAGTATGTACAACATCAGTTGGGGAAGGTTTTCTGTTGGTGGTAAGTGAATCTCGTACTTTAGGTCGTATAACATCAGTTGTGTAACTGATGTGTAGAGTCTGTGGTTGAGATTCATCCCTGTTCTCCCTTGGTAGTGGAAGATTTCTAGGCGTCTGAGGCGGTTGCACCTGCTCGTTTCGAAGCGAGTGCTGCTCATGCATGTAGGCTTTGATCCACGTATCTGGGCTCTCTTCTCCCAACTCTTCAAGGTTGAATTGGAGGGAGGTGTTGTCAGCCATCTTCTGCAATGCTGCGGTCTGTGCAGTTTTTGTTGCGGCATCTCTTTGCCGTTCGGCCAACTCCAATTTGGCCTGTTGAGCTGCTGCTGCCACCTTCTGCCGTGTTACCTCCTCTGTGGCGCATAGCTCTGCATCTGCTACAACAGCTTCTACCTCAGCGTCTGTGGCTCAGTCAGCGTCACTTGCTGCTTTGGAGACCTTAAATGCGCCACTAGATGGGAGGATGCTCTGGAAGGATGGTGAGAGCCGGCATTAGAGAATTGGCGTGAGACATTAGAACCTACCTGCGATCTAGCCGATTTGGGATGGAGGGAGAAGGCTTTCTTTGAGTGTGGGAAGAAGCTGCTTGTGATTGAAGACCTCTTTCGGATGTGGTCTTCTCCCTCGGTATTTGCTCCTCCTGTAGCGCATCGAGGAGCGTGGCCTGGAGGGAGTTTTTCTCTTTCCGGATGCAGTCTTCACGTTCTTTGATCGCCTCCTTGAAGCATTGAATGTGTTCTTGGAGCTCTGGGTCTTCCAGGTCCGACTGTATGTACTTGAGCTTACTTTCATGTCTCTCCACCGTGCAAGATGCTCCTCTAACTCCTTCTGCATTAGAAAGAGGCTCTTGAGGGGCAACTTGCTTTTGGGGGTGTCACAGATCTTGACCAGCTCCTTCCATGCGTTTGCCTGATGGAGATACTGTCTTTCCCAATCCTCTCTGAAGCGTGTCACCACAGGTGAGGTAAGCTTCCTATGCTGTCTGAGGTCATAGGCCTTCTGAGGTATCGCGGCTTCTCCAGAGGGCTGGACACCTAAAGGCAGTTGTTGGGAACCAGGCTCCACATTTACGACAAGAGTGGCTGGAGGATTCGGGTCTTCTGGTACATCAGAGAAATCTGTCATGGCTGAGGAAGTTGCCATGCTTCAAATTGGCAAAGGGAGAATTTTGGAAAATTTAGTGGTTATCCATGTAATTCCTTTTTTGTGTGCTAGGGGGCGCTATGCGCAGGTAGCGGAAAGTAGGATTTCTGTTGAATTTCGTACTTGAGCACGGAGGTGGCACTGCAAAGTCTGAGCGGTGCTAGCACAAGACACAATATGGCTGCTTCCAGGGTGCGTTGTGAGCTTGCAACACAAGGGGGCACTAGAGGTTGCATAGCGAAGTCTGAAGACTAGAGGGCTGAATGCAAAAATATGCCTGTTAGTGTCGCTTGCTCCACAAGGGTCTGGAAGAGGCTGTTGCTACGGCCATGTTAGATTGCAGTTAATCCTGGAACCTTGAATTAAATTGATTAAATTGTCAACAATAGTTGCAAAAAGGGATTATCAGTGGATAAACACATATTGGAAAAATATGGGAAATTTCTCCTTGACCACCAGCTGGTGCTGTGGGCTGCTTTGCTTGAGACTGGTAGGTTGCAATTAATGATATTTCAAGGGATGGAACTAGGACGTTGTCATTAATAAATTAATCTTTAATTTATTTAATTTTCCTTCATTTTTCATTGTTTCAGATTTTTTATTATGCTGTAAGCCCCTTAGAGTTGCAGTTAAAATGACATGGGTAAATTTACTAAATAAATTTAATAAATAAAGGCTTCATTTAGATTTTTCTAATGCCAAGTATTTATTTTTACATTTAACATCCTACTTTTTCCTTTCAGGGACGATTGAACACAGTTTACCGCTTCCCAACAGATTGACTTCATAAGTGTTCAAAAGGTAGGTGGTGCTACCAAGGACAGTTATGAAATTTGTGTCTGAAAAGGGACACCGGGGAGTCTGGCTCTTCCACACTGCAAGGCAAAGGTACCCACCCATATTGGTGAGCCTATTTAAGCCTTTGATAACATCTAGATTCCCACCCAGGTAGGCAGCTGCAAGAATTTGTCCACCTATAATGTGGCTGCCTAGAGAAGCATAACAGGTGTGATTTACCAGAATAAAGTTAGTCCTCAACTTCCATCCACAATTGACCCCTGAGGTGAGATATTTGCGAAGTGAATTTTGCCTCATTTTATGGCCTTTCCTGCCTCAGTTGTTGAGGGAATCATTGCCGTTGTTAGGGATAACATTGTTTACCCTAACTGGTTTAGGTAAAATGATAAATATGTTATCAGGGTTTATAAGTTAAAGTGTCTGCAACTTTAAATATAGGAATTGTAATTAAGGGAGTGGTTGTGAAAGCACCTTAAAAGAAGCAAGACGACAGCTTGCTCTCTCTCTGGCTTTGATGATCCCTAATTACTGCATGGACTCAAGACTGCGTTACTTGAACGGGAGAGAGACAAAGGACTGATTTGTAAGTGAACTGACATAGGATATTCTGCACGGACTTTGCAAACTGAATATCCTTGAATGGACTGACTAAATGATACATGACTAATGGACTGTTATTTTGACTATGCTATAAACTCATAATGGAATAAACTATCTTTTTGATAGCACAAGCGTATCTGTTATTTTTACTGTATGTTAATAAACATACAAGCTTATCTCACTCATTTATCTGTGTGCCTATCTGACTAACGCTGCACATTCTGTTTAGCTTGTCTCCTTAACCCTGGTTGGGGAACCCAGGCTTAACACCCGTTGATAAGTTAGTCACCCGGTTGTTAAGCGAATCTGGCTTCCTCATTGACTTTGCTTGTCAGAAGATCGCAAAAGGGGATCGTGAGACCCTGGGACACTGTGAACCGTCATAAATATGAGTCAAGGGGCAAGCATCTGAATTTTGATCACGTGACAATGGTGATGCTGCAAAGGTTGTAACTGTGAAAAAACAGTCATAAGTCATCGTTGTAATTTTGAACAGTCCCTAAGTGAATTGTTGTAAGTCGAGGACTACCTGTATTCCCCAAAAAAACAAAAGTAGAAGTGGAAAGAAGCAGCCTGGTGGCTAGGCAAGGCGTGTGGGTTGAGTGAGGCAAGTTCCCCCTCTCTGCCCATTCCCCCCTCCCCTCACTACCTCATGTTGTTCACAATGCAAGCGACACAAGCCTTGTGTTCCCATGGGCCATGTGGGCAGCGCAGTCTTGTGTTCCCACACAGCCTGGATTAATTGGTTTGGGGGATGCTTTTAGGGTGACATTTCTCTGCGGACCATCAAAATTTTCTTGCGGACCACGGTTTGGTGACCAATGCTCCTGAATGCTGTTCCCCCTAAGATCCAAATAACCACTTTTTTGAGTATTATGTTCTCAGAAAGCTTATGAAATCCATGTGTGGCCCTGGGTCATTTTTGCAATCCAAAGCAATGCTTAAGCCAGGGAGTTAATGTTACAGAATGTCCTTTTGTCATTTTTCTAAAGTCGAAAATTTGGTGGGATGTCGAGCCTGGCAATGCTTGTGATGGCCCCTGTGGGCTCCTTAATTTTTTGGCTGTAGTATTTGGGACTCCAGCGTTGTAGTCCAATAGCTGTCTTCATAACCTTATTATATACCAAGGAAGGGCATTTAACCAGTGGTGGGATTCAAAAAATTTTTACTACTGGTTCTGTGGATGTGGCTTGGTGGGCATGGCAGGGGAAGGATACTGTAAAATCTCCATTCCCTCCCCACTCCTGGGGGAAGGTTACTGCAAAATCCCCATTTCCTCCCCACCCCACTGACCTGATTTCCAGTTCTGTTCTCCTGTGCAGGGCAACAAAAGAAGACCCAGCCAATCAGCTGGGACTCAATGGGAGGCAGAGAAGAGATAGGGGTGGGGCCAGTCAGAGGTGGCATTGGCTGAACTACTCAAAATTTCCGCTACCGATTCTCCAGAACTAGTCAGAACCTGCTGAATACCACTTCTGTATTTAACTCAAGTCACTGTAATACCCGACAATCTATCTATCTATGCTACAAAGCCATTTTGATTCCTTTGAATTCTTCAACAATTCCCCCAAAAATCTTCTGAAAAACTCTTTCAGTTGTGTGATTTTGGAGTCAGGGGTGGGATTCAAATTTTTAACAACTGGTTCTGTGGGCGTGGCTTAAGTGGTGGGCATGGCTTGGTGGTCATGTGACTGGGTGGACATGGCTTGGTGGTCATGTTATTGGCTGGGTGTGGCCAACTCAATATCACCCACATCGAGGCATGCATCTCCTCGCCTGGCCTCTCATGACTGTGGGGATGCTGCAACAGTCATGTGTATGAAAAATGGTCATAAGTCACTTTTTTCAGTACCATTGTAACTTTGAATGGTCCCTCCACACAAGCTAAGTACCAGCAAAGGAGGGGAAAATAACTCCAGAGAGGTTCCTGAGATAGGAAGTCTAATCCTGCCAAGAACGTAAGAAGGGTTAACGGAGAGGCAGTTTCTATAAGCAACACCAGAATGTTTCCTTCCTGCCTTCCTTACAGGATTAGGCCAGTCATTTCTTCTAACAACCAGTTCTCCAAACTGCTTAGAATGTTAACAACCAGTTCTAGAGAATAGGTACTAACTGGTAGAATCCCACCCCTGTTTGGAGTGTAGATACATTAATATTAGTTTGATTTAAATTGTTATTTCAGGTCCAAATAAGATAATGGAATCAAATAACACAGGATGATTATAGTGAAACCGTATTACTTTACAAAATTTAAAGATGCGGCTGCTTTTAACGTTTCAAAAAGGAGCACTTGGTAAGCCTCTCAGGCATTAGAAAGCAAAGCTCACCTTTCAAATGCTTTGCGCAGTCTGTTATCCAGCTGGCTTTTACAACACCTCTGAGTTCAGCTTTTGTATTTCATGCAAAGCTGTAAATAATCCGGGTTAAAGTAAAAAATTTCCCATGGAAAGTAATTATCATTGTATCCCTTGCCTTTTGGGGATTAGTGCTGAAAATGTTGGCAGAAAAAGCATTCATATTCTCCTGATTTACATGGACAAGAATGAATTCCCCAAACTGCTTTTCAACATGTTTACATTTTCAACTTATTTAGTAGGCTTATATATGTTACTCCAGTGCAAAAATACCTTGAGTATTCCCCTCTTTCAATGAGAAGCTTAAAATAATCTAAACTGATAATGTACACTTACAACCACAAAACTCCAAGCATCTGAAGAACTATCAAAATGTCACATAAAAATCCAGTAATGGAGGTGGAAGAGGATGGAACAAGCTCACTATTCACACCCATTCTATTCCCAAGCTGCTCTTGCAAAGCCTTGATTTTCTTGGATAGCAGAGCAGAGCATGAAATAGGAATAGAACAGGATAGGATAGAATAGAATAGAATAGAATAGCATAGAACAGAATGAAATAGGATAGGATAGAATGAGATAGGGATAGGATGGGATGGAATGGAATGGAATGGAATGGAATGGAATGGAATAGGATAGCATAGCATAGAATGAAATAGAGATAGGATAGAATGGAATGGAATGGAATAGAACAGAACAGAACAGAATAGATAGAATGAAATGGGAATAGTATAGGATAGAATATAGAGTAGAGTAGAGTAGAATAATAGGATAGAATGGAATAGAATAGAAAATATGGAATAGGATAGAATAGAATAGCATAGAACAGAATGAAATAGGATAGGATAGAATGAGATAGGGATAGGATGGGATGGAATGGAATGGAACAGGAATAGAACAGGATAGCATAGCATAGCATAGCATAGCATAGCATAGAATGAAATAGAGATAGGATAAAATGGAATGGAATAGAATAGAACAGAACAGAACAGAATAGATAGAATGAAATGGGAATAGTATAGGATAGAATATAGAGTAGAGTAGAGTAGAATAATAGGATAGAATGGAATAGAATAGAAAATATGGAATAGGATAGAATAGAATAGCATAGAACAGAATGAAATAGGATAGGATAGAATGAGATAGGGATAGGATGGGATGGAATGGAATGGAACAGGAATAGAACAGGATAGCATAGCAGAGCAGAGCATAGCATAGAATGAAATAGAGATAGGATAGAATGGAATGGAATAGAATAGAACAGAACAGAACAGAATAGATAGAATGAAATGGGAATAGTATAGGATAGAATATAGAGTAGAGTAGAGTAGAATAATAGGATAGAATGGAATAGAATAGAAAATATGGAATAGGATAGAATAGAATAGCATAGAACAGAATGAAATAGGATAGGATAGAATGAGATAGGGATAGGATGGGATGGAATGGAATGGAATGGAACAGGAATAGAACAGGATAGCATAGCAGAGCATAGCATAGCATAGAATGAAATAGAGATAGGATAGAATGGAATGGAATAGAATAGAACAGAACAGAACAGAATAGATAGAATGAAATGGGAATAGTATAGGATAGAATATAGAGTAGAGTAGAGTAGAGTAGAATAATAGGATAGAATGGAATAGAATAGAAAATATGGAATAGGAATGGAATAGAATAGAATAGTTTATTGGCCAAGTATGATTGGACACACAAGGAATTTGTCTTGGTGTGTATTAAAAAATGTATAGTACCTAAGCTGGGAAAGATGGAAGGCAAAAGGAGAAGGGGATGGCAGAAGATGAGATGGTTAGATAGTGTTATCCACACGGTGAAAGTCAATTTGGGCAAACTTCAGGAGACAGTGGAATATAGTCCTCGAGTTACGACCACAATTGAGCCCAACATTCCTGTTGCTAAATGAGACATTTGCGAAGTGAGGGGGGGTTTTTTGCAACAGGTGTTACGGGAATCATTGCAGTTGTCAAGTTAGCAACATGATGGTTAAGTGAATCTGGCTTCCCCATTGCTTATCAGAAGGTCGCAAAAGGGGGTCACGTGACCCCTGGACACGGCAATCCATCCTAAATGTAAGTCAGTTGCCAGGCACCTGAATTTTGATCAAGTGACCATGAGAGTGCTGTAATGGTAGTGTGAAAAAAGGTCTTCGGTCACTTTTTTCGGTGCCACTGTAATCTTGAACATGTGTTAAGTGAGTTTTGCTCCTTTCGTGCCTCAGTTGTGCCTATGACCTTTTGTGTCTCAGTTGTTAAGTGAATCACTACAGTTGATAAGCTGATAACCCAGTTGTTAAGCGAATCCAGCTTCCCCATAGACTTTGCTTATCGCAAAAGGGGATCACATGACCCTGGCCACCGTCGTAAATATGAGCTTGTTGCCCAAGCGTCTGAATTTTGATCCTATAATCCTGGGGATGCTTGCAAAGATCGTAACGGTAAAAACAGTCATAAGTCACTTTTTTTTCAGTGCCATTGTAACTTTGAATGGTCACTAAACAAATGTGAGTCGAGGACTGGTCAAAAGGGCCCAGCAGAGATTATGGCTTTTACAACACCTGAGACTTCTCAGGAAACAACAACTGAATGGAAAACTACTGGTAACCTTCTACAGAAGCACCAGAGAGAGTATCCTAACTTACTGCACCTGTGTAAGGTTTGCCAATTGCACAGGGACAGATAGGATTAACCTCATTGCCCAGAGGATCTTTGGTTGCCCTCTCCCCTCTTTGGAAGAGCTTTATAGCTCCCGCTGCCTTAAAAAAGTTCAAAACATCCTCAAAGATCCATCTCATCCTGGGCACCCCCTTTTTTTTGAAATATTACCATCTGGCAGACGGTACAGGATAACAAAAACAAGGACAAATAGCCTGAAAAATAGCTTCTATCCCAGGGCAGTAGCTCTGTTGAATTCTACTGTATAGTACACTGAAGATGATATTTAATTTCATTGTAGGATGTGCAATGACAATAAACTAAACTAAAAACTAAACTAAAATTACCTGTACGGTGGAGTAATTGCAGACCAATGATTCAGAGCAGAGTGTATGTGCAGTCCATCCAATGGTTTCCAATTTACACACACATATGCAGACATACACACACACACACACACACACTTGCACAATTCTACAGCAAAAAAACACACGTAGAAGCACAATGCTTCTACTCTATTACACCGCAGAGAATTCAGATATTTCCTGTGGGTCTTTTTTTGGAAGGGATTGGAAAGGATTCTAGGAGCCACACCCTTTCTCCTCATTTTCATTAAGATTTATTTGTTTGTTTGAACTACTTAAATGGTTGCCCATCATACACAGGGTGGCTCACAACAATCATTAATTCCTAATGAATTGAGTAACACAATAATTAAAACCAGAAAGCATGGTCTTATCGTTATATGCAAGCTAGAAATAGATCCATATTCTAGAGGTGCGATTTCCAACCTCAGCAATTTTAAGACTGTCAACTTTAAGCATGGCTGCCCGGGGAATTCTGGGAGTTGAAGTCCACAAATCTTAAAAATTGCCAAGTTTGGAGACCCGCTTCTCTAGAGAACCTTCTCACTAGTCAACAATCTGTTGCCCGTATTATTTGTAACTAAGAAGTACCTGCCAGTCCCTATCCTATTTGAGATCACTTTGCAACATTTTTGCGTTGGCACATAACGCTGCTTTGTGCAACTTCAATCTACAGAAATGATTAAATAAATGTCAGCCTGAAACTTACAAAAACGCACAGGGCATTTTCTGCCCCCAAAGCTGTGATTTTAAAATTCTGCTTTCCACCAGGTGGAGTACTATAACCAAAGAGGCCTTTTATAGACAAGCCAAGGTTACTTTGGATAATCTCACTTAAGTATGCTGGCCTAGTTACCTGAGGAGATGATGAAAAGCTTTCATACTTTTTTCATTATTTATTTATTTCCCTTCTCCCTTCCTTCGGTTTAGATTTTTTTAAAAAAATGCTGGCTAAAATGAATTCAGCCTTCAAGGCAATAAGTTCTTCGCAGCTTGATTAAGTACCTTTTGTTTTCCAACTCAATTTTGGCCGCTTAACTTAGCACAGCAACTGCATCAGATTGTCATCAGAGAGGCCCTTATGAAATAATGCCATATTTTGTGTGTGTTTTAAATTTAAGCTATGCGGATGATCTTGTTTCCTCAGCATTGCTTATTTAAGTAATAATACCCATTGCCAAAGTCAGTAGAGAACAACAAATCCCCTGTATCCTTTATTTGGTGCTGGAGCAAGGATGTTTAATTTTTACAGCAGATTCCATTTATAAATCAAAAACATTACTTTGGTGCACTGGAAATTGATCACACAAATCTATCCCTTTCCAGGAATTGTTGCTGGTTGGGCTAATTTTTTTGTCTGGAAATGGACGAGTTCAGCAAACGTAGAGAGATTTGTAAGATTGTGAGAGGGCCTCTTCTGAATTAGAAAGGGGCAAAATTAGTTTGCCATCTTGAATGAATTATTATATTCACATCCCAGAGGGAGTTTGGCACCAGCTTCATCTGAAATATTAATATTGTAAGCCATCCAGAGCAGAGGTGGTATTCAGCAGGTTCTAACCAGTCCTGGAGAACCAGTAGTGGAAATTTGTAGTTGGGAGAACTGGCCAATCCCACCTCTGACTGGTCCTGCCCCCATCTATTGTCTGCTTCCCGAATCTCAGCTAATTGGCTGTGTTAAGTCCTGAGCATGGGCGCAAGGAACGGAGACGAGACATCGAACGGTGACTTCAACTCTTTATTAGTGACTTCAGAACAGAGCAAAATATTTGGGCAGCAGCAGCTCTTTTATAGAGCTGGCTGCTGTCAAAACAACCAATGATTTGAGTTTACCACTCTAACAAGCATCCAATCAGAGAGACCCGCTGTCAGCCAATCAGATCGGCCAGAAACGACCAATCATGACTCGCTGTTCGCGGGCCAATGAGAAATGTAGGATTATGAGCCTGCTGTTAAAGTAAAGCTATTAGGGTTGTTACTGACAAGTTGGCTGAGTCCATTACACCCCTCCCCTCTAGGTTCCGTCTGAGGGGTAGGGTGATGTATTCTCGTAAGTAGGCAGGTCACTTCACCTGTCTGCTTGATCTGTGCTGTTCCACCGGTTTCTGTCCTGGCTCTGGTCCCGGTGGGCTGCTTGCTGAGCTGGGTGGCGAAAACGGTCCTGCTGTTTCGTTGAATGGTTCTGGGCTGTCCTCTCTGCTCTCGCCAATGCTGTCATCCGGGTTCCCTGGATCTGTTTCCATCACGGTGCTGTCCCGCGGCGAGGCAACTTCCCGGCTCGGTTCTCCTTCTGACGGTGAGTATCCCATGGTTGGTTGTGTAGACTGCTGGGTTCCGATTGTTAAGTCATCTGTTATTTCTTTTTCGGCCCCCTCGATGTCCCTTCCCCCCCCCCAGTTTGAGATTCAGGGGATGAGATGGGAGTAGGTGCTAGTCTGGATCGAAGCTGGTCTATGTGGCGCTTCCACATTTTGCCATCTGCAGTTTGTAGACGATAGGATCGGGGTCCCATAAGTTGCGTTATGGTAGCGGGGACCCACAATGGGTCACCCGATAAGTTTTTCGCAAAAACGGGGTCGCCTTCCTGGAATGATCGACACTTGCTGCTGGATCCCAGGGGTTGTTCAGGTGTGTAAGCAGGGTGGAGGTGATCGAGATGTAAGCGAAGTTTTCGGCCCATCAGGAGTTCAGCTGGGGTTCTTTTTGTGGTGCTGCTTGGAGATGTTGGAGGAGAAGCATCCGGGTTATCTTGTCATCAGTGTCACCCTGGTCCATTTTGTGTAAGGTCTTCTTTACAAATTGAGCCATTCGCTCAGCCCTACCGTTGGCCGCAGGGTGAGCTGGCGATGTTAAGGCATGGCGGATGCCCTGGTCTGCTAGGTACTGTTCGAATGCCAGGGCAGTGAATTGAGGACCATTATTGGAGACCAGGACATCCGGCAATCCGTGGGTAGCGAATAGCTTATTCAGTTTTTTAATGACCGCCTCCGTGGTGGTGCTTTTCATTTTGTGGACCTCGAGCCAGTTAGAATAGGCATCCACAGTTAGAAGGAAAGTGTGTCCTCTTGTGGGTCCCGCAAAATTGATGTGGATACGGGACCAGGGACCTTGAAGCGTTTCCCACTGAGTTGGGGGTGTTTTTGGAGGAGCAAAGAGAGTCTCCTGGCATTTGCTGCATGTCGCCACCCAGGTCTCTATCTGCTTGTCTAAACCTGGCCACCATGCATAACTCCTTGCCAATGCCTTCATCTGCATGATGCCTGGATGTCCATTGTGCAACATTTTTAAAACTTTATGTTGCAATTTCTCCGGGATGATGACTCGGTCTCCCCACAAGATACAGCCCTTTTGAGAGAATAGTTCTGTCTGTCGATTCTTGAACGGCCTGAAAGTGTCATTGGGTTTGCTGTCTGGCCAACCCCATTCCACCCAGCTGAGGACTCGTGCCAAAGAAGGGTCCTTTTTCATTTCTGAGGCGATGTCTCGAGCGGTCAGTGGCGGTGATTTAAGAGTTTCGATTTGCAATACGGCTAGGGTTGGAGCTGGGTCATCTATGACGTCTGGTAGTGGAGAGCGGCTCAAAGCATCAGCATGGGGAATGACTTTCCCCGAGTGGTGTTGCAATCGGTAATCGTATGCGGCTAAAAACTCCGACCAACGTGTCATTCTTGGTGATAAGATATGGGGAGTTGGTTTGTTTCCCGCTAAAATGCCAAGTAGCGGCTTGTGGTCTGTAATTATGGCAAAGGGTCTCCCATACACATATTCATGGAAACGTTTAATTGCGGATTAAACGCAATAAAGAGGCGAACGCCTCTTTATCAAGCTGGCTATAGTTCCTTTCAGTTTTAGACAAAATTATTGAAAATAACGCAATAGATGCCTCATTACTGTTTGGCAGGACATTGCTTAAAATGGCTCCCACTCCGAATGGTGAGGCATCACAGGTAACCGTTAAGGGTAGAGTCTCGTTGTATTGTATCAATACAGCATCAGAAGTTAAGAGGTCTTTTACTTGTTGAAATGCTCGTTCTTCACGCCGTCCCCAGACCCAGGAAGCCTTTTTGTCAAGAAGTCTATGTAGGGGCTCGGCTACGGTCGCCTTCTGGGGCAAGAAGATGTTATAAAAGTTAATTAGTCCCAGGAAGGCTTGGAGGTCTGTCTTATTTCTAGGTCTTGGGGCATTTTTGATTGCAATTAGTTTTTTTTCGGTGGGGTGGATTCCCTGTCTGTCGAGAAGGTATCCCAGGAACTCCACTCTCTCCCTACAAAGTTGACACTTGTCCCTTTTTACTTTCAGGCCAGTGTCTTTAAATTTTTGAAGAACCCTTCTGAGTCGTTGTCCTAATAATTCTTTAGTAGGGGCAGCTATTAAGACGTCGTCAAAATAAGGCACAACGCCTTTTATGCCTTGTAATAGTCTCTCCATCAAACTTTGGAAAATGCCCGGCGCCAAGCTTACTCCAAATTGGAGTCTATTGCACTTGAAGGCACCTCTATGTGTAACTATTGTCTGGGCTTCTGCAGTCGTCGCATCTATGGGTAGCTGTTGGTACGCCTGAGCTAAGTCCAATTTCGCAAATATTTTTCCACCACCCAGGGAGTGAAGAAGGTGTTGGACCACCCGTACTGGGTAAGCGCTCTGCTGAAGCGCGTGATTTAGGGTGGCCCGGTAATCCCCACAAATTCTTAACAAGACATCTGGCTTTATGGGTGTTACTATTGGAGTTTCCCATCGGGCATGGTCAATCGGTTCCAACACACCCTGGGCTATTAATTTGTCTAGTTGCTCATCGATCTTTGGCTTGAGGGCAAAAGGCACCCGATGAGGCTTAAGGCGAATGGGAGCCACATCGGGGCTGAGATTAAATGATATAGGGGTCCCCTTGTACTTGCCTAATGTTTCTGTGAACACGTCCTGGAATTCCTGATGAGGGCCTCTTCCCAGTCATCGCTTCCGGTTTGGTGTATGCCAGCTAGTTCAATTCCGAGTGGGGCGAACCACTGTAACCCTAACAAACTGGGCCGGTCACAATCGATGACAGTCAGGGGAAGCGTCGCGGTGTGGTACTTGAAGGATACTTGGACGTGGCTGGAACCGACAACCGGAATTCTGTTCCCCTGGTAGTCTTTTAGGATGATTCTTTGAGTGCTGAGGTCCTGGCAACAGATGGCAGGGATCAGTTGTTTGAGGGTTTTCCAGGAGACCATCGATAGGGATGACCCCGAATCGACTTCCATCACGCACAGTCAACTCTCAATAGTGACCTTTACGTGGATCTTTCTCGCATCTAGTGATGAAGTGTGGCCGATAGTGATAGTTTGGTGTACCTCTTCTCGTCTCGTTGAAGCAACAGGTGCTCGATTTCTGTAGTAGTGGTTGTTCCATTGGTGGTTCAGGCGGTCCCGATTTCCAGGTGGTTTGCCTGTCTCTCGGCGGAGGTTATTCTCCCTCCGGCTTGGACTGGACTCTCGCTTGCTTCTGCAGACCTTTGCGATGTGGCTTCTTTTCCCACAGGAACGGCAGAGTGCATCGAGGAATTTGCAGTCTGATCGCGGGTGGTTTGCCCCGCAACCAGCACATTGGCGCGGAAGTCTCTGGTTCCTTTGCTCTCGTTCCGAGCGGAACCGGTTGACCTCCTCTTCCTCATTGTCTAAGGATGACTCGAGGTCTTCATGATGGGTGGTAATAGTGTGCCTCTCAGAGGAAGGCGGACTATCACTAGCGAGTTGCCGGTGCGGTGCGTTCGCTTGGCGCATTCGAGCGGCTGACTTCCTGGTTGCTTCTGCGGCAGTAGCGTCGGCGATGATATCTGCAAGGCTGATGTCTCCTTTTGCCATGATCTTGCTCTGCACTGTGTGGTCATCTAATCCCAGAACTATTCGGTCTCTCATGGCTTCCTCGAGATTTGCAAAAACCACAGAGTCCTCCCAGGTTCCGGAGGTCGGCTATGAAATCCCCAATGCTCTCGTTCTTCCGTTGGTCCCTCTGGTAAAACTCGTGTCTTCATATCAGTGTAGGTACTGCAGGTGCGTAATGGGCCCGGAGGATCGGCGCGAGGTTATCCCAATCCATGGTCTTCACTTCCGCCGGTTTGGCAAGTGCCTTAGCCATTTTAAAAACGGCGGGGCCGCAGTGGGTCAGGAACACCGCTTGTTTCTTGCCAGCCGTAGCATCTTTCATATTGTTGGTCTCCAGGAACATCTGGAAGCGGTCCATATATGAGTCCCAGTCTTCGTTTGCCGGGTCAAATGGAGTGGGTGATATGGCGCCGCTGGTCATTCTGCCGTTTGTTGCGTGCGCTTTCAGCCACGTGCTCTGTTTTGTTTGATGAGTATTTAGTCAGCTCTATCGTCTCCGCATCCCACCTTCGTCGCCAGTGTTAAGTCCTGAGCATGGGCGCAAGGAACGGAGATGAGACATCTAACAGTGACTTCAACTCTTTATTAGTGACTTCAGAACAGAGCAAAATACTTGGGCAGCAGCAGCTCTTTTATAGAGCTGGCTGCTGTCAAAACAACCAATGATTTGAGTTTACCGCTCTAACAAGCGTCCAATCAGAGAGACCCACTGTCAGCCAATCAGATCGGCCAGAAACGACCAATCACGACTCGCTGTTCGCGGGCCAATGAGAAGTGCAGGATTATGAGCCTGCTGTTAAAGTAAAGCTATTAGGGTTGTTACTGACGAGTTGGCTTAGTCCATAACAGGCTGGGTCTTCTTTGGTTGCCCTGCACAGGAGAACGGAGCTGGAAAGCAGGTTAGTGGGGTATGGAAGGGATGGGGATTTTACAGTATCCTTCCCCTGCCACGCCCACCAAGCCATGTCCACAGAACCGGTAGTACAAAAATTTGAATCCCACCACTGGTCCACAGTTACCATGTGGCAAGATGTGTGGTTAGTCCATTTTATAAGTCCATAAATAAATAATTAAAATTGTGCATATGGCCAAAGGTGAGTTGAAACTTTACCTTAACTGCACAGATATGAAATTTTGTCACTGAGAAAGAATGAGGGGGGGGGGAGAAGGTATGGATAGATGAGGTGGTTACTAAGAATAGTATTGACCATAAGAAGAACCAAATTAATCATAAAAATGAAATAAAAATGGATTGTCACCCTGAGATGATGATCAGCAGCCAGAAGTGTGAGCTAGTAATAGGTGAGAAAACATCACTTAGCTGTACTCTATTTCTATTCCAATTCCTTGTTCTATTCTATTCTATTCTATTTCTATTTCTATTTCTATTCCAATTCCTTGTTCTATTCTATTCTACTCTATTTCTATTCCAATTCCTTGTTCTATTCTATTCTATTCTATTTCTATTTCTATTCCAATTCCTTGTTCTATTCTATTCTACTCTATTTCTATTCCAATTCCTTGTTCTATTCTATTCTATTCTATTCTATTCTATTCTATTCTATTCTATTCTATTCTTTCCTACACTACTCTTCTCAACTCTACTCTATTTCTATTCCAATTCCTTGTTCTATTCTATTCTATTCTATTCTATTCTATTTCTATTTCTATTTCTATTCCAATTCCTTGTTCTATTCTATTCTACTCTATTTCTATTCCAATTCCTTGTTCTATTCTATTCTATTCTATTCTATTCTATTCTATTCTATTCTATTCTATCCTTTCCTATTCTACTCTACTCTACTCTATATTCCAATTCCTTGTTCTATTCTATTCTATTCTATTCTATCCTTTCCTATTCTACTCTACTCTACTCTATTTCTAATCCAATTCCTTGTTCTATTCTATTCAATTTGATTCGATTCTATCCTTTCCTATTCTATTCTACTCTACTCTACTTCTATTCCAATTCCTTGTTCTACTCTACTCTACTCTATGTCTATTCCAATTCCTTGTTCTATTCTATTCTATTCTATTCTATCCTTTCCTATTCTACTCTACTCTACTCTATATTCCAATTCCTTGTTCTATTTTATTCTATTCTATCCTTTCCTATTCTACTCTACTCTACTCTATTTCTAATCCAATTCCTTGTTCTATTCTATTCAATTTGATTCGATTCTATCCTTTCCTATTCTATTCTACTCTACTCTACTTCTATTCCAATTCCTTGTTCTATTCTATTCTATTCTATTCTATTCTATTCTATTCTATTCTATTCTATTCTATTCTATTCTATCATATTCTATTCTATTCTACTCTACTCTATTTCTGTTCCAATTCCTTGTTCTATTCTATTCTATTCTATTCTATTCTATTCTATTCTATTCTATTCTACAGCTGTTTCATTACCCAGACTAGGTAACATCATCAGTGCTACCTACTTAGTTTGGGTAACAAAACTTCTGCAAATAAACAACCAAGCTCAGAGAACAACAAAGACCCCGCATTTCAACACTGAGCTACAAATATCCTCTTTATTGAGAATAAGTCTCTCTTTGGGATCTTTGAATTACCACCATGGTTCTCAATTCCTCATTCCCAAACTTGGTAAGCCTTGTTTTCTCCACCTTCCCTCCCACTACCACAACAACAACAACAAAATAAAAGCCAAAGCATCTCAGTATGAAAGAAAAATGAAGCGTGATTTGGGGAATAAATGTGATTTCAAGCAATAATGATTGGAATGCGGTGTGGAAGGAGCAAAACCCAAAGGGTTATAGGAAAGGCAGCAGGGGTGGGAGCTGGAAGCCTCTAGTCTGGCGCCAGGGCTTTGAATGCCACAAGCAAGCCAGCAGCAAAATTTCCCATTCAGCCCTTAAAACTGAAGGGATGGAAAAGGGGGTGGAAGTGGCTCAACATAGTCTACAGTTATCGAAGGAAGTTTCAACATTGCCAGTAATGAGCTGAGCTCTTTCCTTGGGACTGCAAGCACTGTACCTTGGAGAATTTATTTGTTCTCTTCTGAAAAACCAGTGACATTTATAGTCATTATGATTCGCTCAGCAATGGCAGGATGCCTGGAACTTTTCAGCCAATGTGTTAAAAATCTGGATGATCAATAAACCAGCGACGTTTTCTCTCCCGGGTTCTGGGAAAGAGGAAAGTGGAGGATCGACAAAAAGATTTGCAGTCCTATTGCTTCTCCAAGGAAAACGGTGTGCCAGGTGTGTATGTGGAAACACTAAATCTGATCAGAGAAATACGGTGCTTTTTTGGACTAAGCCAAAACTGAGTGACTATGTAACACTATCCTATCCCACCACATGCTGGATTTTAACCATATTTTATGGCTTACAAGGCTGCCATAACAACCAGTTATGGTCCAAACCGGAAGAATCCCATATCTGATCTGATCCCAGAATGCCTGTAAGAAGTTGCAGCTAAGTCTCATTAGCTGATCTCAAAATGTCAAGCAAGATCATAGCCAGTTACAGATAGCGCTTGACCTACAACCTCAATTGAGCCCCAAATTTCTGTTGCTGAGACATTTGTAAAGTGAGTTTTGACTCATTTTACAAACTTTCTTGCCAGAGTTTTTAAGGGAATTGTTGCAGTTAAATTAGTGGATTGTTTAGTGGATCTGGCTTCCCCATTGACTTTGCTGGTCAGACAGTCAGAAAAGGGGATCACATGACCTCACGATGCTGCGACCGTCATAAATATGAGCCAGTTGCCAAGCATTTGAATTTCGATCACATGATCACAGGGATGCCACAATGGTTGTAAATGTGAAAAATGGTCATAAATCACTTTTTTTTTCAGCGCCGTAACTTTGAATGATCTGCTGTAAGTCGGAGACATCCTGTGCTATTGTATCTGGGTATGAGATCACTAGGAAATCTGGAATGGGAAGCTGACAAACCAT
Organism: Hydrophis major; assembly: GCA_033807585.1. NCBI lineage: Eukaryota > Metazoa > Chordata > Lepidosauria > Squamata > Elapidae > Hydrophis > Hydrophis major. Next base: position 259,100,233 of record CM066330.1, read on the forward strand.
CCAGAAAGAAAACAATAGTAAACCATTTATATATGGTTGCCATCATGCAGGTTTTGGGATGGATGGATGGATGGAAGGGGGCAGGGGAGGGAGGAAGGATGGAAGGAAGCAAGGAAAATGTTCTTGAGGAAGAAAGGTTGAGATGGATGGATGGATGGAAGGAAGGAAGGAAAGAAAGTAGGTTTTGGGAAGGAAGATTTTAGGAAGGAAGGAAGATCTTGATGAGGAAGAAAGGTTGAGATGGATGGATGGATGGATGGAAGGAAGGAAAGAAAGTAGGTTTTGGGAAGGAAGATTTTAGGAAGGAAGGAAGATCTTGATGAGGAAGAAAGGTTGAGATGGATGGATGGATGGAAGGATGGATGGAAGGAAGGAAGGAAGGAAGGAAGGAAAGAAAGAAAGAAAGAAAGAAAGAAAGAAAGAAAGAAAGAAAGAAAGAAAGAAAGAAAGAAAGAAAGAAGGTTTTGGGAAGGTAGATTTTAGGAAGGAAGGAAGATCTTGATGAGGAAGAAAGGTTGAGATGGATGGATGGATAGGTGGATGGATGGATGGAAGGAAGGAAGGAAGGAAGGAAGGAAGGAAAGAAGGTTTTGGGAAGGAAGATTTTAGGAAGGAAGATCTTGATGAGGAAGAAAGGTTGAGATGGATGGATGGATAGGTGGATGGATGGATGGATGGAAGGAAGGAAGGAAGGAAGGAAGGAAGGAAAGAAGGTTTTGGGAAGGAAGATTTTAGGAAGGAAGATCTTGATGAGGAAGAAAGGTTGAGATAGATGGATGGATGGATGGATGGATGGATGGATGGATGGAAGGAAGGAAGGAAGGAAAGAAAGAAAGAAGGTTTTGGGAAGGAAGATTTTAGGAAGGAAGGAAGATCTTGATGAGGAAGAAAGGTTGAGATGGATGGATGGATAGGTGGATGGATGGAAGGAAGGAAGGAAGGAAGGAAGGAAGGAAAGAAAGAAAGAAGGTTTTGGGAAGGAAGATTTTAGGAAGGAAGGAAGATCTTGATGAGGAAGAAAGGTTGAGATGGATGGATGGATAGGTGGATGGATGGAAGGAAGGAAGGAAGGAAGGAAGGAAGGAAGGAAGGAAGGAAAGAAAGAAAGAAAGAAAGAAAGAAAGAAAGAAAGAAAGAAAGAAAGAAAGAAAGAAAGAAAGAAAGAAAGTTTTGGGAAGGAAGATTTTAGGAAGGAAGGAAGATCTTGAGGAAGAAAGGTTGAGGATGGATAGAAAGAAAAGAAAGAAAGAAAGAAAGAAAAGGTTTTTGGAAGGCAGGCAGATTTTGGGAAGGAAGGAAGGAAGATCTTGATGAGGAAGAAAGGTTGAGCTGGATGGATGGATGGAAGGAAGGAAGAAAGGCAGGCAGGCAGGCAGGCAGGAAGGAAGGAAGGAAGGAAGGAAGGAAGGAAAGAAGGAAGGAAAGAAGGAAGGAAGGAAGGAAGGAAGGAAATTCATTCACTTTTTAAATACTAAATCATCCTTTTTAAAAAACAGCCACAGTGTTAACATTCTTCTTATGACTTCAGCTAGAAGCAGCTGGGTGTTGATGGGGTGGGGGGGTTATGCCTCTGGGGTGGGAGAGCAGAGAGTTGAAGAAAAAGAAAGAAAATTGGAAAAAGAAGGGGAACAGGGGTTCACTGTTTCACTCTGGGAAGGAAGGACATGTCAGAAAGAGATATCCATGCAGCACAGGGTCGAATGGCCATGGAAGGCAGATTCCAGTGAGGGAAGAAGAAAATGGATCATCCCTGCTACAACCCCTGGAATTAATTGGAACAGGGATAAAAAGAAGACAGACAGACAGACTGCTGACAGAAGCTAGAAAACACTGGAGGGGAGATGTGAAACTTTTGTGTCTTCTAACCCTTGGCTAATAGCTGGTGCCTGCACTAGCTGTCCAGATGGACCTAGTTAAGATGTGCCAAACAGAAACTAGTGGTTAGCCAAACCATCTAGAAAGCATCAACACATTGCTGTTTTCCTGCTGACGCCCTTGAGGGCCGAGGCGCGATGTAATTCAGATCAATTTAATTAATATCAGGAACAAGGACTGGATGTGCAGGAATTACAGAACATTGAACATTTCCTTAGATAAGTGGGCCTTACGCCAGTCAGGGCTTTACAGGTGATAGCCAGCACCATTAATTGCTCTTGGAAGTATATCAGCAACCAACTCAGGAAGCAAAGGCACAAATTGTTTGTGCCTACCACATTCTGGACTGGCTGCAGCTTCCAAGTGGATTTCAAAGGCAACCCCCTGTAAAGTGCATTGCAGTAGTCCACATCAAAGCGTGAGTGATTGGATGAAGGCCACCCTGCTCCAAGTAAGGGTACAGTTCAGGGGTTTCTACCAGTTTGCACCTATTCGCTAGAACCGGTTGTTAGAAGAAATGACTGGCCTGATCCTGTAAGGAAGGCAGGAAGGAAACATTCTGGTGTTGCTTACAGAAACTGCCTCTCTGTTAACCCTTATTACGTTCTTGGCAGGATTAGACTTCCTCTCTCAGGAACCTCTCTGGAGTTTTTTTCCCCTCCTTTGCTGGTACTTTGCTTGTGTGGAGTGACCATTCAAAGTCACCATGGCACTGAAAAAAGTGACTTATGACCATTTTTCACACTTATGACTGTTGCAGCATCCCTGCAGTCATGAGAGGCCAGGCGAGGAGATGCGTGCCTTGATGTGAGTGATATTGAGTTGGCCAGGACCCGCCAATAACATGACCACCAAGCCACGCCCACCAACTTAGCCACGCCCACAGAACCAGTAGTTTAAAAAATTGAATCCCACCCGTGGTACAGTTGGTGCACAAAATGAGTTTGTATATGAAGACCTTAGCATTAACTGCCACCTATTCCTTGAGCCCAGAACTGAGAGTCCAATAGTCCCAAATTGGTCAGAAGACCTAACGGCGGAAATGCAATTCCATTTAAGATTAAAGATGGAGAATTGAAGACAGGCGTGAGGAACAATGGCCCTTTAATGACTTGTGGACTTCAACTTCCTACTGGCTTAGGAATTCTGGGAGTTGAAGTCCCCAAGTCATGAAGGGGCCATGGCAGGGGTGGGCTTAAAAAAAATTTAGCAACAGGTTCTCTGCCCGGTTGCTGGGTGGGCGTGGCCATGGTGCATGGCCTAGTCAGCCTCCTGCACCATGGGAGGGGGGAATGTTTTTGACCTCCCCAGGCTCCTGAGGCTTTTCTTGAGCCTCCGGGAAAGAGAAAACAGCCTCCCAGGGCTCCAGAAGATCTCTGGAAGCTGGAAACGGGCCCATTTCTGGCCTTCCCAAACTTCCGGGAGAACCATATTTCGCCCTCCCTGAGCCTCTGTGCATGCCTCGTCCTTACCTACATCCAAAACAGGGAGGGGAGGGCAGGGCAGGGCAGGGCCAGCCAGGAGTGGGATTTGGGGATTCTCTGAACAGCACAGAATTTTAGCTAGGAGCTCTACCGAACCCCTGTGAACCCCCAGCAGCCCAACCCTGGGCCATGGTTCCCCACCTCTGACGTAAGATGTTTCATCTCATAGCCACCTGATCTTGTTGGGATGATCTGCAGCCTAATTTTTCCCCCTCCAGCTCCCTCTGTCCTCTTGACACGTGCACAAGACCTTGACAGTTACCCCCGATAGGTCTGTGGATATCATCTACATCAGCGGTGCCCCACCTTAGCGACTTTAAGATCTGTGGACTTCCAGAATTCCCCAGGCAGCATTCTGGGGAATTGAAGTCCACAGTTTTTGAAGTCACCAAGATTGGATACCCTTGATCTACATTTTGATGAGACTTGATCCAAAGCTGGAAGATGACCTCCCAGCTCCAATCAGATATTTACCAGAAGGAGCAGGAGCATCAAACACTGAGCCACCCCACACATCACAGGCCACAGCCACGCTCTATCCTCCTTATCAACACCTACAGCAACCATAACAGAAGAAGGAAGACAACTACCACAAAAAGTGTCCCCATTCCTAATCTCCACTGGTAGACCCAACAATACCATGGTCAAAGGCATTGAAAGCCACTAAGAGAGATCAAAGGATCAAAATGTCTATGGAGATTCTCAGTCCTCCAGGTTGTGGTCATCCCAAAGGTGCTTTTTTCAAGAGGCAACTGGACTTTCTGGTTCTTCTTTGAAGACGTTTCGCTTCCCATCCAGGAAGCTTCTTGGATGAAATTTTTTCTAGGTTTTCTTTGAAGAAATGTCTTCAAAGAAAAACTAGAAAATCCAGTTGCCTTTTGAAAAAAGCACCTCTGGAACAAAGGAGCAAAAAAAGATCAACCAAGATGGTTGCATTGTCCCCATCCTGACTCCATTAGAGATCACCAGCAAGCATAACCTCAGTAATACGCCCAGGCCTGAAACATGATTGAAGGGAGTCTAGATAAGCTGTTTCCTCCATAACACAAGAGAGATTTAAAAAAAACAGAAGCCAGAGGCAAGAATGTACTGAACAAAATCTCACTCTTAATGCAGTTCGTCTCCTGGGAAGTCACCAGAGAAAAGGTGAAAAGGTCCAGGTATCCATTTTCGATAAACAGCATAGCTTTGCTTAAACCAATTTAGGTAATGCTGCCAAGCACTGAGTGAGATCTATCTAGCCACTGGGGGAAAATATAGCAGTTCTTCCCTGATAAATGAAGAGGAAATAATTCTAATAGGTTTGTTCTAGACAGAAGAAAAGCTTGCCTAAACGTTTTAAATTACTTTAGATCCCTTTTGCTGATTAATGACAAAGCTTTTTTTTTTCCCCTCCCTGCAATCATCCTTTTCCCCAAAAAAAATCTTTTTTGATAGTTGCTATTAAGCAAGTGCCAGACATTGCCAGTTTCATTTAAAAGTAGGGTGTCTGTTAGGGATAACATTGGTTACCGAACTTAGTTTGGGTAAAAATAATATATAAACTATGTTAGTGAGTTTAAGTGTATGTATCACTTTAACTGCAAAACATGTATTTTTGGGTGCAGTTGTAAAATCACCATAGAGGGAGCAAGAGAGCTCACTGTTAGCTGGCTTTTACTGTAGTAGCTGACAATGTTGGATTGATGATGATAACTGCGTGCGTTTCCCTGCTGTTGCTGAAACGAAGAAAAGGGGTTTGATTTTCTTCATATCTCTGACTGCAAAAGAGATATATTGCTGGACTGATTATTTGTAAGTTTACTGACCTCTATTTTCAACACTGGACTTTGCAACTGATTAACCCCTGGATGGACTGAACTAATTTATGACATATGGACTGTTTTGACTATGCTATAACTCTTGCTGGAATAAAAAACTATTTAACTGGCACAGTGTATCTGTCTTACTGAGTGTAAACTACAACAAGTTTATCTCACATCATTTGCCTGCCTGCTAGATAGCCGTTGCACGTTCTGCTAGGGTGTGTATCCTTAACACTGGTTATGGGCCCAAGTGCACAATCAGACCAACCAGGATATAACAGGCTTAGATTAAAGTGAGAGTTTGTGTAGTTACACAATACTGTAAACAGACAGCTGTGTTTTATTAATTATATTTTAATATCCAGATAAAGATGGCACAAGTCAATTTACAAAGTTTGTCTCTAATATCCAAGCTGGATGGAACAAACTATGTTTCATGGTCTATGAAATGTAACCTACTTCTACGCAGAGAAGGTTTATGGAGTATAATTCAAAATCCACCAGAAGTAGATATGTGGGATCCGGAGGATGAGGATGATGCCCAGAAAATACAAGAATATCAACTGAAGAATGAGCAAGCTCTCTGTATAATAGGACTGACACTCTGCGATGAGCAGCTTGTACATATACGAGGAGAAGAAACCGCTGCTTAATGTTGGGAGAATTTAAAGAAGATTTATGTTCGAGACAGTGTAGGAGCACATATAAATCTTACACGGAAACTGTTCAGAACACATCTTCAAAAGAATGGAGATATGATGACTCATTTAAACATAATGAAGAGAATTTTTCAAGAACTGCATGAAAAAGAACTTATCTTCACTGAATTACACCAAGTTTATATAATTTTATCTTCTTTAGATAATAGCTACGATGATTTTGTAACTTCACTTGAGGTTCTGCCAAAAGATAACCTCACATTATCTGACATTACTGGCAGATTAATTGAAGAAGCCAGGAGAAGGCTTGAAAGGGATCAACTCAGAAGGGAACAACCACAATGTGAATAAGAGAAAATATCTTCATCAGCGTATACAATTAGAAAATGTTTGAATTGTGGAGGAAAAGGACATTTGGCTAGATTCTGCAAGAAAGCAAAAAGCCAAAATGCCAGCCAGAAAGATAAAAGGCATCAAAAGGATGAAAAAGGCTTAGAGTTAGCCATGTATAGCAACAAAACTGTGAATAGTAATTTATGGGTTGTAGATAGTGGAGCATCGCACTGTACAACGAAAGATAAGAAAAGATTTATTAAGATGTCCATGAGTTCACAAGAGATATCGTTAGCTAATGGATGGAAACTGAAAGCTAAAGGTCAAGGTATATCATATTGTTCTTGCATAAGAGAAAATGTAAAAATGTTATATGTACCACAACTTAAGTTTAATTTGCTTTCTGTTAGAGTTTTGGTTAAACTAGTTTATGTAATTACCTTTAGGGGAGACAATTGCATAATTGAAAAAGAAGGTTAAAAAGTGACTGCAACTTTAAAAGGTGAATTGTATGTGTTAAATGATAATTCATTTGAGGTAGCTAACACAGTTTATAATAATGTTAAACCTCATAATGAATACATACATTTGTTACACAGACGTTTGGGGCATATAAATTTTAAAATGCTTAAACAAACAGTAGAACTATCTAAGGGTATAAAACTGAAGTCTTGCAGTAAGCATTTGCACTGCAAATACCTGTAGTAAAGTAAAAAGCAAGCAAATGCCAGCAAATAGAGTTAATGGATTTAAAACAAAGGAGCCTCTAGAGGTCGTATTTGCTGATATTATAGGTCCTAAAAAACCAACTGTGGGAGGTGCTTGTTAAATACTAAGTATAATGGACCATTATTCCAGATATGGTTTCTGTTATCTAATGAAAAGCAAAACGGAAACATATCAAAAAAATTTTAATTGGCTTAAATTCGCAGAGAGAAAAACTAAAAGGAAGTTAGTAACTCTTATCACTGATAATGGTGCAGAATTTATAAACAATAAATTCCAAAATAAACTGAAGATGGCAGGTGTTGAACATAAAAACTCTGCACCATATAGGCCACAACATAATGCCTTTATAGAAAGACGAGGCCAAACAATTCAAGCAATGGCTCGTACTATGCTGTCAGATTCAGGATTACCTGAAACTTTGTGGGGAGAAGCAATAATGTGTGGTAATCATATATTGAATAATGTTGTTAACTCAACAACAGGTGAATTACCATTCACACGGTGGCATGGTAGAAAACCTGATCTAAGTTACATGCACACATTTGGAGCACCAGCATGGGTGCATATTCCTACACAACTGAGAAATAAGGGGCAACATAGGGCTAAAAAGTTATTCTTTGTAGGTTATGAATCTAATCACAAATCATACAGATTCTGGGAAAAAGGTACATCTAGAGTTTACTGTAGTGCTAGTGCCAAATTCCTAGAACATTTAGGATGGGAAAAACTGGAACAAGATTCAAGTAAGGAAGTAATTATAGAAACCTACAAAAGACCACAAGAAAAAATCAGTAATAAGAAGAGTACAATTAAAGAGGAAGTACAGGAAGAGCATATAGGACCAGAACAGGAAGAAATAGATAATCAGGAACAGGTAGAACATGAAAGTCCACCTGTAAGTCCTGTAATACCTAGACCTACTACACGTGTAACCAGACCACCTGACAGGTATCAAGCAAGTATAGTTTGCCAAGTTAGTAAAGTTCCAGCTACTGTTGAAGAACTTAGAATGTATCCTGCAAAGGAACAAGAAAATTGGCATCGAGCAATGGAGAAAGAATTAAATTCATTAAAAGAAATGAAAGTTTATGAAAATGCCAAATTACCTCCAGGTGAAAAGTCCATTGGCTGCAAATGGATATTTAAGTTAAAAACTGGTAAAAATGGGACTGTTACCCATAAGGCTAGATTGGTAGCTAAAGGATTTAATCAAACTGCATGTGATTATGATGAAGTATTTGCACCAAATTTAAAGGCAATAACCTTAAGAGCAGCTTTAGTGTGGGCAGCTAAGAAGAACTATATCATAAATCACTTAGATGTAGAAACTGCCTATCTGCATGCACCATTGCAGCACACTATATATTTAAGAAAACCAGTAGGTATAAAAGATGATAAAAATAATAATGACTGTTGGAAACTGAATAAAAGTCTCTTTGGATTGAAACAATCTGATTATGAATCGAACCAATATATTGTAAAAGAGTTAAACAATATTGGGTTTAAAGCTAGTTTAGTGATCCATGTTTATTTAAAAGAAAGACAAATGGAATGGTATCATTATTATTGTTGTTTACAGATGATATTGCTTTAATTACTAAGACTAATAATGAAGCTTCTGAGATAATATCATTATTAAGTAAGAGGATAAAATTAAAGCAATTAGGAGAAATAAGACAATATCTAGGATTGACAATAAACAAAACCAATGGTGGATATAACATATCACAAGAAGATAAAATTTACCAATTGCTAAAAATGTATAAAATGGAACTTTGTAAGCCAGCAAAAACTCCAATGAGTCAGGGGTTTTCCGGTTTCGCGTGGCTTCGGGGCAGCAGGAATTCGCGACTGCTTGCGATTCCTGCTGTGCTAGCCGCTGAGGTACCCCCGATCCAGATGGGTCAGGGGGATATGGCTGTCCTGTAGGGACAGCCGAAGAGAGAGGGGACCCGGACAGGGGGTTGGGGGTGTCGCAGACCCCCTCCTCATCCTGGAAAACCCCTTTTTCCCAAGGCGGTGGAGCGGCGGTCAGCAATGGCCGCCACGAAGAAGCCAGCAACCGGGTAAGATTGCGCTGGAGGAAGCAAGAAGAGTGAAAGTGCTGTCTGAGCCGGGTCAAGTAACATCTTTCAAATTTGTTGGAACTGAGCTGTTTGAATTGCTGGAGGATACATTGTATCCCTAAGAAGTTTGAAAGCGGCGGAGAAGCTGTTAAAGGGAACTTTTTTTTTCTTCACTCTCCCACCCCATGGAAACAGCAGATATGTTTGGACATATTGGACATTGAAGGTGAATTATTCTGAAAGTTGAAGCTAAGGAACAAAAGGGTTCCTGGACATTGAAAAACTTAAGAAATTGGAAAACCCTTATTAGAGGTATGGATTTCTGATAATTTAAAATTGATGTTGCAAGTGGGAAGGGAGAGGAAAAAAAATTGGAGCAGAAGCTGAAAAAAGAGGAGATTGCCTAGAATCCCAAAGAAAGGTATATGGTAATTGGACCTCTTTGATTAAACATTAACCCCAGAAAGAGAAAGAGAAGAAGGAAGAAAAGTATTAATTTTTGGATTTTTTTTTTTTGAATTATTTTTGATTAAAAATATTTGTGGTTGTTTTGGAAAAAGTTTCTCTTTTCATGATGGCATCGCTTGTGGATGAACTAAAGACTGAACATCAAAAATATAAAAAGGAAGATACTTTGGGCACTTTGTTTCAATTTTTAGAAATGGCGTTATGTACTTATGAAAAGTTGACTACGCAGCAGAAGGACTGGGACAAAGAAGAAGAGGAAGAAGAAGCCATCTTTGATGAACAATGGGTTCTTTCCGGGGAGGAGGAGAAAAAGGATAAGAAAAAGGGGATTTTAAGAATTATAAAAACAACCAAAAAAGAGAAAAATGAGCGGAAAGGTGGAGGCAAGATTAGAAAGCAAAGGAAAGGGAGTAAGAAAAGAGAGGAGGAGAGACAAAGGGATAAAAAGGGCAAGGAGAAGAATAAGCAAGAGAGAAAGGGGGGGAGGAGAAGCCTCAATGGGGGGAAGCAAGATCTAAAGAAAAAAAGTTTATTCAGAGACAATGGGTGAATTTAATTTAGGATAAAATAGGGATTCTGGAGGGTACATAAGATTGTGTTTTTTATATGTGTATAAAATTCATTGTGTAATTTTAGAATCTATTAAACAGAATCCCAAGAAAAATTGTTATATGAAGTACTTTTAAGTTAGGGTAATGAGTTATAGACGTTACTCCAATTGGTGTATTGGAGAAGTATAGTAAAAGAAAAAAGATGAATGGATAGTTGGAAATAGAACAGACAAAAAATGTTATTGAAATGGTAATAAGATATGAAAGGATATATAAAGGTTTTGTTATGTTTTTTTTGGATTTTGTATATTGATAAAAGGCAATAAAATTTTAATTAACAAGAAATAATTTGGATGAAAAGGAGAAGCTGGGATAAGATATGAAGTTAAATAGATAAAGTATTGATACTATAATTTGGAATTGTTATGTTCTATTGGTTTTCTTCTTTTATTATTTTTTCTTAGAAAAGAATTTATAAGCTGTTATGCTTTGATTCTTTGTGCATTGTTTTTATAAAATTGATAAAAATGGTTTATATATATATATATAAAAAAAGAAAATGATAATAAGATATGGAAGGATATATAAAGTGAATATGATGTTTGAATTTGTGTCTGTGTGAAGAGTTTCAACCCGGGATCAGACAACCTTCAGAAAAGATCTTTTAGTTTTGTTTGTGTATTGTGTTTTCTGTAAAATTAATAAAATTTGTTTAAAAAAAAAAAAACTCCAATGGGTCAGGAATTTTGCCGTACTGATGCTCAAAGTTCAAAATTTGATAAGACCATTTATCAATCATTAATAGGTAGTTTATCATATATAAGTAATTGGTCAAGGCCAGACATTGCCTATAGCATTAATCAATTGGCAAGATTCAATGCTGAACCCAATGAAAGACACTGGCAAGCGCTAAAGCGTATATTAAGGTATGTTAAAAAGACAATGTACTATGCATTGTATTTGGAGCCAAAAGATGATTTGATTTTAAATGCATATGCTGATGCAAGTTTTGCAACAGATATAAAAACTAGAAAATCGACTTCAGGTATGGCTATACTATTAGGTAAAACACTGATTGGTTGGAGGTCAATTAGACAGCAACACATAAGTATGTCCGCAATGGAAGCAGAATTTTCATGTCTATCTTTATTATGTACTGATTTAATTCTGTATAAACAGTTATTGTTAGATATGGGAGTGACTGTTAACGATGCCATTGTAGTTTATGAGGACAATCAAGCAGCCAAACGGTTGGTTACAAATATTGCTGTAAAAACTAGATCTAAACATACTGACCTTAGATATTTGAATATAAGACAATCTGTAAAAAATGGTTTTATGAGATTGGAATATTGCATGATTGATGAAAACATTGCTGATGGATTTACAAAAGCCCAAGGTGCAGTCAAGCACAAAGAAAATTGTGAAAACTATGGGTTGAAATTGTAAATAGATATATATATTATTATATTACCCAAAAGGGGAGAATGTTAGGGATAACATTGGTTACCTAACTTAGTTTGGGTAAAAATAATATATAAACTATGTTAGTGAGTTTAAGTATATGTATCACTTTAACTGCAAAACTTGTATTTTTGGGTGCAGTTGTAAAATCACCATAAGAGGGAGCAAGAGAGCTCACTGTTAGCTGGCTTTTACTGTAGAAGCTGACAAATATTGGATTGATGGTGATAACTGCGTGTGTTTCCCTGCTGTTGCTGAAACAAAGAAAAGGGGTTTGATTTTCTTCATATCTCTGACTGCAAAAGAGATATATTGCTGGACTGATTATTTGTAAGTTTACTGACCTCTATTTTCAACACTGGACTTTGCAACTGATTAACCCCTGGATGGACTGAACTAGTTTATGACATATGGACTGTTTTTGACTATGCTATAACTCTTGCTGGAATAAAAAACTATTTAACTGGCACAGTGTATCTGTCTTACTGAGTGTAAACTACAACAACGTTTATCTCACATCATTTGCCTGCCTGCTAGACTGCTGTTGCACGTTCTGCTAGGGTGTGTATCCCTAACAGTGTCCAATAGAAGAAAATCTCTGTCACAGGATTGCCCTGTGGAATTCCTGTTGCTCTCTGACATTAGTTGCTTTCTTGCAGATATTTCATTACCCAGCTAAGTAACATAATCAGTGCTAGAAGGGAGTTGGGTTTGCTCTTGGTTTATATAGATCACCTTGCCCTGGTAGTGTTGGTGGGGTGGATTCTTGATTAGGGTATTGTTTTCAGTCTGACTGATTGTCTGGTATTAATCCCTGTTTATCTGTGTGTTTGTTACTGGTGAAGGTGTTCTGGTCCTTTTGTTTCCTTCTTAGCTTTTTTAATGTCTCTTTTGAATGGTGTGTAAATGCAGTTTATCTCTATGTGTCTGTTGATGACTGATTTGCTCTGAATGCCAGGCATCCAGAAATCTCCTAGTAGGTTTTTGGCATTTAGTTTGATCTAGGATGCCCACACTTTCCAAGACAATAAAACTCTAACCAGGTACAACTTTTAACTATAAGTGGAGACACCCTGCTAAAGTCTGGTTTTAATAGCCCAAGTGGTAAGCCATCTAGAATACAGGTTGTCCTTGACTTTCGAAGTTACAACACTGAAAAAAATCACTTATAACCAGTTCTTGCACACACAACTATCACAGCATGCCCACAGTCACATAATCATGCAATTTGAGCATTTGGCAACCAACATGCATTCATTTTTCTATTTTTATTTTATTTTTTGTATGTATATATATGGAAGATGGCTTGATGTTTTTATGTTTTGTTTATTTATGTTTGTTTTAAAAACCAATAAAAATTTTAAAAAAATAAATTAAAAAAAATAGGGGAAAAACCCCCCAGCATGTATTTATGATGGGGCAATGTAATCTCCATTTGTAACTTTCCCAGCCAGCTTCATGACAAGCAGAGTCCCTGATAGAAGCTGAATTTACTTTACAACTGCATTACTTAATGCAGTGGTAAAGCAAATGAACAACTGCAGTGGGTTCACTTAATATCCATGGCAAAAAAAAAAAAAAAAGTAAATAAATTTGGGCGTGACTCACTTAGTCACCTTGCTTAGCAGTGGAAATTGTGGTTGTAAGTTGAGAAGTATCTGTATCTGTGTTTTTATTTACATCTCAAATGGCACAACTTTCCATAGTCATTGGAATCGATATTGTGGGTAATAGCCCCTAACGCTCCAAAGCTTTTAATCTTTTCAGCTTTAAGCCTTTTGTGTACATAGCAGAAAAGAGATGGATTCCAGTGGAGGATCACTTGACTGGGAGTCAACAGTGTGTTGTGGCTGCCAAAAAAGCCAAAGCAGTTCTAGGCTACATTAATAGAGAGATAGAATCAAGATCATGTGAAGTGTTAATACCATTTTATAATGCCTCACTTGGAATATTTCATCCAGTTTTCGTCACCACGGTGTAAAAAAGATGTTGTGACGACCCAGGGTGGGATACAAAAGCAACAAAGTCACAAAAACAGGTGAAGTCCCTTTAATTCCTTCAACTTGGCTTCAAAGCTCCAATTATCATTGACTGGAGAAAAAAAACTCCCCCACAAACAGTTGCAAAAAGGAAGAAGTTCCCTTCAAACTCAAAATACATATAAACTATAAATAGAAAAAAAAACCAACACAAACTACATTGGAGCAATTAGTGAGACAAGGCAGGATGAGGGCTTGAAGACGTCCACAGCTATCGAAACACACACACTGGGAACTCAGATAAGCAATGAAAGACTAGAATTATTTCATGCTTTGCTTCCAGTCCTGGCCCATGCACAGTTTGTCCTTTGAACTAGTCCTCCCAGCTGCAGCCCATGAAGGGGATCAGGGCCCCTTCCTCCCCCATAGATCATGCCATTCATGTTTCTCCCTTTTCCTCTCCTCCCTGTATGCCCTAGGATGAAGAGGGGATGGGCCTGGGTCTTCCTTAAGACTCACTGTGTATGCGTATGATGCAAGTTGTACACGTGGATAGTGACAATAAAGGTATTCGTATTCCTCTGACTGCCCAGCCGGCCTATGTCCTTCCCCAGTTTCCTCCACAACCTCCGGAGCCACACCTTCCACTCCCTGTCGGCTGTTCCTCCTCTCCCTTGGAGTCAGACTCCAACAGGGGCATGACAGATGTTGAGATTCTGGAAAGAGTGCAGAGAAGAGTAGCAAAGATGATTAGGGGACTGGAGGATAAAAACAAAGGAAGAATGGTTGCTAAAATTGGGTGTGTCTAGTTTAATGAAAAAAAGACTAGGAATGATATGATAGCAGAGTTCTCTCAGGAGCTGCCCTAAAGAAGAAAGGGGTCAAGCTATTCTCCAAAGCACCTGAGGGCAGGACAAGAAGCAATGGTTGGAAACGAATCAAGGAGAGAAGCAACCTAGAATTAAGGGGAAATTTACTGATAGTTAGAACAATTAATCATTAATTAATTACCTCCAGAAGTTCTGGGTGCTCCAACACTGGAAGTTTTTAAGAAGAGATTGGACGACCTTTTGTCTGAAATGGTGTAGGGTTTCCTGCTTGGGTTGGACTAGAAGACCTCCAAGGTCCCTTCCAACTCTGTTATTCTGAAAGTAGGACACCAAGTGAACCCTCCTTTATTCTGGTGGACAGTCACAATGTATCCAACAACTCTGAGGCTGGAAGTAGGGGAGAAAGACCTAAAATTCTCCAACGGCTTCTGATTAAAGTTGCAATGTGCAGAAGGAAATTTGCTGATTTTTTTTCAGGTAACTGATTGGCCCGCAGGTAAATGGCTAGGAGAAGGTCACACTCAAAATGGGATTAAGTGACGTAAATGGGCCCTTCCAACTTGGCAATTCTATATGTTTCTCATCTTTCCTAAAATGCTTCATCAAGAGATGGAACTCAACCCAAGACATCAGTAAGCCAAGCTATGACTCCTTCTTGGCAACCTCCAGCGTAATTATTCTCTGAATAATGGAAAAAGGGGGAAAAAGGATAATCCGAAGCTTTGTTTCTATGCACTTGGAGAGGTTTATAAACAATTCCAGTTGTAGGTCTAAGGAAAATTATATTGATAGATTAATAGTATAATCTTTATATTACCCATATGTATTCCTATACAATTTGTCCTTGACTTAACAATTACAATTGGGGCTGGAATTTCCATTGCTAATCAAGGCCCTTGTTTAATGAGTTGTGCCTTATTATATGACCTTTTTTGCTATAGTTGTTAAGCAAACCCCTGCAGTTATTAAGTGAATCCGGTGGTCGTTAAACATATTCTTCTTTTCCCCCATTGATTTTGCTTGTCAGGAATCAGCTGGTTGCAAATAGTGATCACATGATCCTGGGACAATTACAAGTGGGTTGCCACAGAGTTTTGATCATGTGACCTTAAGGATCCCGCAGTGGTCCTAAGTGTGAGGACCAGTTGTAAGTCACTTTTTTCAATGCTGTTATAACTCTAGTGGTTCGCCAGGAGCCTGTGCAGACGGCAGCTGAATCGGACAGTGGGGAAGAACGGGGGCCAGTCTGGGAGTCTGGGGAGGACTCGGACATGGGTCCTGCATCTGATGCAGAGATGGAGCCAGGACCATCTGGGAGTGGGGTGCTGAATCCAGAGCCTCCAGAGTCTGGCAGCAGTGAGGCAGAGGAGCAAGGGGAGTCTGTTCCCAGTGTGTGTGCGCAGAGCTGCCATAAGGTGAGAGGAGCTGAAACAAAAGGGGTGAGGAGTAAGGCCGGGAGGTAATTGCCCCTCCCATCAGGTATAAAGGACAGGCAAAGGTACAGAAACCTTTGCAGGAAGCAAAGTCGTTCATTCTGTTCAGATTAATCCTTGAAGCTCTGTGTGTACTTCATACTTCAGTTGGTTTTTTTTAATAATTCATTTGGCACTTTAGTTGTTGGCAGCAATTCAAAGGAGAGAAAGGTGGATGCTTATCTCAAGGGACTGTTTGGGATTCATTACTGGCTGGGAATGAACATAATTCCCAGCATCGAAATAAAACAGGAGTTGTTTTAACTGAGTGTGTGCTTAATTATGGTCTAGGGAAACCTTGGTCAGAACAGTAACTTTGAAAAGTCTTTAAATGAATGGTCATAAGTCGAGTACTACTGGTATGACAATTTGTTCCCTTAATTGGTAAGGAGATTTTTGCGTAGAGTAAAGCTTGTTCCCAAGAGATTATTTTTACCTGGGTTTCCTCAAGGAGATTCAAATGCCCACATGGCACACCTGAATCCCATCACTGAGCTCATGCATGGACATTTCAGTGCACACAATTAGGTTGATGGCTGTTGGAAACGTTTAGTAAAAAATATTATCTTGGGAGCTATCTGAATAATATCTTCACAGACATAAAACTTCTCTCCCTACCCCTCTGTTTTCTACGTTATAAATTATACTCCTGCAGCCTTTTCCAGCACAAACTCCTTTTATTTTTCCCAAAGAAAACTTGGCCCAATTAAGTCTGAAAGCAATTTTATTTCTTCCAAGAGTTGCTCCAGGTTGCCCCCTGGTGTGAACAGCTTTAATGTCCCATTTTGATCCAGTCAGGAATGGAGAAAAGTGCACTGCCTTCAAATTGAATAGCAACCTTGGCAGCGCCTGTTCATTGTATACTCATCTCGGGCTGATTTTTCATCAAAGCAGCGTTGGCTTTCGAAAGGCTTTGATATCATTTATTTCCTACCATCTCCCAGCCTGATAAAAAACAACCCAAGTTTTCCCCTCCCTTAAGGAATTGCTCCTTTCCTTTGATCGTTTCAGAACACTGGTAAAACTTGCCTAAAAATTTGCATTGATGGCTGAATGACCAAACTTGATGGTTTCACTCCAAAGCAATTGTTCAATCAGAACAGAGTTGGAAGGGACCTTGGAGGTCTTCTAATCCAAGAAAGAGACCCTATACCATTTCAGACAAGTGACTGTCCAGTCTCTTCCTAAAAATCTCCAGTGATGAAGCACCCATGATTTCTGAAGGCAAGTCTGTCAGCCTTCAAGATTTTCTCCCTTTGCTTTGAATCTTTCGGCTGTCATAAGTAATGGGGGGAGGAGGGGGATATGGTTATAGGAAGTGAGCTGGAGGTGTTACAAAACAGAACTGTATAAGCTGGTGGGGGGTAGATTCTTGCTTAGGTTTTTATCCTATGCTAGGCACAACTCTTTATCAAAATATGTCAAGGTCAACGGACAGAGGCCTCATCACCACCTGGAGATGCCCACATGATGCATACACAACTTTTAATTGGATGAGCCAATCGAACTACTGGGGGTGGGAACGTTGCCATTACTTTGTATATGTGATTAATGCACCCATTTTCTCAGATTCAGAATTCTTTTGTTTTACTTGATTTCCAGTAAAAGATATCTTTTCTCTGATTAGTGGAGTCTTAAGTATTTCTTTGTTGGATTTTGAATGGAGCACCAGTTGACATTGTTCTGAATCTGAGAAAAAGAAGTTTTTGCAGTTCGCTGGGCTCTGTTAACATGGAGGCATTTCTTAGAAGGGGCAAAACACCCATTTGAGGTGTGGATGGATCATAAAAATTTGGAGACTTTGAAAACGCCTCGGAAACTGTCTCCCAAGCAAGTTCGCTGGGTGCAGTACTTGAAGCGCTTTAATTTTTCATTGAAGTACATTCCAGGGGGAAAGAACTTCATGGCGGATGCTTTATCTAGATTACCTCAATATAATAGTGCTCGCCAAGAAGTGGTACGGCCTATTGTCCCAACCAAACAGTTGGCAGCTCCAGTGGTTACCAGAGCCCAGAAAAAGAAGGAAGTTGATTTATCAAATGAAAAGACACTCTAAAATTTGATGATTGGTTCCTTACTCACTCAAATAACTGTACAATTAGAGATGTATTGGCATGGATGGGGGCCAAATTATATATGCCAGCAAAGCTGAGAAACCAAATATTACAGCAAGCTCATAACTCTAAAGCTGCTGGACATTTTGGATTTGTGAAAACCTTACACTTGGTTAAAAGGCAATTTTGGTGGCCTATCCTGAAAAGGGGCATTGAGACTTATGTGGCTAGCTGTCCTATCTGTGCCTCAGCCAAACGGCATCCTGGTAAACTAGCAGGCTTACTACAAAATGTGGCTAGATCAACTGCTCCACGGAAGGAAATTTCTATGGATTTTATAGTGGAATTACCTGAAAGTGGGAGGAATACAGTTATTTGGGTAGTAACCGATTTGTTTTCCAAACAGGTACATTTCATACCTTGTCCAAAAATCCCATCTGCAAAAACGTTGGCTAAACTGTTTATTTTACATATCTACAGGTTACGTGGGGTTCCTGAATGCATAATCTCAGACAGGGGTGTCCAGTTTACCTCAAACTTTTGGAAGGAGTTCCTGAACTTATTGGGCTCTGCCCAGGGCTTAAGCTCCACCCACCATCCACAAACCAATGGGGCTTGTGAGAGAACTAACTTGGTATTGGAACAATATCTTCAATGTTATATAAATTATCAGCAAGATAATTGGGCTGACCTATTGCCATTCGCTGAGGTGGAATATAACAATTCAGTACATAGTAGTACTGGGTTTACTCCATTTAAAGTGGCTTCAGGACAAGACTTGGAGACCATTGTGGAGCTCCAAACCAATAGGGCTGCAAAGGTGCATAGGCATGCACGCTGTTCTGACCCAAACCCTTTTCCAATAAGACAAACAATAACCAAAGGGAACAGAAACCTTTTTATGATTCTTACAAATCCCTGGTTAAAAGGCTGCTGCAAACTAATTAACTTTGATAAACACAAACTTGCCTCCTCGCTGACAGACCATAGATCGCATCTCTCTGTGGCTATGGTCCGTGCTCTTTCGTTGGAGAGCCCCGATCATTACGATTAGGGGCAGAAGCTGCCTTGGAGGGGCGGTGGAGTAAGGGGAAGCTGCAAGCCAGGTTGAGAGAGCCGCATCTCCCCTCCTGGGCCTGGTCTTTTCCCCCCGAAGACGACTGCAGCAGTGGTTTAAAATGGCCACCCCGAAGAGGAGGACTCAGCTGGATTAAGATTTGTGCAGGAGGGAAGAAAAAGGTGGATAACATCTGAACCGGGACAATTGGGCAATACAACTAAACAAAAGTACCCCGGGATTAAGGTAACATGGAATTTTTAAGAAAAGAAAAGTGAGTGGCGAAATTACAAAGGAACAGAAAAAAAAATAAGAAAATATTTCTGAGAGCTGAGCAGGGCTTCGAACCGGGACAGGAAGAAGCCAGAACTAAAGATTTAATTAAATTGTACTAAAATATTTTGGCAATAAACAGGCATAAAATAAAGCTGGACTTAAGATTGTCAAAAAATAATAATAATAAAGTTTACAAATTGGAGACTGGACTGTGTTGGAATATTGAGGTTCAAAAAACCCTAAATAAAAAAATAGGGGGAAAATGTGAAGACTTTGTATAATGGAGAGTGCCACCTTTTGACAAAACTTGAACTCAAACAAGGGAAGGCATCCTGTTTCTGAATGAGCTTGTATGGATATAATATTAAAGAAATATTGAAACAAAGTAAGAATCTTAGTGAAAGCAGAACCAGAATAAAGAAAAAAGCAAGGAAAGACTGACTGTAGGATTGATTGATGTTTTTGGTATAGACCCTGGGCTGGAATAATTGAGAACTTTAGAAGATTGAAAGAAGAAAGAAGGAAAGTAAAAGTGGTGGGCATTTTTTGTGGACTTTAACGATCATAAAATACAAGAGCGTGTAATGATGATATCTCTTTGGGAATTAAAAATGGAACTTAAAAATATGAGAGAATTACTACAGGAAAGAGGCGAATCACTTTGTTCTGTGTTAGAAAAAATGGAAATGGCGATTGAAGAACAAGAAGGAAGAACTTCAGAGGAGGAGGAGTCGACTCAAGGAGAAGACATCTTAAATAGACAATTAACACAAAGAACACTACAAAGAAGTGGGGAAAGAAGGAAGATTAAAAAGTTGAGACTTAAGAAGGCAATCAAAAGGGGGAATATCTGTGAAGTCAAGAAAGGCAGAAAGACCCAACAGAAAAGGAGAAAGGAGGATATTAAGAAAGAGAGGGATATAAACTGGAATGAGAAAAGATATGAGGAA
This sequence comes from Hydrophis major, assembly GCA_033807585.1. Lineage (NCBI taxonomy): Eukaryota > Metazoa > Chordata > Lepidosauria > Squamata > Elapidae > Hydrophis > Hydrophis major. Next base: position 259,120,285 of record CM066330.1, read on the forward strand.
AAGAGGGCGAGGAGAAGCAGTAAGAAACAGGCGCATGAAATAAATACAGAATTAGTAAAATGTTGAAAAGAAATTGTTTTTTCAGAGATAATGGTTGATGAATTAAAAAGGGGATTCTGCAGGGTGACAAGGGGTAATAAGATTATTTCTGCAATTAAAAATATTTAGAAAATAGGGTAATATAGATACTGATAACTCTTATTAAAAATTAAGGGGGGAAAATATGCTGCGGAATCCAAATGAAAAGATGTAATGATTATTATTGTAACTTCTTAAAAATAATGGATTATTGGGAATCAAGATGAGGGAATAAAGGTATATTTTAACCACTGAGGTGTCACACCCCAAAGCAGTAAAAGAGGGGAAACTAATACTCTTTTTTTTTTAGTGTTAAAAATTGTATTAATTTAGAATTTATAAAAAGAATGTATAATGGAAAGGGAATATGACAGACTAAAGAACCAACTAAATTATTAAATTAATAAGTCAATATAGACTATTAAAAGCAAGGAGAGACATTGGCAACCTATTATTATTACTATTATTATTAGGCAAACACATATTGTTTATCTTTATTTTTAAAATAAATATTAAAGGATTATATTTGAAATAATTGAAATGAAACAAAAAGATGTTTCAATTGAGATTAATGAAAGAGGCTAGAATTAATGTGTTTGTTTCTCTCCTTACTGAAAATTTGGAATGGAAAAGGTAATAATAGAATTAAGTATGCATATATGAATGTATAATTGCTGTCATATTTGTATGTAAAGGTGATGACCCGGAAATATGTTGTCCACTAAAAAGAGATTTTTTTTTTTATGTGAAAAACTGAATAAAACTTGTTAAAAAAAAAACTTGCCAAAACTATACGGGACTGCCAAGAATCACAGATAAGAAATATTCCACAACACAAGAATCTTCAAGTACCAATTTAAGATACTGTAATGTCCATGAAGCTGAGTTTCAAAATGTCTTTGCTTCCTGCAAAGAACATTCGCTTCACAACTGGCTTTTATCTTCTTGAAGGAGGGGCCATTACCTTGCAGCCTTACTCCTGAGTCACCCGTGCTGTTGTAACTGTTCTTTCCTCTGAGCAATCCTGCTTGCATGTGCACTTGGCACAGGCTCCTTGGGAATCTCCTCATCGCTTCTGCCAGTCCCCACAATCTCTGAAAGGAGCAATCCACTCCCTCATGGTCCTGGCCCCTCATCTGAGTCCTAGCTCTCCTCAGCCATCCGCACCTGCTGCCGGCTAACCACAATACGTGCACATACATGAATTGAAAGGAAAAAAGGGCAGTGACCTTCAATATAAATCTATGCAATTATATTGCATGCATAGCAATCCATTTGCTATGCATACATTTATTTACATTTGATTTCTAATTTTTGATTGACCTCATATGAGCTGGACAGGGACAACCAAAGGGCCAGTTGTGGCCTCAGGCTGTAAAATGCCTAGGTCTGGTATAGCATAACCTTTGAGGGACATCGGCTACGCTACAGAACATGCTTAATGGAGAGATTATTAGTAGAAGTATCTTTTTCACCTTGCTCCTAAAATAGATGCAGTTTAATGTATTGTCAAAGTATCAGCTCAGCCTTTTTTTTTCGGAGAGCGAAGGAAAAAAGTTCTGGTGCATTTTCCCAACTTACAATAAATAACCAAGCTGCTATAACCTGAAGAATTCAATCGATAGCAGGTAGCTGATTAATCTGTTCCTGCAGATAAAAACCCAACAAGATATGAAATACATGTAAGTTTCTTCCTTCAAGCTGACCAGCAATTAATTGCAGGCAAGGCAAAAAAAAAAAAAAGGCTGATAATTTCTCTGTAAATCTCCCTGTAGGTACAGGGTTGATCAAAAGATATTTCACCCTAGGGCATGCAGGGAGGAGTGGATAAGAGAGAAACGTGAGTGGTGTGGTCTATGGAGGAGGAAGGGGTCCTGATTCCCTTCCTGGGCTGCAACTGGGAGGACTGTTTAAAAGGCAAACTGCGCATGGCAAAGTTGCTGAAAGCAAAGCGTGCATTATTCTTGGAGCTTATCTGTGTTTTGGCTTCCTCCCAACTGTGTTGCTGCAGTTATCTGGTAGAAGTCTGCAATTAATCATCCTTGCCTGCCGTAGTAATTCCTTCAGTGTGGTTTGTGTTGAGGTTTTTATTTCGAATTCACTTTACTTTGGGTGCGGACTGCATTTACTCCCTCCGTAAACTGTTTTCTTTAAGAGTTTGATATCCAGCCAAGATTAATTGGACATTGGGGCCAAGTTGGAGGCATTAAAGGGACTTTCTTCTATTTTTGTGACTTGGTAATTTTTGTGTCATGCCCCTGGTCATCATATCTACTTAAGAGTTTTGTTTTTCTCAAGGATGGGGAGGAGGCACATGTCCAGCTAAATTTTATATTTTCAAAAGAAATGAGTGGGTAGAATTGGCCCCTGCTTGTTATTTCTTCATTCAAACACCCATTGGGAGAGTTTGTCTGTAACTCAAGCATTGCAAGACAAGTTAGATGTAATTCTGCCAAAAAGGCAGTTCATTAATTTCTGATTCTCCCACTTGCACTTTGTTTACCATCTTGCCTCAAGGGGAGTTGGTGAATTCAAACTCTTGCCAACTCTTTCTGACCTTGATAAGTAGGCTTCATAAAAAAAATATGGTGTGTTGCCTTGAAATACAATTTTGGAATTGTGTTTGACATCCCGCAAGGATATATTTTCTTGTCATGTCACAATATGCAGCCTGCTTTCGAGAGAGCCGTATTGCCTTTTCTATTTTACACTGGTGCTGGGTACATTAAATTTCTCAGTAATTTAAGGACTATACTTGCTCTTTCAAAGTTCCTTTAAATCTCCACACAGCTCAGGTGAGGAGAGTTCAAAGAGAACCAACTGTGCTTAAAGGATTTGGAAAAACAAGATAAAAGCTTTGGGGAATAAAAAGTGTGGAAGTGCTAAACCATCAAGCCTAACCTTTGATTTCCTTCACAGACAAGCACCTATTATGCTGTCTTGCTCTTTCCACCCAATCTCTTTTCTTGCTATCTTAAAACACCTTCTTTTTTCTACCTTTTGAAATTCTTCCCAGTATAACAAGCTATAGAATTTAAAATAAGAGCCAGGTGCAGCCAAAAGAATGAGCCAACAGTGTGCAGCAGCTGCCCAAAAAAGCCAATGAAATAATCCTAAATTGCATTAACAGAGGGATACAATCAAGATCAAGGGAGGTACTAATACCATTCTATAAAGCTTTAGTAAGGCCACACCTAGAACACTGCATCCAGGTTTGGTCACCACACTGTAAAAAAAATGTTGAGACTCTAGAAAAAGTGCAGAGAACAGCAACAAAGATAATTATCAGGAGACTGGAGGCTAAAACATAGAAAGAACGGTTGCAGGAACTGGGCATGGCTAGTCAAGTGAAGAGAAGGACCAGGGATGACATGATAGTAGTGTTCTAATATTTGAGGGACTGCCCCAGAGAGAAGGGGGTCAGTCTATTTTCCAAAGCACCCAAAGGCCAGACAAGGAATAATGGATGGAAACTGATCAAGGAAAGATTCAGCCTAGATATAAGGAGGAGTTTTCTGACAGTGAGAACCATCAACTGATGGAACAGAAGTTGCCTTCAGAGGTTGTGGGGAGCTTCATCACTGGAGGCTTTCAAGAGATTGGACTGCCATCTGTCAGAAATGGTGTAGGGTCTCCTGCTTAGGCAGGGGGTTGGACTAGATGACTTACAAAATCCCTTCCAACTCTTTTATTCTGTGCAGGAACCTCTATGCAGCTTCACTTCCAAGGTGGTCTTGAAGTGGTGGTGATGGAAAGAAAACTCCAACCATCAAAATGACGGCAGGCTGGAGGAAATGGTGAAACCAAATAGATGAGCCAGTGACTTTGATATCAGAGGCTTTCTGTTAGGCCTTCCAGAGTAGAAAAAAATCATATAAACCAGGGATGTCTAACCTTGGCAACTTTGAGACCTGTGGACTTTTAACTCTCAGAATTCCCCAGCCAGAAGTCTTAAAAGCTACTGCTGGTGTAAACCAAAAATTGAATTTTTAAGTGGCGGAGAGAAAATCCGTGGAAAGATATTACTAGCAAACAGGAAGCAGGTTGGCATGGTTGCTTCAGCACTACGGAGAGCTCCCAAGGATGCATGCATTATTCTGGTATTTCTCAATCAAGTCATCCACCAAATGCAGACACATCAATCCCCACAATTCCTAATCAGCATAAGCTTTGGTAAGAATTCTGGGTACTGAAGTCGCACAACGGGGAAGCTGTATTATCTTGACAAAACTCAGAGCCAATAAGCCAATAAGATAACCTGTTGCTTTCCAGTCTTGGATTTACAATTTTCACAAATCTCAGCCGACAAAGCCACTTCCCCATGCAATTTGGATATTAGAGTAGAATACTTTATTTGGCCAAGTATGGGTCAGAAACACTCAGCCTACTTGCAAAACAACAGAAAAAATAATAATACTAAAAGTGTGCAACCAGTAGAAGTGGGAAATAAGAGATAATAAAAGAATAATACTACAGCCACATTCTGTGGCTTAATAATGTTGGAAGAAACATCCATCTGGTTCAATTCCAAGTGGGGAGAAAGACACTGGAAACATGGAGGCTGATTGGAAAGATGGTTTAATGAAGCAGAACCATTAAACACACGGTCCTGGTTCAGCTGAACAGATGGTGTGGAGAGCGAGTTTTTTTTATAAACCTCTCTTGAGTTTTGAACTTTATTTATTTATTTATTTGCCAAGTGATTATAAGATAACAGGTATAAGTATAAACATAGTTGTTAGGGATACACACCCTAGCAGAACGTGCAACGGCAGTCTAGCAGGCAGGCAAATTATTTGAGATAAACGTTGTTGTAGTTTACACTCAGTAAGACACATACACTGTGCCAGTTAAATAGTTTTTTATTCCAGCAAGAGTTATAGCATAGTCAAAAACAGTCCATATGTTATACAGTAGTTCAGTCCATCCAGGGATTAATCAGTTGCAAAGTCCAGTGTTGAAAATAGAGGTCAGTAAACTTACAAATAATCAGTCCAGCAATATATCTCTTTTGCAGTCAGAGATATGAAGAAAATCAAACCCCTTTTCTTCTCTCAGCAACAGCAGGAAACACATGCAGTTATCACCATCAATCCAACATTGTCAGCTCTCCAGTACAAGCCAGCAAACAGTGAGCTCTCTTGCTCCCTCTTATGGTGATTTTACAACTGCACCCAAAATACATGTTTTGCAGTTAAAGTGATACATACACTTAAACTCACTAACATAGTTTATATATTATTTTTACCCAAACTAAGTTAGGTAACCAATGTTATCCCTAACAATAGTTATGAATACATGAAATGGATACATATAAGAAAAATAAAAAGAAATAATAGGACAGGGGCAGTAGGCACATTGGTGCGCTTATACAAGCCCCCTACAGACCTCTTAGGAAAAGGGTGAGGTCAATAGTAGACAGTCTTAGGGTTAAAGTTTTGGGGGTTTGGGGAAGAAACTTGAGCTTCCTGTTCCTGTGGCAAAGGCCATGTATTCTATTGGTTGTCAGACTCCCAGGGGATGGGGGTCTTAGCTAGCTTTGTAGGCTGACTGTGTCCCAGGCTTGGTTGAATATTGCTGGGTAATGCAATGAAGGAGCTTGGTTGTGCCATGTGGTGAGCTCTGCTGATAGATAATCCTATTGTGTCCTGGAAGGTGAAGGTCTTTTGTTTTGTAGACAGGCTGGCCCCGTCTTTTGTCTTGTAGATAAGCTGGCACCAAAATATTTGCTGAGCCTAAGTTTCTGTTTCCTCTAAGATTTTTATTTGTCTTTTAGGGGAAATATTCTATCTTTTTAATATTTCCTAGAATATTTCATTCTCCTAGGAGAGGGGTGGGTGCTAGCCTTCTACAATAGCAATAACACTTAGACATTTACCACCCCATAGCACTTTACAGCCCTCTCTAAGTGGTTTGCGGAGTCAGCCTATTGTTCCTAAACAATCTGAGTCCTCGGAAGGATGGAGGGCTGAGTCAGCCTTTGAGCCACTCATGATCAAACTCCTGACAGTCAGCAGAATTACCCTAACCACTGTGCCACTACAAAGTTCTGCCTAATATACATGCATATGAGACAGGACTTGTTATTCACCATGTTTTGTCAACTGCGAGAATCGGGTGTTCAGTTGCCAGGAGTCAAGACTGACTTGAAGGTACACAACACCCACACAAACACACAAACACACACAGATAGATAGATAGATATATTTGTTTTCTTAAGTTTTCGCAGGTACTTACATGTATGGCATTCAGCTTTGTTCGGGTATTTTCCCACGTCATTGTAGTTGTTCTTTTAAAGTTGTAGCAACGTTTCAGCAGAATCTCATCTGCCGTCATCAGGCTTCTGTATAGTGTTCATCTGTGAGTCAGACTTTTACAGTGGTTTCAGATTTAAATTTGGAGCAGTCTATTGCTGTGCCAGAATGGTTTTTTCTCCATCCTGATTGGTTGGGAGTCTTGGTCTGTGTTTATTGGTCTTGGAGTTTGCTGGGTTCTGCTTGATTGGTATTTCTAATATCTTCTGTCTGTTTTTTGGCTCTTTTTGAATCTTGATTGGCTGGCAGCATTGTGTTACTTTATTGGAGGCCTTTAATGCAGCTTGGCTCCGGGTAAATGGACGGCTATCATTAGTTAGAAAGCTGGGTTTCATCTGGGTGCCTGGTTGGGGTGTGTTTGAGCTGGAGATATCAGGGGGGATCTGTTTGTGCCCAGGTGTTTACCTGGCTTGTGGTGAGGAGATTTTTTTGTTTGTGAGTGCAGGCTTCCAAATGATTGACAGTCTGGTGGAATCATCTCTTCTGTTCATGCTTTCTGGTCTTTTTTCAATCTCTATGGCTTCTCTGATGATTCTGTGGCTGGGATTTTCTATAGTGGCTAGGATTTTTGTGCCACTGAAGTTGATGCTATGACCTGTGACTTCCATGTGTTGGGCTAGTGAGGAAGTGTGTTCCAGCTTTTTGACTGCATTTTTGTGTTCATCCAGGCGGGTTCTTATTCTTCTATTGGTCTGTCCAATGTATGTGGCCGGGCATGATGCACAGGGGACTTTGTATATGCCTTGGTTTTCCAGGTCAGTTTTGTCTTTGGGGTTTCTGAGGATGGCTGCTATTATTCTGTCTGTTTTGAAGGCAGTCTTGATGTGGTGTCTGTATAGTATCTTACTAATTTTGTCTGTAGTGCCTCTTATGTAGGGAAGGACAGCTGTTCCATGGGTCTGTTCATCTTCTGGGTCTCTATTATGTCTCAGTGTGTTTTTGTGGATCAAGTTGGTGATTTTGCTTTTGTGGAAGCCGTTGGCTGTCAATATTTTAGTCAGGGTGCATAGTTCACACACACAGAATGTGTGTCTTGTCTGCCAGGTGTTTGGTTCTAGTAATTAGTGTTTTAGCCACGGAGTTTATCTGGTGGGATTGGGCATTGAGGTAACGGTTGGTGTGTGTTTTCTTCTGGTATATGGTGTGTCCTAGTGTGCCATCTGTTTTTTTGTAGATTAGTACATCTAGGAATGGTAGTTGTTTGTTTGTTTCTGTTTCCATGGTGAACTTGATTTTGGGGGGTGCGCTGTTTAGGTGTGTTAGGAAATTGTTTAGGTTTTCTTGTCCATGGGGCCAAATCACAAATGTGTCATCTATATATCTTAACCATAGTTTGGGTTTGAGTATGGCATTAGCCAGGGTACTTGTATGTGGGTCTTTGGTTATTCGGGTTTTCTCCCGCGTAAGATTGGAAGTATCTGGGCAACGTTTCGATGAAGTCTCATTCATCATCTTCAGGCTTGGTCTTCAGCTCTGTGCTTCTCAGAGTGATGTGAGCTTGCAGCTGCTTCTTCCTTTTAACTGCTCCTGGGGGTGTGACTTGATTGGCTGGGGGCTTGGCTGTGTTCTGATTGGATGGGGGGGTGTTCTCATTGGTTGGGGGTTTGGCTGTGTTCTGATTGGTTGGGGGGTTGGCTGTGTTCTGATTGGCTGGAGGCGTGTTCTGTTCAGGTGGGGGCTTGATTGTGCTCAGGTTAGTCTTAGTTGCTGGAAGGTTTGAGCTGGTGAGCTGTGATCTTGCTGTTTGGCTTCGAGTTCGTGGTCGTGCTGCATCTTCATGGTGGGGGTCAGTTCGCTTCGTGTATGGCTCAGAGGGGTTTGAGGTGGGTAGTGATGCAGCTGCAGTGCAGCTTCTGGTCCGTGGTCGTGTTTCATCTTCTGTGTGGGTGTGAGTCTGCTTTCTACGTGGAAGTGTGGTGGTGGCATCTTGTGTGGCTATCAGGGGTGTGGGTCTGATGTCACTCTTCATGTTAGGTACGCGTCTGTTCATGAGGGCGGGTTTCCAAATGGCTGGTAGGCGGGAGGCATAAATGTAAATTGTCATCTCATTATAAAATGGCAAATTGCATCTGCCTCCAAAATATTCTTGTTAAACTGCAAGGCTGATTCTCTGTTTTGAAGTTACTCCATTATGCCATCTTGTATCACCGTGTCTCAAGCACCCTTCAAATCCAGAGCAGGAGAGGAATAGATTGAAAAACACTCCAGGGTAGCTAATCATGGTTACATTGTTTGGATTCGTGACATGCTGAGATCTACTCAATGCAATCAATGCCTTGAATATGATCAATTAAAGATGCTGAGCACCACTCTTTCATGTGGCAAAATCGTTCAAACGTACATTTCAACCACAGATGCAGAACAAAGATTGATGAGTTTTAATGACCAAACTCAATTTGAAATCAATGAAATAGATCAGCAAAGTGTCCTGCTTGTGACAGGAGAGCAGAATGCTCAAGTGGGAAACATGAACACGTGGTTGGAATGTTTATTTATGTATTTGCTTCTTTGTTAATTTCTTTCCTGCTTTTATCATTTTTACAAATAAGTCAAGGTGGTGAACATATCCAACTCCTTCCTCTTCCTATTTTCCCCACAATAACAGCCCTGTGAGGTGGGTTGGTCTGGGAGAGAGAGAGACTGGCCCAAACCCAACCTGCTTTCGTGCCTAAGGCGGGACTGCAATTCATAATCTCCTGGTGATTGGGCTAAAGTCATCCAGCCAACTTTCATGGCTAAGGCGGGACTAGAACTCATAATCTCCTGGTGATTGGGCTAAAGTCATCCAGCCAACTTTCATGGCTAAGGTAGAACTAGAACTCATAATCTCCCAGTGATCAGCCTAAAGTCACTTTCTTGCCAGCTTTCATGCCTAAGGCGGGACTAGAACTCGTAGTCTCCTGGTGATTATCCAAAGTCAGCCATTTGGCTTTCACAGCTAAGTTGGGACTTGAACTCACAGTCTGCCACTTTCTAGCCTGGTGCCTTAATCAGTAGACCAAACTGTATTGCTCCACACTTATAGGAAGTTAAATAGAAACTGGAACAGGATAAGAGAAAAGCAGTGAAGAAGACCAGGAGATGAGAACTCAAGTCTCATATATGAGAGATGAGGGAGATTGGGTTGTCTTGAGAAAAGGTCTGAAAAGAAGTGAGACGGAATCATTATGATTTCACAGCATGGAACCAAGGATGGAAATAATAAGAAGGCACTTTCAGCCGAAAGTATCAAAAACTTCTAAGTGAGAAGAGAGTTTTTTATTTGTATTTTTAAAATAAATATTAAGGATTATATTTGAAATAATTGAAATGAAATTAAATGTTTCGATTGGGATTAATGAAAGAATTTAGAATTAAACCTTATTATTATTTATTAGGTAAATACATATTGTTTATGTTTAAAAACAAATACAAAAGGATTAATTTGAAATAATTGAAATGAAACAAAATTGATTGAAATTAAGGAAAGAGGCTGTGTTTGTTTCTCTCCCTACTGAAAATTTGGAATGGAAAAGGTAATAATAGAATTAAGTATGCATATATCATTGTATAATTTCTGTCATATTTGTATGTAAAGATGATGACCCGGAAATATGTTGTCCACCAAAAAGAGATTTTTGTTTTTAATGTGAAAACTGAATAAAGTTTGTTAAAAAAAAAAAAGAGAAGAGAGTTTTGATAGTGTAAACAATGGCCCTGTTTGGTGGTAGGCTCCGTTTCACTCAACATGTCTAAACAGAGACCAGACAGAAATCTGTCCAGGATGCTTTAAACTTGGTTCATGCATTGAGTATGTGTCAGCCTAGCTGACAATTCAATTCTAAGATTCATAGAATAGAATAGAATAGAATAGAATAGAATAGAATAGAATAGAATAGAATAGAATAGAATAGAATAGAATTCTTTATTGGCCAAGTGTGGTTGGACATACAAGGAATTTGTCTTGGTGCAAATGCTTTCAGTGTACATAAAAGAAAAGATACTTTTGTCAAGAGTCAAGAATCATCAGGTACAACCCTTAATGATAGTCAGAGGGTACAATAAGCAATCAAATCATACTAGGAAACAGTCAATATAAATCGTAAGGATACAAGTGACAAAGTTACAGTTATACAGTCACAAGTGGGAGGGGATGGGTGATAAGGAGTGATGAGAAGATTAAGAGTAATAGTAGTGCAGACTTAGTAATAGTTGAACAGTATAATAGAGTTGGAAGGGACTTTGGAGGTCTTCTAGTCCAACCCCCTGCTCAAGCAGGAGACCCTATACCATTCTGGACAAATGGCTGTCCAATCTCTTCTTTAAAAGCCCCTGTCAGCGTTCCAGCAAACCTCCATTCCAATTAGTAACTCCAAGACAAACATATCTCCAAAGTACCTTTATTACAATGCCACCTGGCACATCTGTGGAATCCCGAATCTAAAGTTTTTTGGGCTTTCCACAATTTCCCAAACTACAAATCCACACCACCACCACCCGCCCTTGGCCATCATCACATCACATGGCCCAATCACGATCCACCCAAAAGTAAATATCCTGCACCATACTAAATGACCTTGGACTAACAAAGAAAGATTATTTTGTCTACTAGAGCCACTTAACTGAAATCACCCGCCTCCCACTTTCTTAGGCTATGTGGCAGCGTGGAATATGGCTCCCACAGCTGGCACCCCCAGTGTTGGAGCACCCACAACTTTTCTGGAGGCAAGCCATTCCATTGATTAATTGTGCTCACTGTCAAGAAATATATGTTTAATTATAGGTTGGATCTCTCTTTGATCAGTTTCCATCTCTTCCTTCCTGTTCTCAGGAGCTTTGGAGAATAAATTGACTCCCTCTCCTCTCTGTCAGCCCCTCAACCATTGGAAGACTGCTATTAAGCCCACCCCCCTACTGTAATTCTCTTCATTACAGTAGACAAACCCAATTCCTGCAACCATTCTTCCTATATTTTAACCTTCAACCACCTCATCATCATTGTTGCTCTTCTCGGCACTCTTTCTAGAGCAAGGGGTCTTCAAACTTGGCAAGTTTAAGACTTGTGGACTTCAACTCCCAGAATTCCTGAGCTATCATGACTGGAGGAGGAATTCTGGGAACTGAAGTCCACCAGTCTTAAAGCTGTCAAGTTTGAAGAGCCCTGTTCTAGAACCTCAACATCTTTGTTATATGATGGTGACTAGAACTGGATGCAGTATTCTAAGTATTGTCTTATAAAGCTATACTAACACTTCAAGTTACCCTGATCCTGTCCTTTTGTTGGTGCAGCCTAGGGCTGCATTGGCTTTAGATTTAGATTTTACTGTAAGCATCTTTGGATAGTGAGACAGGTGGCATATAAATTTAATAAGATTCTCTCATTACAGGGGTGAAAAAAAACTGAATCTGGGAGGTGCAGAGGTAGGTAGAATGGAGGAATAGCAAACCTTCCTAAATCAAGAAACTAGATAATGTTTGGGGCTTTACATGATGTTGAAAGACGTGGGCATTTTGCTCTCAACTTTTTCCACCCTGACTTATATTTCATGGCTGAACGAATGCATTGGTTCCCTTCATCAATTAAATATTTTTGCAACCTTATTTTCAAAGACTGAGCAATGCAGTCTCTGAGGAAACATTCTTCGGTTAATTGAAAATTTAGAAGCTCCAGGCAAGATGAAGCTGAGACGAGAGTGACAGGGGGGAAAAGCGTAGAGAGACCAATTCAATCTTCATATTAATAATACACCTAAAGTTTAATGTAAAAGAAAAAGTAGCAGGTTTGGAAATGAAACTCATCCCCCTCTCATTCCTGAATAAATTCACATATAAATAAATAAATTCAGCCTCCTCAAAAGGAGAGACTTGATAGTTGTTTAGATTATATGTCAAGTTTTATACACATATCCATCCTTCTGGGTTCGCAGGCCTTTCCAGGTTCTCTTACATCAGGAGGGACGAGTTTCTTAAGTGTGTAGCCCTTCAGCGGTCTCCACTATCTTCATAAAGTTTTCTTCTCTTGCGTAAGAATTCTCTTTCTGGAATGAAACAGCCCTGCAGACATGGAGACATTCTTGAAATGGGCTTTTGTGCAAAAATGTTAACCAGATGGACTACAGTGTTTTTCCATCTTAGCAACATTAGGATGTGTGCACCTCAGCTCCCAGAATTCCCCAGCCAGGCACTCTGCCTAGGGAATTCTGGAAGTTGAAGTCCACACATCTTTACATTGCTAAAGTTAAGAAATATTGGACCAGAGAATGACCATTATTTATCTAAGCGAGAAGTAGCGAACTCTTCAACAGTTTGTATCTAGGTGTGTGTTTGTGTACTTTTTAAAAATTACACTACAGTATTGATGGTCCCCACATTATGACTTGACAGGAAAGAGCGTGTTTTGCAGGCTTCTCTTCTTGTTTTCTCAGTTTTTCAAATGTTCTTCATTGCTTTATTTGGTTTCCCAGCAAAGGGAGTCTTTGTGGTAAATTGGAGCCCACAGACTGAGTCCTCCTCCTCCTCCTGACTGACAGCTCAATTCATCATTCTGCTCTCTGCGTGGGTGTGTCCTGTACATTTCTTGGGATTTTCTGAATCTTACATTACGGGACACTCATCACCATGTGTTTGACCTTGTTAGACCAGGTTGCTGTTTTTTTGGCTGATATTATTGAAGAAGAAGATGTATAATAGGCTTTTGCAAATGCTTGTAAACAATTTACCCGTGAAAATAAGAAGGGAGGAAACAGGGCAGGGGAAGGAATGAGCAGAGAAGTGGAAGGAGATAGAAGAGGGGAGGAAAGGGAGGGAGGGAGGAAGAGATGCAAATAAGGCAGGGAGGGAAGGGGGGAAGGAAGGAGGGGAGGGGAGGGAGGGAGGGAGGGAGGGAGAGGGGAGGAGGAAGAGAGTTAAGGAGGAAGGAAGGTAAAAGAGAAGAGACGAGAAGAAGAAAGAAGAGATCAGAAGGAGGGAGAAGGAAGGAAAAGTGGGGAAGGAGGGAAGGGAGTTAAGGAGGAAGGAAGGTGAAAGAGAAGAGATGGAAGAAGAAAGGAGATCAGATGAAGGAAAGGAGGGGGAAGGGGAAGGAAAGAAGGAAGGAAGAGGAAAGAGAAGAGAAGAGATGGGAGGAAAGAAGAGATGAGAAGGAGGAAAGAAGAGATAGGTAGGGCATTCCAGGCATTGACCACTCGGTTGCTGAAGTTGTACTTTCTGCAATCAAGTTTGGTTTACATTGAGTTTGTATCTGTTGCGTGCTCTTGTATTCTTGTAGTTGAAGCTGAAGTAGTCATTGACTGGTAGGACATTGTAGCAGATAATTTTGTGTGCTATGCTTAAGTCTAACTGTAGGTGGCATAGTTCAAGGTTGTCCAAGCCCAAAATTTCAAGCCCCCCAACCGGGCCGCCTACTTTGCTTGGGTGCCGCCATCTTGTTTCGATGGCACTTGAGAAAATGCTTCCGGGTGAGCTTGTCGGTCGTCAGTTGGAAAGCAGCGTTTCGGTGCTGAAGGAATTTTCACACCTTAGTTTTGTCGAAGGGGGGGGGCGGCTTTGAACAAAGAGCCGTCCCGATGGCAGTGGAGTCTCGCGTTACTCAGGAGGAGATTAAGAAAGAGCCCGAAAAGCCCATCGACTGTGAGAAGGTACAAAGAAGGAGTTGAAGGTAGCAGGGAGAAGCGGGGGACGGCTGACTGGCTGGTCGCTCGGCTCGCCTTGCCTTGGTCTTACGTGCTGATGCCAGTACCAGTCCGTGGATCATTTTGTGATGCCGGTACCGGGCTGTGGTACAAAAAAGGTTGGGGACCACTGATATAGGGTATTCTGTTGCAAGCAGAGGAGTGTAGTACTCTTCTCGTGAAATACTTCTGGACTTGCTCGATTGTATTAATGCCCGATCTACAGTGCGGATTCCAGACAGATGAGCTGTATTTGAGTATTGGTCTAGCAAAGGTTTTGAATGCCCTGGTTAGCAATTAAACATTTCCAGAGGAGAAGCTTCATAAGATTAGATTTACAACTCTTAATGCCTTTTTGGCAATGTTGTTGCAGTGAGCTCTGGAGCTTACATCATCGTCCCAGCAGCGAACAGGGAATCCCAGTATCGCGAAGTCCTCCCCCTATTTTTACAGAAGTCACTCTCTGTCCACCGATTTCCAAATCAGGAAGGGGGAGGGGGAGGCGATCAAGCAAGTTTAATAAGCAACTTGATAGATGCATTTCCAGCCCCCGCCAAGTGGGAACTAAGCCATTCATTTGCTTTGGTTGCCTGAGCCTTAATGAGCTGAGAGTTTAACAGCTGCAAAAGCTGGATTGTGACCTGCTTTATTTACAAGGGATGAATGAGAATCAATGCCCCCGCCTCCGTAACTTTAAATATCAATATATTTTAATACAAAAGAAAAAGGAAAATAATCCTGGGAAATGAGCTCCTTGTTATCCGTGACATGCAGTCCAGGACGTACACCCACCATGGAGCCCAAAACTTCTGTCGCTAAGTGAGACAGATGTTAAGTGAATTTTGCCTCCTTTTATTACCTTTCTTTCTATAGTTGTTAAGTGAATCACTGCAGCTGTTAAGTAATAAAGTGGTTGTTAAGTGGCTTCTCTATTGATTTTGCTTGTCAGAAGATTGCAAAACGGGATCAGCACTGCAACTGTCATAAATATGAGTCAGTTGCCAAGCATCTGAATTTTGATTATATGACCATGAGGATGTTTTTTTTTAAATACATTTTTTATTTTAATTACAAATATATCTTCTTCCATTTGACGACGTATCATCTGGTTACAAATACCTTGTGAAATGCACTTAATGTTTACAGTCATATTCATTACATAGTATTATTCTCTAGTCTTTTTTTTTTTTTAAACAAACTTTATTAATTTTACAGAAAACACACAAAACACAAAACATAAACAAAACTAAAAGATCTTTTCTGAAGGCTGTCTGATCCCGGGTTGAAACTCTTCACACAGACACAAATTCAAACATCATATTCACTTTATATATCCTTCCATATCTTATTATCATTTTCTTTTTATATATATATATATAAACCATTTTTATCAATTTTATAAAAACAATGCACAAAGAATCAAGGCATAACAGCTTATAAATTCTTTTCTAAGAAAAAATAATAAAAGAAGAAAACCAATAGAACATAACAATTCCAAATTATAGTATCAATACTTTATCTATTTAACTTCATATCTTATCCCAGCTTCTCCTTTTCTTCCAAATTATTTCTTGTTAATTAAAATTTTATTGCCTTTTATCAATATACAAAATCCAAAAAAACATAACAAAACCTTTATATATCCTTCCATATCTTATTATCATTTTCAATAACATTCTTTGTCTGTTCTATTTCCAACTATCCATTCATCTTTTTTCTTTTACTATACTTCTCCTATACACCAATTGGAGTAACATCTATAACTCATTACCCTAACTTAAGAGTACCTCGTGTAACAATTTTTCTTGGGATTCTGTTTAAAAGATTCTAAAATTACATAATGAATTTTATACTCTAAATACACATATAAAAACACAAATTTATGTACCCTCCAGAATCTCCTAACTTAAATTATCCTAACTTAAATTCACCCATTGTCTCTAAATAAACTTTTTTTCTTTAGATCTTGCTTCCCCCCATTGAGGCTTCTCCTCCCCCCCTTTCTCTCTTGCTTATTCTTCTCCTTGCCCTTTTTACCCTTTGTCTCTCCTCCTCCCTTTTCTTACTCCCTTTCCTTTGCTTTCTAACCTTGCCTCCACCTTTCCGCTCATTTTTCTCATTTTTGGTTGTTTTTATAATTCTTAAAATCCCCTTTTTCTTATCCTTTTTCTCCTCCTCCCCGGAAAGAACCCATTGTTCATCAAAGATGGCTTCTTCTTCCTCTTCTTCTTTGTCCCAGTCCTTCTGCTGCATAATCAACTTTTCATAAGTACATAATGCCATTTCTAAAAATTGAAACAAAGTGCCCAAAGTATCTTCCTTTTTATATTTTTGATATTCAGTCTTTAGTTCATCCACAAGCGATGCCAACGTGAAAAGAGAAACTTTTCCCAAAACAACCACAAGTATTTTTAATCAAAAATAATTCCAAAAACAATTCCCAAAATTAATACTTTTCTTCCTTCTTCTCTTTCTCTTTCTGGGGTTAATGTTTAATCAAAGAGGTCCAATTATCATATACTTTTCTTTGGGATTCTAGGCAATCTCCTCCTTTTTCAGCTTCTGCTCCAATTTTTTTTCCTCTTCCTTCCCACTTGCAACATCAATTTTAAATAATCAGAAATCCATACCTCTAATAAGGGTTTTCCAATTTCTTAAGTTTTTCAATGTCCAGGAACCCTTTTGTCCCTTAGCTTCAACTTTCAGAATAATTCACCTTCAATGTCCAAACATATTTCATATCTGCTGTTTCCATGGGGTGGGAGAGTGAAGAAAAAAAAAAAAAGTTCCCTTTAACAGCTTCTCCGCCGCTTTCGATCTTCTTAGGGATAGAATGTATCCTCCAGCAATTCAAACAGCTCAGTTCCAACAAATTTGAAAGATGTTACTTGACCCGGCTCAGACAGGACTTTCACTCTTCTTGCTTCCTCCAGCACATTCTTATCCGGTTGCTGGCTTCTTCGTGGCGGCCATTGCTGACCGCCGCTCCACCGCCGCTCCACCGCCTTGGGAAAAAGGGGTTTTCCAGGACGAGGAGAAGGTCTGCGACACCCCCAACCCCCTGTCCGGCTCCCCTCTCTCTTCGGCTGTCCCTACAGGGCAGCCATATCCCCCTGACCCATCTGGATCGGGGGTACCTCGGCGGCTAGCACAGCAGGAATCGCGAGCGATCGCGAATTCCTGCTGCCCCGAAGCCACGCGAAACCGGAAGCCATTATTCTCTAGTCTTATTGTGCTTATTGTGCTTATTGTACTTAATATCACTATCTCTTTATCTTTCTTCTTAGCTTATTAATTTCTTTAAAAAAATATCTATTGTCCTTCTTAACTAATCCATTAATTGTATGTAGCTTTCATATTTTTTCTCTAACCATTGATAGAATAATTCTTTTCTGTCATCTTTTACTTTTCTGTCTTCTGCACAGTAGTGGATTTTTAAGCTGTGCAGATGCAGATAATAAACTCAACAAGACGTCCATAATAAAGTACATTTATTAAAGCAGCTGCCATGAGTTAGGGAGTTGAGGCAAAAAGTGAGGAAAACTCCCCCAATCCATCAAGGGTCTAATTAGTGACCAATCAGGATTACAGATGTGGCCACGTGACATGAACTACATTTCCCAGGATACCTTTAACTACATTTACCATGATGCATTCCCTTAAGGGGACAGCTCATAATTCCTAAGTAACTATCCAATTCCCATAGACTGGCTGGGACAGCACAAATTCCCATACCTTATAATATTCAGTTTTCTCTTTTTCTTTAGTTACAAGTGTTAATCTATTCATTTCTGCATATTCTAATATTTCCCTAATCACATTTTCTTTGGTAGGAATCTGTTCCTTTTTCCAGTTTTGAGCAAATACAATTCTCGCTGCAGTTATCACATGAATAGTCAAATGTACATTTTCTTCGGTGTAAGTTTCAGGTAAGATCCCCAACAGGAATATTTCTGGTTTTAAGTCAATACGTTGTTGTATCATCTCTTCCAACCATGAGCATATTTTTGTCCAATATTTTTTAGCTTCATTACATGTCCACCACGTATGGTATTATGTGCCATGAGGATGTTGAGAGAGAGAAGGAGGGAGGGAGAGAAAGAAGGAGGGAGAGAGAGAGAGAGAGAGAGGGAGGTATAGTATGAGGCAGAAATATTGGAAGGTTTTTCCATGCAAACTGGAGGGTACAATCTAAAGTCCTTGAAAGAGACAGAAATGAGAATTTATGCAATGGGGGAATTATCTCTGGAATTCTATGAACATTTTGTAAGGTTCTGGGAAAGACTAACAGCAAAATTAAAAATTAAAAAAAAAAACCTTCACTCAAATTAAGTTAATTTCCATCTCTAGATGGAAATCCTTTTGATCAGGGCTTCTGGGAAGTTTCTTCTTTTAAACGGGCAAATTTCATGGCCCTAAGTAGTTTGAAAACCCCTGATGTACATAACCTTGCGCATTGCAAGCAAATATTTGCATCTTGTTCTTAGACATGCTAGCTAAAGCAATACTCTTTGTCAATCTCTGGCCAAGTTCCCCCTCCCTTTTTTCCTAAAAAAACAAAATGCAAAACAGCAAATCTTGTTGGAGCAAGTCCCAAATGAACGCTGCCGAAGAAGGCTTTGGCTCAATTATTATACCACGCTACCAGATTTCGCTAAAGGCAGGCTGGCCTAGTTAGCAAAATCAACCATGCATTAGGGGAATATTTGTCCTATAGGATTGATCTGCCCCAGGGAGCAATTCCAACAAAGAAAAGCTTCAAAAACTATTCAATTGCTGTCTATGGGGAAGCAGAGAGTGAGCTTGTCTGCTTCCCATAAACAGCAATCAGATAATAGTTCTCTCGGGAGGGGTTCAAAGCTCCAAATGGAAACCCACTCACCAGTGGTGGGATTCAAATTTTTTTTACCACCAGTTCTGTGGGCGTGGCTTGGTGGGCGTGGCTTGGTGGGCCTAGCAGGGGAAGGAGACTGTACAATCTCCATTCCCACCCAACTCCAGGGGAAGGATATACTGCAAAATCCCATTCCCTTCCTGTTATGGACTAAGCCAATGCAGCGGTACAACCCTAAACAGCTTTACTTTACAGCGGGCTTGTAATCCTGCACTTCTCATTGGCCTGTGAATAGCAAGTCGTGATTGGTCATTTCTGGCCAGTCTGATTGGCTGTTAACAGGCCTCTCTGATTGGACGCTTGTGAAAGCGGTAAAACTCAAATCATTGGTTGTTTTGACAGCAGCCAGCTCTATAAAAGAGCTGCTGCTGCCCAAGTATTTGCTCTGTTCTTATTTTACAATAAAGAGTTGAAGTCACCGTTCGATGTCTCGTCTCCGTTCCTTGCGCCCATGCTCAGGACTTAACACTTCCCACCCAACTAACCTGCTTTCCAGCTCCATTCTCCTGTGCAGGGCAACTGAAGAAGACCCAGCCAATCAGCTGGGACTCAATGGGAGGCACAAAAGAGATGGGGGCGGGGCCAGTCAGAGGTTGGATTTGTAGGTTCTCCAAACGACTCAAAATTTCCGCTACCGGTTCTCCAGAACTGGTCAGAACCTGCTGAATTCACCATCTTTGCCACCACCACCACCATTTTCGTTTCCACTACAGCAGTTGGCGTCAGTAGCAGGGGTGGGATTCTACCAGTTCGCACCTATTCGCTAGAACCAGTTGTTAACATTCTAAGCAGTTCAGAGAACCAGTTGTTAGAAGAAATTACTGGCCTAATCCTGTAAGGAAGGCAGAAAGGAAACATTCTGGAGTTGCTTACAGAAACTGCCTCTCTGTTAACCCTTATTACATTCTTGGCAGGACAAGACTTCCTGTCTCAGGAACTTCTCTGGAGTTATTTTCCCCTCCTTTGCTGGTACTTTGCTTGTGTGGAGGGACCATTCAAAGTTACAATGGCACTGAAAACAGTGACTTATGACCATTTTTCACACTTGCGACTGTTGCAGCATCCCCACAGTCATGAAAGGCCAGGCGAGGATTTGCGTGCCTCGATGTGAGTGATGTTGAATTAGCCACACCAAGCCAGTCCCATGACCACCAAGCCACACCCACCAACTAAGTCACGCCCACAGAACCGGTTGTCAAAAATTTGAATCCCACCCCTGGTCATGAATACAGATAGTCCTTGACTTATGACCACAGTTGTGCCCAACATTTCCATTGCTAAGTGAGACAGTTATTAAGGTTATTACTAACCCCTTTTTATGACAATTGTTAAATGAAGCACTGCAATTGTTCAGTTAGGAACACGGTTGTTAAATGAATAGCTTCCCATTACTTTGTCAAGGACCTTGGAATATTCATCTTTAATGATCTAAGTGCTAGGGCCCACTATAACTACATAGCCAAAAAGGCATTAAGAGTTGTTAACCTAATCTTACATAGCTTTTTCTCCGGTAATATTACACTACTAACTAGAGCATACAAAACATTTGCCAGACCAATCAATACACAGCTCATCAGTCTGGAACTCACATTACATATCTGATATCAGCCCAGCTGAGAAAGTCCAGAAATATTTCACAAGAAGAATTCTCCACTCCTCTACTCGTTGCAGAATGCCTTATGCCACCAGACTTGAAACTCTAGACCTAGAAAACCTACAACTATGCCGCCTTTGGTCCGATCTAAGTATAGTATATACTTAGTATAGTGTAGTATATAAAATCATACATTGCAATGTCCTACCTGTCAATGAATACTTCAGCTTCAACCATAACAACACAAGAGCAAATAATAGATACAAACTCAAGATTAATCGCACCAAACTCGATTGCAGGAAATACGACTTCAGCAACAGAAGGGTCAATGTCTGGAATACTCTACCTGACTCTGTGGTTTCTTCCCCAAACCCCAAAAACTTTAACCTTAGACTGTCTACCATTGACCTCACCCCTTTCCTAAGAGGCCTGTAGGGGGCGTGCATAAGTGCACCAATCGTGCCTACCGCCCCAGTCCTATTGTTTCTTTTATTTTTCTTTCCATGTATTCATATGTTTTTACTTATAACTATTATCTTGGAAGCAATTGGCAAACCAAATAAAATAAAATAAAATAAAAAATAAAAAGGTCACAAAAGGGAGTCCCGTGACCCCGGGACATTGCAACTGTTGTAAATACATGCCAGTGGCCAAGTGTCCAAATTCTGATCATGGCGATGCTGCAATTGTCATAAGTGTGAAACATGGTCGTAGGTGACTTGTTTCAGTGCCATTGTAACTTCCAACAAAGGAGAATATTTGTAGCTGAGAGTTGAAATGAGGGCTCCTTGGTCCTCTCTGAGCTTCCTTGCCTTCTTGCAGATGTTTCATGACCCAAACTAGATAACGTCATCAGTGCATCAGTTGTAACTTCAAACAGTCACTAAATGAATGTGTTGTAAGTTGAGGACTATCTGTATGATGTTAGTCAAGGCATTAAATTTCACATATGTTAAGAACAGATGTCATGCCCCTGTGGAGAAAACTGGGGAAGGGCACAGTCTGGCTGGGCATTCAGAGGAAGACCCAGGCCCACCCCTTCTTCATCCTAGGGCATGCAGGGAGGAATGGATAATGGAGCAAAATGGGTTACAGGGGAGAAAAGGGCCCTGATTCCCTTCATGAGCTGCCACTGGAAAAACAGGATAGAAAGAGTGTTTGCGCACAGCATCTTGCCGGAAGCAAAGCGTGCATTATCTTTGTTTGTCACATCTTATCTGGGTTCTGGCATCCTGCCAACTGTGTGTGTTTGTTATCTTTTGAGTTCTGTAATTCCTTATCCTGCCTATCTTGTTAATTGCTGCAGCGTGATTTGTGTTGATTTTTATTTATAATCTATATGTTCTTTGGGTTGGAACTGAATTTCTTTCCTTTAAAAACTGTTCTTGGGAGAGTTTTTTCTCCAGCCGATGATAACTGGACATTGGAGGCCAAGTTGGTGGAATTAAAGGGACTTTACCTACCTTTGTGACTTTGTTGCTTTTGTGCCATGCTCTGGGTCATCACAACAGATGACCCGGGGCGTGTCATTGCCCTGTGTCAGAGATATTTATATATGTTTACCTCAAAATTACAAGCAATCCTCGACTTATAATCAATCACTTAGTTATCATTCAAAGTTATGACGGACCTGAAAAAAGCTGCTTTATGACCCAGTTCCAAAGTTCCAATGTCATACACCCAGGGGTGGGATTCTACCAGTTCGCACCTATTCACTAGAAACAGTTGTTAACATACTAAGCAGTTTGGAGAACCGGTTGTTAGAAGAAATTACTGGCCTAATCCTGTAAGGAAGGCAGGAAGGAAACATTCTGGGGTTGCTTATAGAAATTGCCTCTCCGTTAACCCTTATTACATTCTTGGCAGGACTAGACTTCCTGCCTCAGGAACTTCTCTGGAGTTTTCTTCCCCTCCTTTGCTGGTACTTTGCTTGTGTGGAGGGACCATTCAAAGTTACAATGGCACTGAAAACAGTGACTTATGACCATTTTTCACACTTGCGACTGTTGCAGCATCCCCACAGTCATGAGAGGCCAGGCGAGGATTTGCGTGCCTCGATGTGAGTGATGTTGAGTTAGCCACATCAAGCCAGTCCCATGACCACCAAGCCACACCCACCAAGTCACGCCCACAGAACCGGTTGTCAAAAATTTGAATCCCACCCCTGCTCATTAGTACAGATAGTCCTTGACTTATGACCACAGTTGTGCCCAACATTTCCATTGCTAAGTGAGACAGTTATTAAGGTTATTACTAACCCCTTTTTATGACAATTGTTAAATGAAGCACTGCAATTGTTCAGTTAGGAACACGGTTGTTAAACGAATGGCTTCCCATTACTTTGTCAAGGACTTTGGAATACTCATCTCTAATGATCTAAGTGCTAGAGCCCACTGTAACTACATAGCCAAAAAGGCATTAAGAGTTGTTAACCTAATCTTACATAGCTTTTTCTCCGGTAATATTACACTACTAACTAGAGCATACAAAACATTTGCCAGACCAATCAATACACAGCTCATCAATGCCTCGATGTGAGTGATGTTGAGTTGGCCACACCCAGCCAGTCACATGACCACCAAGCCATGTCCACCCAGTCACATGACCACACCCACCACATAAGCCATGGCCACAGAACCGGTTGTTTTAAATTTTGAATCCCAGCCCTGGCTATAGGGGTTTGGACTAGAAGACCTCCAGGGACCCTTCCAATTGAGTTATGCTGTTATTCTAAAAAGTGTGGAAGCATATGTCAACCTAAGAGGAACTGGAGGGGGGGGGGAAGAGAAATACATAGAAATCATCAAGGATCAATCTAGCCATTCTTTGCTCAATTATCTGCTTTTGTTTTTAAACAGTCCATGTCTCTAAGAGATTCTTTGGTCATCCAGCCCCACTTTTCTTTTTCCTGTTTTCTTCAGCTTCTACTTTTAGGAACCTGGAAATGTGCTGCTGTCAGCTAATTGCTGACTTGGAATAATCGATTGGCAGGACAGCTCCAAGAAAGCAAAAAAAGGGCATCTATTTCCTGCCAGCTGCAAGTCTAATAATAACCCTCTTACGCCAACTTCTGCCATTCAGTCAAATCTTGGACGTTTCCTTCCTGCTGAAGACATGCAGTTTCGGAGGGGGGGGGGTGGGATGGGGGGGGGGGGAGCCTGAGGTTTCATGCAACTCAGAAAGTTTCCAGCAGGGAACACACAGTTTGGAAATAGAAAGCATCAAAACACTCTGTTGTTTCCCTCAATATTCCCTGTAAATTCTTCCCTGCAGAATTACGGCATTGAGCTGGTGGGAGCTACAGGTTAATCCCTAAGTAAAGTTGTCTAAAGTAAGGGCTTTTAATTTGGCTGCCGGTGAGGTGAGCAACGAAAAGCAGAACCGGTTTAATTTCCAAAGTGAAAAATAACAGGTTTTGACATCCAACTTGAAAAGAGGCCAGGTCCCAAACAACCGGTAGGTGGAGAAGGTGGGAATTATTCATTTACACTCCTTTGTTGCTGCTCCGGGCAACTTGTAATTATCAAGACCTTTCTAGCAATCTCAATAATCAATGAGCAGCCATTAAAACCCTATCCCCCTCTTGGATAATTATGATTTTTCCGCACCAAAAGCTTAATTCATGCAGTCTTCTTAAAAGGTTAGCAGCGTGGGAATCATCTTGGCCTTGTGAATTAAACTTTTCCAAAGTGTGTGGTTATTGCCCCTCTTTCTCCGATCCCTCAGTGGAAGGGTACCCACAGAATCCTTCCCCAAGAAATCCCTCCGCTTGTGTTTGTGCGAGGTGATAGGCTGTATGAAGGTCCTTCTAATCTAGGGATCTCCAAACTTGTCGACTCCCAGAATTCCCCAACCACCAGGCTAGAAACTAGAAGACAGTGAGTTCTAGTCCTGCCTTAGGCATGGAAGTCAGCTGAGTGACTGTGGGCCAATCACCAGAAGACAGTGAGTTCTAGTCCTGCCTTAGGTATGGAAACTGGCTGGGTGACTTTGGGTAAATCACTAGGAGGTGATGCATTCTAATTGTGCCTTACACATGAAAACTTTGGGCCAATCACACCAGGAGACAGTGAGTTCTAGTCCTGCCTAAGCATGAAAGCCAGGCTGGGCAATTCACCTCCTTCACATTGTTGTTGTGGGGAAAATAGGAGGAGGGAGAAATATCAGGTATGTTCTCCACTTTGAGTTATTTACCAAAAATAATAAAAGGCAGGATAAAAAATAAATAAATGGATAAATAAAAAAGGAGTATTAAGCAAAGAGGGGTTAATAACATAGCCACCTTAATCATTCACAAATTGCTTGGTTTCCCCAGGGCACATGACACAATGAGATTTTGAAGGAGCTTCAGAAAGTTGAAAGCGATAGAACCAGCCTCTCACTTCAGGGGAAGAATATTCCATAGGGTGGGTGCCCTAGCAGACAAAAACCTACTGCCAAGGTCCACCAAGTGTAGCTCTTTAGCCAACTATTTATTTTTATTCATTTATTTATTTATCTGATTTGTTGACCGCTTACGAGATAATAGCTGTAAGTATAAACATGAGTATGAATACAAGAAATAGGTACAAATAAATGGGGACAATAGGACAGGGAAGGTGGTGCACTTATTATGCACACCCCTTACAGACCTCTTAGGAATGGGGTGAGGTCAATAGTGGATAGTTTGAGGTTAAAGGAATGGAGGTTAGAGGATGTAAACAACAGAGTCAGGGAGTGCATTCCAGGCATTGACCACTCTGTTGCTGAAGTTGTACTTTCTGCAATCGAGTTTGGAGCGGTTTACATTGAGTTTGTATCTGTTGTGTGCTCTTGTATTGTTGCTAGACTCATAACATGCCCTCCCCTGCTGGATCTGGCACATGTAATTGTTGGAAAGCTGGTTCCCTCAGACAGCTTGTCCCTGTGCCATGTAGGGTTTTAAAAATCAAAACTAGCACCTCAAATTGGAACCTAGGGGGGAAAAATGGCAACCACTAGAGCTCTACTAGGAATATATATATAACTGCCTGCATTTTGCACCAGTTGAAGCTTTTCAGGTACTCTTCAAGGGCAGCTCCATGTAGAGCCCATTGCAGTCGTCCAACTGAGAGGCGACTAAGGCGGGAGTGATCGCAAGGATAGCTTCCTGATCTAGGCATGGGCACGAGCAGGTGCATTGTACGGCATTTAGCATTTATTGAGAATGTGGTGGGACAGCCAAACACGGAAAGAGGGAAAGGCAGCCAAAAACGCATCGGTGACATTCTGGTAATGTTTGCGAAGGAAGGTTTTGCTGTCATATTTAGTTTGGAGAAACCATATGCATCGGAGGAACGAAATTCGGTAATATTTATGAGCATATGGAATCCGGATTGCTTTCCACCCAAAGTTTACATGTTTCCCCCCCCCCCCCCACTTTTTTTTTCCTTTGGCCATATGTGTATTTATTCAAGAAAAGAAATTGATAACCGAAATGCAGAACACACACTCTACTCATTTTTCTCCTTAAATTCTTAGTTTTTATCAGCCATTGTGCTGGAAGGGAGGGGGGTTAATTCATCTCCAAAAGGAGATATTCAAGGGGGAGGGGAAAAATCAGTTAATGTGTGAGGACAGACAGCAACATTATTGGCTTCCCCCAAATATAAATATTTTTACATTGATTTGAAGGTTCTTCCCATCCTGATCCTGCCTTTTGTCAAGCAAACAGAAATAGTCCTAGACTTTGCAGTGTTTCATTTACTGACCATTCGAAGTCACAACAGCCCTTAAAACAGTTACAGATAGTCCTTGACTTGCAATGTTTAATTTACTGACCATTCGCAGTTACAACAGCACTGCAAAAAGTGACTTACGTCTGTTTTTCACACAACCATTGTAGCATCCCCTTGGTTATATGATCAAAATTTAGATGCTTGGCAATGGACCCATATTTATGACGGTTGCAATGTCCTGGGGGGGGTCACGTGATCACCTTTTCTAACCTGGTCAGCCTGTTGACTCTGCTTGGTTCTGTCCTGAGTTCAAATCCTGTGATCGAAAACACGGGAAGATACCAGGGCAGAAACTGTGCTAGAGAGAGGGTGAGGCTGTCCCACTCGGATTGAGCAATGAGCTAAGAGAAGTGGAACTGAACAGCTGTTTGTCAATCACCCCTGTGACTTTAAGGGAGTGAAACTGGCAAGTGCAGAGAAACTGGCAAAAAGCCACCAGGCATCTCAATTTGGCCTTCCCTCCTTATTTTTCTGGACCGCGGGGAGGAAAAACTGGGCTGGAACATCTGACAATAAAGATTATAAATAAAGACCCCACCGATATTCTTGCAGAATTGATGTAGCATTATGATCATAATTGTGCCCAACATTTTAATTCCTAAGTGAGTTGTTTGAGTTAGTTTTGCCTCATTTTAGGACCTTTCTTGCCACAGTTGTTAAGCGAGAGAAAATACCCCAAATTAGAATTGTCGGGGAAATAAATCTCTCCCACAGGTGGTCTTCAACCTAAGACCATAACTGAGCCCCAAATGTATGTTGTTCAGCGAGAAATTTGAGAGAAAGTGAGATTTTCTCCATTTTACCACTTTCCTTGCCATGTTTGTTAAGTGAATCACTAACGTTCTTAAATTAGTTAACCCGTTTGTTAAGTGAATCTGGCTTCCCATTTGACTTTGCTCGTTGGAAGTTTGCAAAAGGGGATCGTGTGACCCCCAGGAAACTGCAACAGTCATAAATGTGAGTCAATGGCCAGGTATCTAAATTTTGATCACATTATCATAAGGACGCTGCAACAGTCATAAGTGTAAAAAGTGGCCATAAGTCACTTTTTTTCAGTGCTGTTGTAACATTGGTCACTAAACAGATGGTTGTAAGTCAAGGACTACCTGTAATCAGCTTTTAGTTTATAGACGTGGTTCGCCAGCAACCGGTGTGGATGGCTGAAGTTTCGGAGAGTAAAGACTCGGATGAGGGGCCTGCGTGTGATGCAGGGATGGGGACAGGACCATCAGGGAGTCGAGTGCTGCCTTCAGAGATTGTGGAGGCTGGCAGCAGTGAGGAAGAGGACCCCCGAGGAGCCTGTGCCCAGGGTGCATGCGTGCAGGGCTGCTCGAAGGAAAGAGTAGCTTCAGCAGCAAGGGCGACTTGGGAGTAAGGCTGCAAGGTAATGGCCCCTCCCCTAAGAGATAAAAGCCAGCTGAGAAACCACAGTTCTTTGCAGGAAGCAAATAAGTTTTCGCACTCAAGCCTGGTGCACGTTCGGACTCTCTTAGTTGTGCTTGGAGACTCTTTGTATTTGAAATATTTCTTGGCAACTTTATCTAATGTTCTTGGCAGCCTTGCACAACCTTGGCAAGGTTCATTCTTATCAGAGACAATTAGTTTTAATAGCCTTTTAATCATGAATGAACAGAATTCGCAGAGAGGCATTAAAAGGTTTTGCTTTTATCTCTGTTTGATGTTTGTTTCCTTGGAACAAGGTTTGGGTCAGAACAAGAGGATGCTCAGTGCAAAACCTCAACAATGGATTAATTTCATGTTTCTTGAGCTTGGCAACTGTAAGATGGGTGGGCTTTAATTCCCATGCTGGCTGGAGAATTCTGGGAATTGAAGTCCACACATCTTGAAGTTGCAAAATTTGAGAACTATTGTGTTACAGGTGCCCTGTTTCCCTTAAAATAAGACCCAACCGGAAAATTAGCCCAAATATGATTTTTCAGGATGCTCGTAATATAAGCCCTACTCCCAAAATAAACCCCAGTTAAGATTGTCAGCCAGGCAGCCGCATTTAGAACCATAGTTCCCTAAAAACAAGCCCTAATGCATCTTTCAGAGCAAAAAAATAATATAAGACCCGGTCTTATTTTTGGGGAAACACGGCAGTCCTCAACCTACAACCAGTTGGTTAGTGACTGTTCGACGTTGCGGTCTACCTGCAAAAAGAAGTGACAAGCCAAAGTTCTGAAGTTCTGAGATTCGCCTCTACCTCCCCACCATGGTCACGTGACCATACTAAGCAAAATAGCTGCCTTTATAGCCATTGGCCGTATCCCATGGTGACGTGAATGTGTTTTACGGTGTTTTTGATTTTTTAAAAAACCATGCAAAATACAAGTGTGCAAAACACCAGGGTGTTGAAAACCACCCAATGGGTTCAAGTGAATGACTGCAGCCTTCCTTTCATGGCTGCCACAAAAAAGGTGGTTAAAAAAAAAAAGTCAGACTGGTCATTATGACCCACCTGATTTACAACTGCCGCAGCATATGTCGTGAGCGAGCGCCAGGACAGTCGTACCTCAAGGACTGCCTGTAAAATCATTAGGCTGTAAAAACACAGCCAGGACTGCCTGTAAAATCATTAGGCTGTAAAAACACAGCCGCTCCCATGATCAGGGGGGAAAAAAAAACAACCGAAAGCAAACCGTGCATTAAAGTGATGAAATGTGGGTGGGGAGGCAATAAATGCGATTAATGAACAGGTGGACACATGTCTTCCCAGCCTGTCAGTCTAGTTCTTTTTATTTACTTCCCCTCTTCTGCCCTCACTTTTCTCCTAAAATCTACAAACCCGTACGTGACCCACATTGGTGAAAATTTACTAGGGAGGAAATGCAGAATGAAAGTAGGTGAGTGTAAAGAGTAGTTTATTTCCTTTCATTCCTCTGTTGGATTTCTATCCTCCCACTGAGACCGTGTAATCCTCAACTTACAACCCATTTGTTTAGTGATGTTCAAAATTGCAACAGCACTGAGAAGAGTGACCTATGGCCTTTTTTTTTTACACTTACAATTGTTGCAGCATCCCCGTGGTCACGCGATCAAAATTTGGATGCTCTTGGCAACTGGCATGTATTTATGATGGTTGCCATGTCCTGGGGTCATGGAATCCCCTTCTGACAAGCAAAAGCCAGATGGACTGAAAAGCTGTGTTACTAACTTAACAACTGCAGTGAATCAACAATTGTGGCCACAAAGGTCATAAAACTGGGGCAAAACTCACTTAACAACTATTTTGCGCAGCAACATAAATGTTGGGCTCATTTATGGTTGTAAGTCAAGGACTACTTCTACTTACAATCCAAGGCAGTGCTGAAATCCTACCGGTTTGACCCGGTTCAGCCGAACCAGTAGAAAAAAAAAAAAATCCGATGATCAGGCTGAGAGGATAAAAAAGAGAAAAGCAGAGGATAAGCCCTCCCACTCGCCCCTTTGTTATCCTCTCGTAGACAGCTGGTCATTTGGATTCTTAGAAATTGGCAGCAGAATTTCTATTGCTAAGCCAGGCAGTTGTTAAGTGAGTAGCTGTTGTGGCTAGCCGGCAGCAGATGTGGATGGCTGAGGAGAGCGAGGACTCAGATGAGGGGCCAGGACCATCAGGAAGTGGACTGCTGCCTTTAGAGATTGTGGGGGCTGGCAGCAGCGATGAGGAGGTTCCCGAGGAGCCTGTGCCAAGCCTGGATTCGTGCAGGGTTTCTCGCAGCAAAGAGCAGCTACAACAGCATGGGTGACTCGGGAGTAAAGCTGCAAGGTAATGGCCCCTATTTCAAGAAGATAAAAGGCAGCTGTGAATCTGACGTTCTTTGCAGGAAGCAAAGATGTTTCGAAACTCGAGCCACGTGGACATTGCAGTATCTTAGTTGGTATTTGAAGACTCTTGTGTTGTGAAATATTTCTAGGTAACTTTATCTGTTATTCTTGGCAGCCTCGCATAGTTTTGGCGAGGCTCGTGCTTATCAAAGTGAATTAGTTTGCAGCAGCCTTTTAACTGGGCATTCGTAAGAATCATTAAAAGGTTTCTGTTCCCTTGGGTTCATGTTTCTTTTATTGGAAAAGGGTTCGGGTTAGAACAGTAGCACACAATTTTATCATTTTTGCCATGATTGTTAAGTGAATTGTTACAGTTGTTCAGTGAGCCGTGAGGTTGTTAAGTGAATCAAGCTTCCTCTATTGACTGTTTTTCAGAAGCCAGCTGAGAAAAAACCCCAAATGGTGATCACTTAACCTTGGGATTCTGCAAACCATGGTAAATACATGCTGGTTTCCAAAGCATCTGTGTTTCAGTCACGTGACCACATGAGAATGCTACGATGGCCCTAAATTTGTGGACCAGTTCTAAGCCACTTTATTCTCTCCCACTGTAACTTCAGATGGCTACTAAACGAATGGTTATAAGTCAAGGAATACTTGTAAACAAGACAGAATTCCATGAGGACATAAACCTGAGCAGACCAAATCCCAGCATACAAAAATTACCCATGTAAATATGTTTAACTCATCAACCCGGATGGGGAGAAGAAAAAAAAGGATGAAACTATTTCAAGTTGACCTCTGTGCTATGTGGAGGAGGCAGCCTGATTTCTCAAGATGATTTAGTAGATAGGTAGAATAGAATTCTTTTATTGGCCAAGTGGGATTGGACACACAAGGAATTTGTCTTGGTGCATAATCTCTCAGTGTCCATAAAAGAAAAGACACATTCGTCAAGAATCAAGAATCATCAGGTACCACACTTAATAAGAGTCATAGAGTACAACAAGAATAGAATAGCATAGCATAGCATAGCATAACATAGCATAGCATAGCATAGCATAGCATAGCATAGCATAGCATAGCATAGCATAGCATAGAATAGAACAGAACAGAACAGAACAAAACAAAACAGAAAAATAATAGAGTAGAGTAGAGTAGAGTAGAATAGAATAGAATAGAATAGAATAGAATAGAATAGAATAGAATAGAATTCTTTATTGGCCAAGTATGATGGGACACACAAGGAATTTGTCTTCGTGCAAATGCTCTCAGGGTAGATAAAAGAAAAGATACATTCATCAAGGGTCAAGAATCATAACATACAACACTTAATGATAGTCATAGGGTACAATAAGCAATCAAATCATACTAGGAAAAAGTCTATACAAATTGTAAGGATACAAGCGACAAAGTTACAGTCCTACAGTCACAAGTGGGGATGGGATGGGTGATAAGGAGTGATGAGAAGATTAATAGTAATAGTAATGCAGACTTAGTAAATAGTTGGACAGTGTTGAGGGAATTATTTGTTCAGCAGAGGGATGGCATTGGGGAATAAACTGTCCTTCTGTCTAGTTGTTCTGGTGTGCAGTGCTCTATAGCATCGTTTTGAGGGAAGGAGTTGAAGCAGTTTATATCCGGGATGTGAGGGGTCTGGAAATATTTTCACAGCTCTCTTTTTGACTCATGCAATATGCAGGTCCTCATGGAAGGCAGGTGGGTAGCAATTGTTTTTTCAGTAATGTGCAGGGTTTAGCCCACAAGTAGCCCACATCTCTGACAGCCCCAAAGATTATGCTGTTGGAAACAGGCAGCTTCTGCTAGAATGAACACACCCACGAGGGGAACATCTCCCAAATTCAACCTCTATATTTATACTTTCCAGCTGAAGTCTGCCAAATGTTCAGACATCCCTCCTTCCAGCCAGACTGGCTGACAATTACGGTGTTTTCAATCCAACATGTCTACAGGTTTAAAACGGTTGCCACAAAGCAAAACTCCCAATCTAAATACCCCATTTTAACCACCGCGCTGTTTGCGCTTGTGCACAAAAACTCGGGCTTTGAACCAGCAGAGAAAGTGGGTGGAGGAGAATTAATTCCCTTTTCTTAGAATAGCAAGTGAAGTTTGGGGCACCATCAGCATGATGGGGGGATATTAAACCTAGAATAGACTAAGAGGGGACTCACAGTCAGAATTTCAAAGGTTTTTGATTTCTACGGGCAAAATCTGGAAATCGTATGCAAGGAAATTAAGCAGCAAGTAACTATGATTATCACTTAAGATACTGCTGCCTTGAGTCTGTTATTCCCTGCAGTTGCACAGTAGAGTTTTGCAAGTGTGCAGAGGTCAGAATGGAGCTGGAAGGGACCTTGGAGGTCTTCTAGTCCAGTTCCCTGCTCAAGCAGGAGAACTTATACCATTTCATAAAAGTGGCTGTCCAATCTCTTCTTCAAAGCCTCCAGGGATGAAGCACACACAACTTCTAGTGGTAACCTGTTCCACTGGTTAATTGTCCTCACTGTTAGGAAGTTTCTCTTTAATCCCAGGTTGCTTCTCTCCTTGATTAGTTTCCATCCGTTGTTTCTTGCCTTGCCTTCTGTTTTTTTGGAAAATAAGTTGAACCCCCCTCCCTCCTCTTTGTGACAGCCTCTCAAATACTGGAACATACACCCATTCATTGAGCAACTGCTCAAAGTTACAAATGCACTGAAGCAAAGTCACTTATGACAGGTCCTCACACATACGGCTGTCGCACCATTCCCACAGTCACATAATTAAAATTCTGGTCCTTGGTAACCAGCATATATTTACCACAGTTGCAGCATCCTTGGGCCAGGTGTTACCTTTCTACCTGCTTTCTGACAAGCAAAGTCAAGGAGGAAAGCCAGATTCACTTAATGACTCTCATGCCCCTGTCGGAATCTGACTCGGAGGGGGAAGCCGAACAGCTGATAGGGAGCGGGAGTGTGGTTCTGTTGGCTGTGGAAGAAACTGGGGAAGGGCAAAATCCGGTTGGGCAGAGCAGGAAAGAGGCAGAACAAAGGAGAGGGAATTCAGAGGACGACCCAGGCCCCCTCTTCATCCTAGGGCACGCAGGGAGGAACAGAGAAGAGAACAATGTGGGTTGTGCTGGCTTACGGGGAAGGAAAGGGCCCCGATTCCCTTCATTAGCAGGAGCTGGAAACACAGTTTATAAAAAAAAGTCAAGCTGTGTGCAGCAGGTTGTTGGGAGCAAACGTGACTTTATCTTGTATTGTCTTGGCTTATCTGTGTTCCTGGCATCTTCCCAACTGTGTGAGTTTTGCCGTGCTTTCACGTCTGAAGTTCTTGCTCCTGCCCTGCAGTTTGGCTTGTTTGGACTTTAAGTTACAGTTTGTGTTTACCCTGTTTTGGACTGAATTTTCTTCAGTCAAAGGCTGTTCCTGGGAGAGTTTTTCTCCAGCCAGAAGGTAACCTGGACATTGGGGGCAAAGTTGGAGATAATAAAGGGACTCTACTTGATTATTTGACTGTGTTGCCTTTGTGCCACACCCCGGGTCATCACAATGACCATCTGATTCACTGAACAACTGCGGGGATTTGCTTAACAGACATGGCAACAACAACAAAAGGTTTGTAAAATAGAGCGTGACTCTCTTAAAAACCACCTTGACAATGGAAATTCTGATCCCAATTGTGTTCATAAATCAAGGTCTACCTGTAAGTATAATGTGTGAATTGTAATCCTCCTGAATTTCCCTGCCAAGTCGACCAACTCCTTGCTGAACCATGAAAATTCTACTGATAAACTGGAGGGGGAAAGAAATTGCACTTCCAAGTTTTTGGGTTTCTAACAGCATTAGGATTTCTGCTGTGTTGTCATCAACATACCAGAAAACAATTTCTAAACCTTGGCAATTCACACATCTTCGAGCTGACATTATGAAACCCTGCCATAGAGTAATGGTAAAAAAATACCTGTTTGAACAGGAGAGAATGGGTGGGAGGAGCCGAGGCAGCTACTCAACAACTTGGTTGGGTTAAAGGAAAAAAAAATACAGAGAAGATAAACTTCACCAACCCAAATCACCAACGAGGACAGAAAGAACAACAAAGGTAGAAAGCAGGTATTTTCCTTGAGACAAGTGGTAATATTTACAGGAGGCTTCTGCCCAAGGCTTCTGCTTCTATTTCCCAGAGGTGATTTGAAGCATGTCGAGACATGAACGTAGCCCCAGCTTGGGATGGCTTAAAGCAGCTGCATGTTATTTATTTATTTACCTTTTTTATATAAATTTACGTACTTATTACTTCCTATGTATCCCGCCTTTATTTATTTATTTATTTGGGAAATGGAGATTGCTCCCTTATTCGCACATGGTGACTCAAGGCAGCTTACAGGAATGTAAAAACATCACAGATTAAAAAATAAATAAAACGAATAGAAGAAAACAATCAATTAATAAATTTAATAAAATATAATAATTTTTTTTTAAAAAAGAACCAGGTCTTGAGCGCCTTCTGGAAGAGTATTAGAGAGGAGGCTGTTCTAATCTATGGGGGAATAATGTTCCAGAAAGAGAGGGAGCCACCACGGAAAAGATCCTTCTTCTGGGTCCCACCAGGTGTATCTCCGTAGGACAGTGGTGGCTAACTTTTTTGGGCTCCTGTGCCAAAAATTGTGTGCGTGCTTGCCCTTGCTCACATGGCAGCATCTAGAGGGCAATGCACACAGGGTCCCCCGCCCTCTGCGCATGCGTGCATGATCCTCCCCTCCCCCGCTGCCCTTTTACCTGCACTGGGCCTCCCAGTTGATTTTCGGCCAGTTTGAGGCCTTTTTCAGCCTGCCAGAGGCTTGAAGGAAGCCTCTGTAGGCTTTGCAGGATGAAAAATAGGCCCATTTCATCACTTCCTGTATTTCCGGAAATACCGGAAGTGACGAAACAGGCCTATTTTTCAGCCTGCAAATCCTGCAGAGGCTTCCTTCAAGCCTCTGACAGGCCAAAAAAGGCCTCAAACCAGCCGAAAATCAGCCAGGAGGCACGCACGTGCGCTGAGGTAAATTTTCCTGGGGCTCGCATGCCCGCACAAATGGCTCTGCGTGCCACCTGTGGCACACATGCCATAGGCTTGCCATCACGGCCCGAGGAAATGGGACCCACAACATTCCTTGCCTCCCCGCTCTGGTGGGTCAAGTAGATGTGACCAGCAAGAGAGGGTCCCTCAGATAACCTTATTATTTTTACAAATAATTAAAGACAGCAAACATACCTACTATTCTCCTCCTTCCTTCTCCTCTTTTCCCCACAAAAACCCTGTGAGGTGGGCTGGGCTGAGAGAGAATGTCTAGCCCAAACTCTGCCCCCCCCAAAAAAAGCTGGCTTTCATGCCTAAGGGAGGATTTGAACTCATGGTCTCCCAGTTTTTAGCGTGATACCTGAAATAACTAGACCAGACTGGGTTTTCCTAAGATCCTGGGGCAGCAGCAGAGGAAGTCCGGGGAACGGATTGGGCTCCGTTGTGCAAAAAAGAGCTTTGGCATTTGAAGCACCTTGCAAACCTTAATTCCAGGGACACCACAAAAACCTGCCCCTTGGAGAAATTCTAAGCCTGATATATCTATGGCGATTCTCAGTCATCCAGGTTGTCCCAAAGGTGCTTTTTTCAAGAGGCAACTGGACTTTCTGTTTTTTCTTTGAAGAAGTTTCATTTCTCACCCAAGAAAGCTTCTTCAGCTTCTTGGGTGAGAGAGCTGAAGAAGCTTCTTGGATGAGAAGTGAAACATCTTCAAAGAAAAACCAGAAAGTCCCGTTTCCTCTTGAAAAAAGCACCTTTGGGTCTAAAAGTAGAATAGAATAGAATACCTTTATTGTCATTGCATTCCACGAATACAATGAAATTTGAAAGCTACTCCAGCACAGTGCCCCAAACACCATATCACAATCATACTACAGAGTATTTAAAAATTAAAATAATAATAATAATAGGACTAAATCACAAATGCACTGTTTGATTCAAGGCAATTACTGCCTTGGAAAAGAAACTGTTTCTCAATCTTAGTCCTCATTTTAAGACACCTATAACGCCTCCCTGAGGGTGACATGTCAAAATATGAATGGTATCGATGCCTCTTATTAATATCAATCAGAATAGAGCTGGAAGGGAGCTTGGAGGTCATCTAGTCCAACCCCCTGCTCAAGCAGGAGACCCTATACCATCCCAGAGCAGTGGATGTCCAGACCCTTCTTAAAAGCCCCCAGTGATGAAGCATTCTCAACTTCTGGAGGCAAGCTGTTCCACTGGTTAATTGTCCTCACTCTTAGGAAGTTTCTCCTTAATCCCAGGTTGCTTCTCTCCTTTTCTATCCGTTGTTTCTTGCCCTGCCCTCAGGTGCTTTGGAAAATAAGTTGACCCCCTCTTCTTTCTCACAGCCCCACAAATATTGGAAGACTGCTATGTATTTAAAGAAATTTCACTTGAAGTTCTATTTTGTCACCACTTCCTTTGACTTACACTAGAAAAAAAATGGCGGCATTACTGTACTCCACTGTGGGTTTTTTCTTATATGTGTTTCCATGCAAACAGCCATTTTTTTTTCCCATTCTGTTAAACTTTCTTCTTTAAAAATTGTCTAATTTTGATATTGTCATCACGAGGGAATACACCACATAAAAAGGGGTACAGTATAGAGGTAGTCCTCAACTTACAACTATAATTGAGGCCAAAATCTCCACTGCTCAGCAAGACAGTTGTTAAGTGAGTTTTGCCCCATTTTATGACCTTGCTAGCCACAGTTGTTAAGTGAATCACCAGAGTTGTTAAGTTAGTAATACAGTTGTTAAATGAATCTGGCTTCCCCATTGACTTGTCAAAAGGCCACAAAAGTGATCGCATGATCTAGGGACTCTTCAACCCTCATAAATACGAATTGCCAAGCATCTGAATTTTGGTGACATGACCCTGTGGCTGTTGCAACAGTGAGAGAAATAGCCATAAGTCACTTTTTTCAATGCCTTTCTAACTTTGAACGGTCACTAAGAATGGTTGTAAGTTGAGAACTTATAAGTAGAAATATTTCAATTTTCTAGAATTGCTCCAACGGGAAATACAGTAGGCCAAGGTTATTTGTCTGTACTGATTACTTTATTTTATCAACCAAAAATGCATGAACCTAACCCAGCATAGTGACTAAACTTTAATATTTGCTTTAAGTTTACATTCTGGTGTGAGCATTGCTGGCCAGGGAATTCTGGGAATTGAAGTCCATTAAAATGGCCAAGGTTAAGAAACACTACTACGTGTCTATTTTGTTAACACTAGAGATCTCTGTATCTGAAGCTAGGTGGCAGCACCGAGTTCGCCTTGGATATTCTTATAACCCCGGTTAGTATTTAAACAAGAGGCCACCTGGAAATCCCACCTGAAAAGTTAGAAAGGAGGAGAGGCACTGGATGGGCACAGGAAAAGAAAGAAAAAGAAGAGGAAACAATTAAAAATTTTTAACAATTTTTCTTCGAACACACGTGTATTTCTTTATAGCAGGCTTTTCCCTTATTGCCCTTCAGACATCTAGGACTTGAGTTCCCAAGGCTGAGCTGGCTGGGGGTTATGGGGTTCAGGATACCCAATTGCCCGGAGATAACATAACCCCATTGGGGAAGGCTTACTGGTATTTGTCAGAAATTGGGCGGGAGGGGGATTGGACTAGATCAGGGGTTACCAACTTTTGGGTGAGACCACCAAACTCATCATTTTAAATCCCGCGGACCAGAGATCCTGTGAAAATCCCCCCAAAAGACTCTGCAGGAAAATCCCCCACCCCGTTTTCCTACCCATCGATCATTCTTTATTTGGGCTTGCAGGATACCGTCTCCAGCTCCGTTTCTCAGGAGGAGAGAGAGAGAGAGAAAGAGAGACTTTTGGCTTCAGGCAAGGAAAGCAGCAGAAGCCGCAGAAGTCTTTCTTTCTCTCCCCCAAACTCTTCCAGAAATGAGTCTTTGTGAGACTTGTCATGCTGGGCGAAGCCTCTTAGGCCTTGCAGGGTCCCAAAGTCTCATTTCTGGCAGAGTTTGGATGAGAGAAAAAAAAAGACTTTTGCTGCTTTCCTTGCATGCAGCCAAAAGCAGAAGAAGAAAGAAGCGGAAAGAAGCAGCCTGGATTCATTGCTTTGGGGGTTATATCTCTCTTTTGTGGACCACCCAATTTTTTTCTCGGACCACCAGTGGTCACCCGGCCCACTGGTTAGCAACCACTGGACTAGATGACCTACAAGGTCCCTTCCAACTCTGATTATCTGTTCTCTGGTGTCTCTCTCAGTGGGTTCACACAACGAGGCAAAGGAACCCCATCGGCTCCCTTCTCCTCACCCGGCCAAAGGAAACCCTAAGCTGAGAAAGGGCGGATTCCCACGACCCTCGAAACCACGAACTCCCCACCCGGCCTAGCGCCTCGGCCGAAGCAGCTCGCGGACGCTTCATCGGCAGGCAGCGGGGCCGAGAGGGCCTTCCACTTCCACGCACCCTTCCCGCAGGCTGACCCATAGAACCACCCCAGGCCACTCAGCCCCGGCGCCTTGCCAGGACGAGCCGCCGAGCGCGATCCGGGCCGCTGAGCTCCTGGAAGGGGGGCGGCAGGGCGGAGAACGCGGGGGAGGGGGGGGCAGGTGCGTGGAAAGCAGCCGGGCGGGGAAGAAGGGGAGAGCGCGGAGGCCGCGGGTAGGAGGGGGGGGTCCCATCCCCGGGCAAATGGAACTACCTGCTCGGAACTACCGCGGGGAGGACGGCGCGCGATCGCCCAGCCTTGGCCCGCCCCCCACCCACCCCCAGTCCGCAGGTTGCAGGCCCGGCTCGGGATGAGGGGGACGGCGCTCTTTCCCCGGGCCGGGCACCGCCTCGGCGTCTCTCCGCTGGAGCAGAGCTGCAAGGGAGGCGGGTGCGCTCAGCCTGCGGGCTCCGGCTCTTTGTCCGCCAGAAGCCACGGGAGGAGAAGGCGGCGGCGGCGGCGGCGGCAGCAGCAGTTCCGCACTCGGTATAGGGCGGGTAGGAGAGGCGGCGGCGGAGGAGGAGGAGGAGGAGGAAGAGGATGAGCCCTTGCCGGCCGCTGGAATGCGGCGGCGAGGGCCGAAACCAAAGCCGAGGCTTCGGGTGACCTTGCGGGGAGGCGGAGGAACCTCTCCGGCGGCTGGCTTCAAGAGGCGGCGGAGGGGCGGCCCAATTCCGCCGAGGCGAGCGGCCGCCCGCCCTCTCCTGCCCCGCCCCCCGACGGACGTCTGGGGCGCCGGCCGGTCGTCGGAAAAGACAACCGCCAGCCGCTGCCCCTCGCCGCGCGTCCTCCGCCGGGTTCCGCTCAAGCCAACCAACCAGCCCATTTGCCCGGAGGCGATGCGCGCGGGCTAAGCATGAATTGCGGCGACGGAGGCAAGGCGATGGAGGGTAAGGAAGGGAGGCGTGTGCCGGAGGCTGGCTGGGGAAGGCGTCCCCCGGCTCTTGCCTGCTTGCTTTGCGGGGTTTCGACCCGGGAAATCGCGCGCACGCCTTAGGAAGAGAGGAGGGGATCGCGCGTGGAACGGAGAGATATGGGGTGTGTGTGTGTGACGACTTGAGGTCCCCGATCCGCGGCTGGGGCGATGGGGTGTGTGTGTGTGTGGTTGTGTGTGTGTGTGAAGGCATCCTTTGCCTTTGCGAACCGTCTGCCGAAGCGGCGGTGGTTTCGATCGGTCTGCAAGTTGCGGCGCGCATCTTAGGCGGTTCCAGCGTTGGGAGGGAGGAGGCGGAACGCGACAAAAGGGAACGGAACAAAAGGCCGGGTGGGGAGGGGGTGCCAGGTGTGTGTCCCCCGTGTGTGCGTCCGTGTGTGTGAACAGGAGGAGGATGAAGGAAGAGACCGCAGGGCTAGACTATTCCAACCCTAACCCGCGGGGGTCCTCGGGACTCTCCTTCCCATGCTCCCCAACCTCCAGCCGGGCATCGGTGAAAGACCTGTACAAACCAACCGATTTGGGGAGAGGGGGAAGGGCGTCCTTGGGAGTGGAAAGAGATCCGCCACTCCAGGGTGGGAAAATGGGCATTGTGGAGGAGACGCGGCAGGTGAGCAGGTGTGGCGGTCGGGTTTTCCCCTTCGGTTCAGGTGGATGGGTGGAAAAGCCGAGATCTCGACGCCCCCTCCCCATATTGGATGGAAGACCCACACACTCGTTTCCCCCCCCTCCACTCCCTCCCCCCCTCTTTTTTTTTGGCTCGGTCTTGACTTCTCTGGAGTTCGTATGCTCGCCTCTAAGCAGGGGAGAATTTGAGGGCAACGGTGCATCCTGTCACACCCCTTGGGGGGGGGAAGAGGCTTTCACCAAATGAATAAGAACCCCCCCTCCCCCGCTTACTGCGATCGTTTCAACGCCGTGCAAGGTGCATCTCAAACCGGTGCCTGATCCGGTTTCTCCGAAACGGGGAGCAGGGTTGCTCCTGTCTAATTCAGCGGCAGGATTCCTAGGGAGAGGTTTCCGGTGGAGCGGCTGCTTTGCAAAACCGATGCGATTTTTTTTATTTTTACTTTTTTTTTTTTTAAACCAAAGGAGCGAACAAACGTGTGAAGGATTCCAGTGTAGTGGAGTCGCTGACTGCCGTGAAGGTGACTGTCGTTTTAAGCAGCCGCTTTGCAGATTTTCCTTAAGGAGTTTTTCCCTTCCTTTGATCCGGCGTCGAACCAACTTACTCAAAAACAGGAGCTTGCCTTGCCAGACCCCTGGCGCCTAAAATTCAGCAGCTGGGAAATACTACCGCTTTCCTCAGGAAGGGAGGGAATAAGACTTGAGGGTTGGAATGAGAGCGACCTTGCAAAAGAGAGGAGGGGGAAGAGGGAGGGGGAAAGAGAGTGGGGAGAAAAGGGGAGAAGGAGGGAGAAAGAGAGGGAGAGGGACAAAGAGAGAGGGAGAGGGAGAAAGAGAGGGAAGGAGAAAGAGGGGGAGAAAAAGGGGGAGAGGGGGAAGAAAGAGAGGGGAGAGAGGGAGAAAGAGAGGGAAGGAGAAAGAGGGGGAGAAAAAGGGGGAGAGGGGGAAGAAAGAGAGGGGAGAGAGGGAGAAAGAGAGGGAAGGAGAAAGAGGGGGAGAAAAAGGGGGAGAGGGGGAAGAAAGAGAGAGGGAGAGGGAGAAAGAGAGGGAAGGAGAAAGAGGGGGAGAAAAAGGGGGAGAGGGGGAAGAAAGAGAGAGGGAGAGGGAGAAAGAGAGGGAAGGAGAAAGAGGGGGAGAAAAGGGAGAGGGGGAAGAAAGAGAGGGGAGAGAGGGAGAAAGAGAGGGGGAGAAAGGGGGAGAAAAGGGGGAGGGGGGAGAGAGGGAGAAAGAGAGAGAGAAAGAGGGAGAAAAGGGGTAAGAAAGAGAGGGAAAAAGAGGGAAAAAGAGAGGGAAGGAGAAAGAGGGAGAGAAGGGGTAAGCGAGGGAAAAAGAGAGGGAAAAATAGAGGGAAGGAGAAAGAGGGAGAAAAGGTGTAAGAAAGGGAAAAAGAGAGGGAAAAAGAGAGGGAAGGAGAAAGAGAGAGAAAGGGAGAAAAGGGGTAAGAAAGAGAGGGGAGTCAGAGAGGGAAAAAGAGAGGGAAGGAGAAAGAGGGAAAAAGGGGGTAAGAAAGAGAGGGAGTCAGAGAGGGAAGGAGAAAGAGGGGGAGAAAAAGGGGGAGAGGGGGAAGAAAGAAAGAGAGAAAAGGGGAGAAAGGGAGGGAGGGAGAAAGAGAGAGAGAGAGAGAGGATGAGTAGGCAGCCTTCTTAAGTCTCTTGCTCCTGATCAGTTTCGCAGCCCTGCCCAACTAATTCCAGTTGATTTCAACAGGATCAGTTCCGAAGAACCAGCACTGCAGCCTTAGCCCAAAACCGGGACCTGTTAAGTATATTTGCAGGGACTTAGATCCCACCCTAGCTGGGAAAGCTGCATTTGGAGCAATCCCAGTGTCCAAGCATCAACCTGCCCAAATCAGGTACGCTGGGAATGAAGACTCTAGAACAGGGGTCTCCAACCTTGGCTCCTGGAAGCCTGGCGGACTTCAACTCCCAGAATTCCACAGCCAGCTGGCTGTGGAACTCTGGGAGTTGAAGTCCGCCAGGCTTCCAGGAGCCAAGGTTGGAGACCCCTGCTCTAGAAAGAGTGCAGAGAAAAGCAACGAAGATGATGAGGAGACTGGAGGCTGAAACATATAAAAAGAACTGGTGGCTGGAATTGGGTATGTCTCGTTTAATGAAAAGAAGGACTAGAGGGCGATACAGTAGCAGTCTTCCAATATTTGAGGGGCTGCCCCAGAGAGGAGGAAGGGGGTCAAGCTGTCCTCCAAAGCACCTGAAGGCAAGGCAAGAAGCAACCCATGGAAACTCATCAAGGAGAGAAGCAAACTTGAACTAAGGAAGAATTTCCTGACAGTTGAGAACAATTGATCAAAGGAATGTCTTCCTTCCAGAATCTGTGGATCAGGGGTCTCCAACCTTGGCTCCTGGAAGCCTGGCGGACTTCAACTCCCAGAGTTCCACAGCCAGCTGTGGAATTCTGGGAGTTGAAGTCCGCCAGGCTTCCAGGAGCCAAGGTTGGAGACCCCTGCTGTGGATGCTTCATCACTGGAGGTTTTTAAGGAGAGATTGGGACAACCATTTGTCTGAAATGGTATATAGGGTTTCCTGCCTAAGCAGGGGGTTGGACTTGAAGACCTCCAAGGTCCCTTCCAACTCTGGTATTCTGTATTCTGAATCTCCAGCTGCTAATGGGGCAAAAACTGATGTATCAATCAATTCCTGCATTCAGTGCACTAGACGGAAACAACCTAAATGAGATTGGAATCTCATTCTCACCAAGGAAGGTACATACTGTATATATATTTTTGGACTTGATGTAATCTTCAGGATATTCCACCTAGCGGCTACGTTCACACATTTCTATAGGTTTTTGGAACAAATTGCTTTTCTGAATGTGCACAAATGTGCCTAAGAATGTGCATCTTATCACGCAGGCTAAGGCACAGAAAAACCAACCATGGTTGACTGTGTCAAACAGAAGGCATGATCTCTTTAGCTTTTTGCCTGCCTGGTTCAGGATGGGCCAGTACAGCTCAATCCAGAATTCCAGAGATATGCGTGTATGTGTATATTTACACTGACACATATACTGCATGAATACAGGGAGTCCTGAAATTGGAACCATTCGTTTAGCAAACATTTGATCTTACAACAGCACTGAAAAAAGTGACTTCTGACCAGTCCTCCCACTTACAACTGTTGCAAGATCCCCATGGTCACGTGTCAAAATTACAGCCATTTGGCAATCGGCTTTTTTGTTTATGATGGTTGCAGCATCCTGGGGTCAGGTGATCATCATTTGAAACCTTTTCCAGCCAGCTGACGACAATAGAATAGAAATAGAACAGAAATAGAATAGAATAGAATAGAATAGAATAGAATAGAATAGAATAGAATAGAATAGAATAGAATAGAATTCTTTATTGGCCAAGTGTGATTG
Organism: Hydrophis major; assembly: GCA_033807585.1. Lineage (NCBI taxonomy): Eukaryota > Metazoa > Chordata > Lepidosauria > Squamata > Elapidae > Hydrophis > Hydrophis major. Next base: position 259,163,779 of record CM066330.1, read on the forward strand.
GACACACAAGGAATTTGTCTTGGTACAAATGCTCTCAGTATATACATAAAGTCAGATCAATAAGGAAAACCAGATTTGCTTAACGACTGTCTGTTCATTTAACAACTGCAGTGATTTGCTTCAGAAACATGTCATAAAATTGAATGCAACTCACTTAACAATCGCCTTACTTAGTGATGGGAATTCTGGTTCCAATTGTGGTCGTAATTTGAGGCTTGCCCATAGTTAGCTGATGAGTTGGCATTCAGATTCATGGATTGATTGACTGCATAAACCTATAAGGCGATTGGTTGTGTTCTCGTACAGCCGCTCTCACTGAGTCTTTAAATTCTCACACAACTGTGTTGGATTTACACCCATGCTTGGTTTTGGCTCGGCCTGCTGGGTTTGTGAAACACAACTGTGCGTGTTGCTTGTTTGCTCACTTTGGACGATGTGTGAGTCAGGCTGCTATGCCTTGCTCAACAAACCATGTTTAAAGACAGCTTAGCTCTGCTCAGATTCTAGATGACAATAGAGAAAACCTAAAAGGGGAAAAATCGATCAGGAGGAATGGGTTGCACAAAGCCAATCGACTGGGAAAGTTTCAGAGTGCTTCAAATCCTACTCATATTAAATTTTCAGCAGAGCGGAAAGAGATGCTGTGCCAGATACAAAGCGAGTGGCGCTGCGTCTGTATGTTAGAAGAGAAAACCAGGCACTGCAGGCTCTTTTTTTGTTTGCATTGGCAGTTTTCCCACCTGATTGTCCTCCAGAAGTAAGGGAATAACAGAGTTGGAAGGGGCCTTGGAGGTCTTCTAGTCCAACCCCCTGCTCAAGCAGGGAACCTGTACCATTTCAGACAAATGCTCGTCTTGTCTATGGAGACTCTCAGTCATCCAGATCATGGTTGTCCCAAAGAGGCAACTGGACTTTTCTGGTTTTTCTTTGAAGACGTTTTACTTCTCATCCAAGAGGCCTCTTCAGAGCTGAAGACGCTTGAAGCACCTGAAGGCCAAACAAGGAATAATGGATGGAAACTGATCAAGGAGAGAGATTCAGCCTGGAAATAAAGAAGAAATTTTCTGACAGCGAGAACAATCAACCCATGGAACAGAATTTGCCCTCGGAAGTTGTGGGAGTGTCATCACTGGAAGCTTTCAAGAAGAGACTGGAGTGCCATCAGTCAGAAATGGTGTAGGGTCTCCTGCTTGGGCGGGGGGTTGGACTAGATGACCTACAAGGTCCCTTCCAACTCTGTTAATTTGTAATCTGATTATCTGTATTGTATCTTACTGTTTGTAGAGGAGCTCGAAGCTGCCCCCACTTACTTCCCCCCCCCAAACAATACAGGCAGTCCTTGACATTCACCCATTCCGGAGAATGGTTTCACTTAACGACCATGATGACTCACTTTATAACTAGCCATTAAATTGAATCCATTCACGGGGTGCCTCGACTTAACAACTGCAACGACTCTTGCTTGAAAATTCCAGACTGTGTTATGGTCATAAATTGAGGACTAGTTGCTCTGGGGATTGCACCCAATCCTACTATCAAAAACTCTGATTTGGGACTACAGAATCCCAGCTGCTTTCTCCAGGAGGAGCCTAATCTACCGTTGGCCAATCAGGCACCAGCAGGGTGTGGCTTAGTCATTGCAGCCAATCAGGGCTTGGGTGTGTTCTCTGTTGCCAGGCTTCAGCAGTGAGTCCCTGATGGACAGACTGTTACTGTTCTGCTCTTTCTCTTCATCTCTCTCTCTTGGAGGACTATGTAAGCAAAAAAAACAAAAAAAAAACAAAACCCAGTTAATAATGAACTGAAATTAAATGTCTCCAAATAAATTTCTAGCAAGGTGGGATCAGTTTAATCCTGTTAACTATCTGGGGCTAGTTTAGCCCTCTGCAAATAACCCTGATTCCACCTAGAGTTTCCAATTCAATAAGATGCATGTGATTTTTAAAAACTAGGTTAGTAAATTACAGCCTATTATTTCTCTGTCTTCCAGTCTATTGTCAGTACATCATGAAGATGTCAATTGATCAGGAAATAGTGACAGGTAGTCCTCAACTTACAAACTGTTTAGTGGCCATTCAGAGTTACAATGGCACTTTAAAAAGTGACTTCTGACCAGGTCTATGTTTTTTCACATTTATGATCGTTGCACCATCCCTGTCGTCATGGGATCAAAATTCAGTGCTTGGCAACTGGCATGCACTTACGAATTGTTGGAAGAAATGTCCATCTGGGTTCAGTTCCAAAGTGGGGAAGAAAGACACTGGAAACATGGTGACTGCTTGGAAAGATGGTTTAATGGTGGACAGGACCACATGCCTTGGAGCTCCAAAGAAGGAAAGGCTGAGATGCTGAAAGTGCCTGGGTATTATACCCTCTGTTGGGATTTGAATTGGAGCTTGTATTCTGATTGGTTGTCAGGCTCCCATGGGGCCATGCAGGGGCAACTCTGTAGGCTATCCTGAGTCCCAGGCTTGGTTGAGCCTGGCTGGATGATGATGTAATGAAAGGGCTTTGGGCAATTCCTATTATAGCTCTACCTGGAGTAGATCTTTGTTATGTAGAATAGACTGGCTTAGGCTGGAGTAATGTCCCATTAGCAAAGGTGGAGGGGGGGGGCTGAGTTTCTGCTTCTGAGTTTCTACTCTTTTTAGGGGAAATATTCTGCCTTTTTAATGTTTCCTAGGATATTTCATTCTTCTAGGAGTGGGGTGGGTGCTAACTCCCTACAGACGGTTGCAGTGTCCTGGGGTCATGCTTTTGCGACCTTCCTTCTTCCAATGAGGAAGCCAGATTCTCTTAACCACCGTATTACTGATTTAACAAATGCAGTCATTCACTTAACAACTGTGGCAACAAAGGTCCTGAAATGGAACAAAAACTCACTTAAACAACCGTCTTCCTTAGCAACAGAAATTTTGGGCTCAGTTATGGTTGTAAGCCCAGGTCTAAATGTCTATGGAGAGTCTCAACCATCCAGGCCATAGTTCTCCCAAAGGTGCTGAGGCAACTGGACTTTCTTTGCTTTTTTCTTTTGAAGACGTTTCACTTCTTATCCAAGAAGCTTCTTCAGCTCTGACTGGATGAGAAGCGAAACGTCTTCAAAGAAATCCCAGAAAGTCCAGTTGCCTCTTTAAAAAAAATCACCTTTGGGACAAGTCGAGGTCTACCTGTAACCACGGATCCTTGAGACTTCCATGAATTGCTCCAACCCTATTTTGGAAGCCAACCAAGCAGTTACCCAGCCCTAAATCTTGCACTGAGTTCCAAAGTGGAATTGCTTATTGTGCAAAAATCCTTCCTTTTGTATCTCTTGACTCTTCCAAGGCTCCACACTTCATTGGATGACCTCTGGTTCTAAGGGAGAGAGCAAATCCACTCTCCTCAATCCTCATCATTATATCCCATGTGTTCAGACCAAGGCTTCTCTGAATGCAATGCAAACCATGGTTATGGCTTCGTTATCACAATCTCTGTTTGTTTATTCCTGTGTTTTCAGCAAATGTTTTCTTCATCAATGACATGCTGCGCCTTAATCTTCGGACTGATTTGTACAAAATTAGGAGACCAGCAGTGTTTCTTAACCTTAGCAAGCTAAGTTTTATGGACTTTGTTAAGCCTGGTTTCCCCAACCAGGGTTAGGGAGACAAGCTAAACAGAATGTGCAGCTTAGTCAGATAGGCACACAGATAAATGAGTGAGCTAAGCTTGTATGTTTATTAACATACAGTAAAAATAACAGATACACTTGTGCTATCAAATATATAGTTTATTCCATTATGAGTTCATAGCATAGTCAAAATAACAGTCCAATAGTCATGTATCATTTAGTCAGTCCATTCAGGGATATTCAGTTAGCAAAGTCCATTTAGAATATCCTATGTCAGTTCACTTACAAGCCAGTCCTTTGTTTTCTCTCCCATTCGAGCAATGCAGACTTGTTTCCTTGCAGTAATCAGGGATCATCAAAGCCAGAGAGATAGCAAGCTGCAGTCTTGCTTCTTTTAAAGTGCTTTCACAACCACTCCCTTAATTACTATCCCACAGTTAAAGTTGCAGACACTTTAACTTACAAACTATGATTACATATTATTATTTACCTAAACCAGTTAGGGTAAAACAATGTTATCCCTAACAGACTTCAACTCCCAGAATTTTGGGAATTGAAGTCCATTACATCTTAGAGTGGCTAAGGTTGAGAAAACAATGCTTTAAAGATTTGGAAAGGATCAGTAGCAATCCTCACTTCTTTACATCCATGCGACGTGTGTGTGTGTGATTGTGAGTTTACCATTTCACGGATCCAGACTGGAAGACAGTGGCTCGTAATTTCCAGAAATAGTCATCTGAAAGGGAACGGACTGTCCTTTCATTTCCAATTAAATATATTAATCAAAGAAATAATGAAAAAGTAGCATCTTCATACACATAAACAGGAGATCTGGTTTTGGATAGGTGCATTTCTCATTAAAAAGTATGCTGCCTCAACTAAAATGCAACAATTGTTTTGGATTATTTTGTCATGAAGGGGAATGGACTTTTGACATGATTAGAAATTCTTACTACTGTGCACACACTTCACAGTTGGGACTTTTATCACACCACTTTTAAAAGCCTGAGGTTTCCTCCCATTTATGTGACTAAACCTTAAGGTACCAGACTAAAAACTAGGAAACAGTGAGTTCTAGTCCCGCCTTAGATATGAAAGCCAGCCGGGGGACTTTTGGCCAATCACCAGGAGACGGTGAGTTCTAGTCCTGCCTTAGATATGAAAGCCAGCCGGGGGACTTTCGGCCAATCACCAGGAGACGGTGAGTTCTAGTCCCGCCTTAGATATGAAAGCCAGCTGGGGGACTTTCGGCCAATCACCAGGAGACGGTGAGTTCTAGTCCGGCCTAAGATATGAAAGCGGACTGGATGACTTTGGGTCAATCACCAGGAAACGGTGAATTCTAGTCCCGCCTTAGCCATTAACTTGGTGGCTTTGGGCCAGTCCTCCTCTTTCATCCCAACACACCTCGTAGGGTTGTTGTGCGATAATAGGAGAAAAAAGTACATTTGCCCCATGAGTTATTTGTAAAAATAATGAAGACGGGATAATAGGCAAATAATAAAAAGCACATTTAATGTAACCATAATAATCCTATTTATTTTTGCATTTTTTAAAAAAATAAACATTCAAAATATTTACCTAAAAGAAGAGCAACAGTGAGTTTCTGGAAGCACAGTGTTATGGCTGCAAAGTTGCTGGCTTTTTTTGAAAGGAAAGTAAAGATATGAAGAACGGTTGCAGGAACTGGGCCTGGCTAGTCTAGTGAAGAGAAGGACCAGGGGAGACAGGAGAGCGGCCTTCCAATATTTGAGGGGCTGCCACAGAGAGGAGGAAGGGGTCAAGCTTTTTTCCAAAGCACCTGGAGGCCAGACAAGGAATAATGGAAACTAAAACTGAACAAGGAGAGATTCAACCTGGAAATAAAGAGAAACTTTCTGACAGTGAGAACAATCAACCCATGGAACAGAAGTTGCCTTCGGAAGTTGTGGGAGCTTCATCACTTGAGACTTTCAAGAAGAGATTGGACTCCTCTTGGGTGGAGGGTTGGGCTAAATGATCTACAAGGTCCCCTCCAACTCTGATGATCTGTTTGTTATCTGTTATATAGGTCAATTGGTCCAGTTCTCCCAAAGCTGCCCAGCTGTTCGCTTTGGAAAAATGGCTTTGATCGGAGCCAGCAACTCTAGCCAGATGCCCTTAAAACATTTGGTAGGAAATATGCAGCAGACTATTTCATTCAGTGACACCACTGGAAACTTATTTATTGATTTATTCACTCCTGTTTTTTTTTATATAGCTGATTTGTGGAGACGCTCAAGTGAATCTTTAATAATAGTCCCAAATGCAGGATTTTGGAGAGGTTTCTTGGACCCAGGCCCAGCCATCCGGTTGCTACAGAGGGGTACAGCTGGGTTGATGCTTGGATGACAGGCCAGTATAACCCAGGACTGCGAAAAACAGTCATAAGTCACTTTTTTTCAGTGCCGTTGTAACTTCCAACAGTCATAAAACAAATGGTTGCAAGTTGAGGATTACCTGTACAACACACACTTTTCCTCATGAGCCAGATAACAGATAACAGATTAACAGAGTTGGAAGGGACCTTGTAGGTCATCTAGTCCAACCCCCTGCCCAAGCAGGAGGCCCTACACCATTTCTGACAGATGGCAGTCCAATTTCTTCTTGAAAGCTTCCAGGGATGAAGCTCCCACAACTTCTGAAGGCAAATTTCTGTTCCATTGGTGGATTGTTCTCACTGTCAGAAAATTTCTCCTCATTTCCAGGTTGGATCTCTTTCCTTGTTCAGTTTTCACACATTATTCTCTGTCTTTGGAAAATAGCTTGACCCCCCATTCCTCTCTTTGGCAGCCCCTCAAATATTGGAAGACTGCTATCATGTCTCCCCTGGTCCTTCTCTTCCCTCGACTAGCCATACTCAGTTCCTGTAACCGTTCTTCATATGTTTGAGTCTCCAGTCCCCTCATCACCCTGGTTGCTCTTCTCTGCACTTTTTCTAGTCTCAGCATCTTTTTTATCATGTGGTGACCAAAACTGGATGCAGTACTCCAGGTGTGGTCTTACTAAGGCTTTACAAAGTGGTATTAGTACCTCCCTTGATCTTGATTGTATCCCTCTGTTAATGCAACTTAGGATTGCACTGGCTTTTTTGGCTGCTGTTGCAGCAAAACTGCTGCAGGCGAAGTGAGCAAACAGTCTGCCCACTTCTTAGGATTGTGCAATGCAGGGGTGTCAAACTCAAATTTCATTGAGGGCCGCATCAGGGCTGTGGTTGATCTCGGGGTTCCAGGCTGGTGTGACCGACTGGGTGGGCGTGGCCAGCCTGATGCCACTCACTGGATATGGCCGACTGGGTAGGCGTGGCCAGCTGGGTGGCCGGGGCCAGCTTGATGCCACTCCCCAAACTTTTGGCATGTTTCCTCTTTGCATTGGGTAGACCGGGCCGAAGTGATGCAGGCCAGCCCCTTACATTTTCCAGGATGGCCCCATAGGCCTTATGATCCACTGTCAACTCATAACATATTTCTATGGTCTTTTTAGAGTTGCCAACAGAAAGGGAGGGGGGAACAGTGTGGCAGCTTGGAAACCAAAAGTGCATTCCATAAATGTTTTCAAAGATAATAACTAGGTGACTGAAGTTTCTGCCGCACAAAATTCTAACTGGAGATCATGATTGATGACTCTTGGCTATGGAGGTGTCCCATTGGAGAATAGGAATTAGGATACAGCCAGGGGGTGGGAGAAAAACCAGGGTCAAGGGTGACAATGAATGGTGTGTCCCAGGCAGTGCTGGACAGTTTAACTCCCAATAAGTCCTTTTTAAGCTTTGGAAGTTTGTCTTGAGACTCATGATTTAAATGAGGGTAACTGCCGGAATCCTGACACCAACCACATCATGGGCCGCATCCAACCCGCAGGCCTTGTGTTTTGACACCCCTGGTGTAAGATATTGAATCATTCACCAATTAAACCCATGCATTAAAGCCCCTTTCTAACTCCCAAACTCAACACCAGCCATGCTTAAAACATGCCGTTCACGGAATCGCTGGGCTTTTCCCGAGACCCAGCGAAGCGAAGGGCTGGATGTTTCCCTAGAAGAGGAATCAGAGCAATAGGATCAACGGGAGAGGGGAGAAGTCCAGCCGCACCGGGCCTTGAGCTGATGAAGTGGCTGCCTGGCGTTTTGCTGATAAGGAAAACTAGATTTTTGGGGAGGGAACGTAGATCTCCTTCGGCTGGGTTGAGTCATTTCCAAGGAATCTAGAAGGAGGCTTTTTCTTTCTTTTCCTTCCTTCCTTCCTTCCTTCCTTCCTTCCTTCCTTCCTTCCTTCCTTCCTTCCTTCCTTCCTTCCTTCCTTCCTTCCTTCCTTCCTTCCTTCCTTTCTTTCTTTCTTTCTTTCTTTCTTTCTTTCTTTCTTTTTTTCCATGAAAGATTCTCCTGGGGGGGGGGGGGGTGTTTCTGCCTGCCTGGGGAATTAATTCCTCTGGTCCCCATTATTTCAGGCAATAAATCTCCTTTTGCAACCCCAAACAGTTAGAAAGCGGATGCAAAATGACTTTTCTCCTGGCAGGGCTAAAAAAAATATATGGCTGCTTTTGGTCTTTGCTTGTAAAAGATGCAAAACAAAGGCATTTATGTCTGTGTGTGTGTGTTGTGTGTGTATTGTTTTCCTTGGCAGCACTCGAGAGGCACCTAAGGGGCAGCCAGTCGAAGTAGGATTACATTAATTTATTTCTGGGGATTGGATTTACTACAGGTAAATCCTCGGCTTATGATCATGTCTTTAGCAACCATTTGAAGTTACAACAGTCCTGTCATGCCCCTGTTGGAATCTGATTCTGAGGGGGAGGCCGAGCAGCTGATAGGGAGTGGGAGTGTGGCTCCAGTAGCTGTGGAAGAAACTGGGGAAGGGCAAAGTCCGGCTGGGCAGAGCAGGGGAGAGGTAGAGCAAGGCAGAGGGAGTTCAGAAGAAGACCTAGGCCCACCCCCTTTTCATCCTAGGACACGCAGGGAGGAATGGAGAATGGAGCAACGTGAGTTGCGTGGCTTACAGGGGAAGAAAGGGCCCTGATTCCCTGCATTAGCTGCAGCTGGGAAAACAATGTTTAAAAAGGGAAGCTATGCACAGCAAAGTTGCTGGAAGCAAACCATGAGTTATCTTTGTTTGTCAGGCTTATCTGGGTTCCTGGCGACTTCCCAACTGTGTGTGTTTTGTTGGCCTTTGAAGTCTGCAATTCCTTCTGTCCTGTCCTGTCCAGTTAATTGCTGCAGGGCGGTTTGTGTGGATTTTTATTTACAGTTTATATGTACTTTGTTTTTGGACTGAATTTCCTACGTTTAAAGGTTGTTCCTGGGAGAGATTTTTTCTCCAGCCGAAAGTAACCTGGCGATTGGGGGCAAAGTTGGAGCTAATAAAGGGACTTTTCTTACTTAATGTGACTGTGCTGCCTTTGTGCCACGCCCCTTTGGGTCATCATAAGCCCTGAAAAAAGTGACTTGCGGTCGGTCCTTGCATTTACAACCATTACTGTGTTCCCCACACAGTCATGTGATTGCAATTTAGATGCTTGGCAACTGGCACGTATTTGCAAAACGCACAGGGTCAAGGGATTGCCATTTGCGATTTCCCCAGCTGGCTTTCGACAAGCAAAATCAATAGGGAGAAGCCAGATTTGCCGAATGAGTTCATGTCTCCTGCTTGAGCAGAGGCCAGGGGGTGGGACTAGAAGATCTCCAGGGTCCCTTCCAACTCTGTTCGCTTAACAACTGCAAGGATTCACCTAACCACCACAAGCAAATAAGATTGTAAAATCGGTCACAGTTCACTTAACAACCATCTTACTTACCAATGGAAATCCCTCTGCAGGATGGATTAATAGTCCTTGATTTATGACCACAATTGAGCACAAAAAGTAAGGCATTCGTTAAGTCATTCGACCTTTCTTGTCACATTAAGTGAATCACTGCAGGGGTTAAGTTAGTAACATGGTTGTTAAGTGAATCTGGCTGCCTCATTGACTTTGCTTGTCAGAAGGTGTTCTGACCCAACCGGGTTCCCAAAGAATAAACACAGATAAAGAGCCCCCACCTTTTAAGGTTTAATAACAAATTCTGTTCTGAAGGCTGCTTTCCACTAATTAGCTCCAACAAGAAAGAGCCTTGCCAAGTTTTTTGTCAAGGCTGTCAAAAACCCAGAGATTAAGAACTAATTTACAAAATTCTCCAATCACGAACTAAGATGTCCGCCAGTTGAGCTTCAGAGCTTCTTTGCTGTCTGCAAAGAACGGTTTTCCAAACCTGGCTTGTATCCTCTTGAGGGAGGGGCCATTACTTTGCAGCCTTACTCCCAAGTCACCTGTGCTGTTGTAATTGTTCTTTCCTGCGAGTAATCCTTCGTGCATGTGCACAGGCTCCTCGGGAATCTCCTCATTGCTGCTGCCAGCCCCCACAATCTCTGAAGGCAGCAGTCCACTCCCTGATGGTCCTGGTCCCTCATCTGAGTCCTCGCTCTCCTCAGCCATCTGCACCTGCTGCCGGCTAACCACAACAGAAGGTCACAAAATGGGCTCACACATGACCCCAGGGCACTGCAACCGTCATAAATACGAGTCACTCACAAACATTTTTAATTTTGATCACGTGACCACGAGGGATGCTGCAATGGTCATAAATGGTGAAAAATGGTTCTAAGTCTGTTTTCAGTGCTGTTGTAATTTTGAGCGGTCACTAAATGAACTGTTGTAAGTCAAGGACTACCTGTACTTCCCATTTTGTGTTGGTTTTAAGGGCTGATCCTATCGGGCATGAAGAATTGGAGTGACATGTTAAGTTCCAGTGAAGCTGATAGATTGCTTATGTCTATACATGAACTAACAGTACTAAATTGGTGCTTGATAAGAGTCAAAGGAATTCACGAGGGGTTGGATAACAGATAAACAGATTAACAGAGTTGGAAGGGACCCTGTACATCATCTAGTCCAACCCCCCGCCCAAGCAGGAGACCCTACACCATTTCTGACAGATGGCAGTCCAGTCTCTTCTTGAAAGTCTCAAGTGATGAAGCTCCCACAACTTCCGAGGGCAACTTCTATTCCATTGATTGATTGTTCTCACTGTCAGAAAGTTTCTCCTTATTTCCAGGTTGAATCTCTCCTTGTTCAGTTTCCATCCATTATTCCTTGTCTGGCCTTTGGGTGCTTTGGAAAAAAGCTTGACTGCCCTCCTCTCTGTGGCAGTCCCTCAAATATTGGGGCACTGCTATCCTGTCTCTCCGGGTCCTTCTCTTCCCTAGACTAGCCAGGCCCAGTTCCTGCAATCGTTCTTCATATGTTTTAGACTCCAGTCCCCCCTAATCACCTTTGTTGCTCTTCTCTTCACTCTTTCTAGAGTCTCAACATCTTTTTTATATAGCATGGTGGCCAAAACTTAGACTTGGTTGGACTTGGATCGTTTGTGGGAACGTAATGACTCCAGGCTGATTGCTCTCTTGACTCCACCCCCAGGCTCCACCCTGCCCTTCTCTTAGAGATCTAGCTAGCATAGTCTCTGAACTTAGGGCAGTGTTGGCTAACCTTTTCAGGCTCCTGTGCCGAAAATTGTGTGCGTGCCCGTGTGTGCTCATGTGCCAGCACCAAGAAGGCATTGTGTGCGTGCCCCCCACACCGCCTGTGTATGCACACACAATTCCCTGCCCCGCTGCCCCCTTACCTGCACTGTGCACCTCCCAGCTGATTTTCGGCCCGTTTGAGGCCTTTTTCTGGAAATACAGGAAGTGATGAAACGGGCCTGTTTTTTGGCCTCCAAAGGCTGCAGAGGCTTCCCTCAAGCTTCTGGGAGGCCGAAAAAGACCTCAAACAGGCCAAACATCAGCTGGGAGGCGTGCGCATGCGCAGTGAGCTAAGTTTGACTGGGGCTCGCATGCCTACACAAATGTCTTTGCCTGCCACCTGTGTGGCATGCATACCATAGGTTCTCCATCACGGGCTTAGGGCCTGCATTCACACAAGATGCTGAATTCGCTTCCTGAATTAACCTGGTTGTCTAGGTCCACCTTGAGCCCTAAATCAATTGCAAAGATTCCCACACAGGCTATGTCCCCCCCCCCCCGCCCCCAAAGCTAACCAAGATTAATACACCTTCAAGGTCGCCAACAGAGCTGCCTGATCTTCCACAACCCCCTGTGAAGCATTCTGAGCCAACGCAACTCACAAAAAGCCTCCAGGTGCCCCCTGGCATCTTCTCTGCAAATCTTTTTTCTCCTGGTGCATTGCCAGGCCCCCTTTTTTAGCAGCAGGGATCTTCTTCCTGGATTCGGTCCGATGGATCCTGTTCCGCTCCTCCCTTTGCGCTGCTTAATTCTTTATTGCCGCTGTCAAGAGGGAAAAAAAATCAGAAAGAGGCTGCAGCTTTTTCTTCGGAGACGGTTCCGTAGCTTTCAGGTCAATCTTTCTCCTCGGCCTCCTCCAGAAGGCTGCCCACCTTCAGCAACCTTTTGAAAATGGCCTTGCCCTCTCCAAAGGAAGCTGGTGAGTTCTCCCCTTCTCCCTCCCTCTCCTCTCTTGCGTCTTCGACCGGGACATGTGGTGCAAAGGGGCATATCTGTTTCCATCATCGCTGCGCTTCGTTGCCTGTTGCAGCGGTCGAAGATTTTTATTCGGCGGGGGGGTTTTCACCTGCTGGTTTGCCAATGTGAATTTTTGAAAATGCATTTGGAAAAAACAAAAACAAAACCTCAGTGGCAACCACACTCTTGCAGAGAAAGAGACCCTGGGTTGGGGGAAGCTTTGCAAGCCAAGGTTAAATATTGGTCTTCTGAATTCTTCCCTTCCTATCCCCCTTTCCTTCTTACCTGCCTTAAGTTACCTTCCCATCTCCTCCTTTCCTTCATTCCTCCCTCCCTTCCTTTCTTTTCCTTTCCTTTCCTTCTCCCTTCTTACCTTCCCCTCTCTCCAGTGGTGGGATTCACATTTTTTCTTTAAACAACAGGTTATGTGGGCGTGGCTTGGTGGGCGTGGTGTGGCTTGGTGGGTGTGGCAAGGGAAGGTTACTGTAAAATCCTCCTTCCCTCCCCACCCCACTAGCCTGCTTTCCAGCTCTGTTCTCCTGTGCAGGGCAACCAGTTCTCCAGAACTGGTCAGAACCTGCTGAATATGCACCTCTGCCTCTCTCCCTCCCTTTACTCTTTCTCTTCTTTTCCCTCCTTCCCTCTTTCCCTTTCCTTTCCTTCCCATCCCATCCCTTCCCTTCCACTCTCCTCCCCTCCTTCCTTCCATCTTTCCTTTCTTCCTTTCCTCCTCTCCCTCCCTCCCTCCCCTTCCCTCTTTCCTTCTTACCTTTTTTTCCCTTCCTTCCTCCTTCCTCCCCTCCCGCCCTCCCTTCCCTTTTCGTACCTCCCTTCCCTCTTTCCTTCTTTCTTTCCTTCTTCCTTTCCTTCCCTTCCCCGCTCCTTCCTTCCCTTTTTCCTTCTTGCTTTCCTTTCCTTCTCCTTCCTTCTTCCCTCCCTCCCTCCCCTCCCCCACCTCTTAGCCCATAAAGGACCCTCTGCAATCTGCTCACTTTCTCACTTAGAAACCATTAAAATAAGGGGATGTTTGTGAATCTTTTTAAAAAAAAAAAAAACGCAAAGGAAGAATGGGTTAAGAAGGATCACATTTGTTTTCCTGACCTTAACATGATGCAGATCCTTTGCTCTGAAACACTTCTTGGTTGTGGAAGATCTCCCTTTTGTTTCTGGAGTTTAGGAAATGGGGGGGGTTTGGTTGGTCAAAATGGAGGTGGGGTGGAAAATGCTGAGGTTTGCAAGAGAAAGGGTAACGGGTGGGAGCCAACATCCCAGCTGCTGAGCTAAGAAAACCAGAGAGGGCTCCTTCTAAATCTGGAAGGAGTTTTGTGCTTATTTTAAAGGTTTTTTCCTTTCCTCTCCCCCACAACCGAAGAAGTTCAAACTGCTATGAAATCATCCTTCTGCCCTTTTGGGATGTCCTAAGGCAGGGATGGGCAATCCACAGACTCCTGGGTTTTTTTGAGAAAAACCTCAACGCCAGCGCTCCGTAACAATCCTTTCAGCAAAAGTTGGCAGCGGGAAGGTAACAATTTAAAACCAGACCGAAAATAGATGCATTCGGAGTTCTTCCATTTCCTGTGGTCCCTGGGGGAAAAGTCCCTTCCCCCCCCCCAAAAAAAAAAGTCAAAATGCCAATTCTCTTGCTTTCGGCTTGCAACTGCGACTGTGTGTGTTGGGTCTGCCGGTGTGTAAACAGGGCCAAACATTGCAGCCCGTCTCTTTGCACCCAAGGGCCTCAGGAGAAACACAGGGAAATATATATTGAACTTTGAAACCTTTCCCATAATCCAGAGGTCCCCAAAACTTGGCAACTTTAAAACTTGTGGACTTCAACTCCCAGCTGGCTGGAGAATTCTAGGAGTTTGAAGTCCACGTGTCTTAAAGTTGCCAAGTTTGCGGGACCTCTGCCCTAATCCAAGAAAAGCAGGCAGGATGAAATGCATTTATGCTTGCAATATGCAAATACCTCCCCAACGCGGATACAATTAGTCCTCAACTTACAGCCACAATTGAGCCCAAAATGCCCGGTTGCTAAGTCAGACACTGAGCTTTGCTCCTCTTTGTGACCTTTTTTACCTATTTCTTAAGTGAAGGGCTGCATTCGTTAAGTGATTTTACTCATCAGAAGGTCTTAGACCAGGGGTGTCCAACCTTGGCAACTTTAAGACTTGTGGACTTCAACTCCCAGAGTTCCTCAGCCAGCTTTGTCTTAAAGTTGCCAAGGTTGGACACCCCTGTCTTAGACAGATAGATCTAACAGGGTTGGAAGGGACCTTTTAGGTCATCTAGTCCAACCCCCCCCCCAAACAGGAGAACCCACACCATTTCTGACAGATGGTCCCAGAAGCGGATCACGGGACTCCGGGACACAGCAAACATCACAGATACAAGTCAGTTGCCGAGCATCTCAAATTTGATCATGTGACCAAATAACATGACGGTCCGAAGTGTGAAAATCGGGCATAAAGTCCCTTTTTTCAGTGCCGTTGTAAATTTGAACGGTCACTAAATGAATTGTTGCAAGTATTGGATGGTCCTATAATGTCTCCCTTCAACCTTCTCTCTATCAAGCTAAACGTAATTAGTTTCCCTTAGCCCCGTGATGGTGAACCTATGGCACGCAGAGCCATTTGTGCCGGCATGCACGCTGTGGGCAAACTTACCTCACTGTGCACGCACATGCCTCACAGCTGATTTTCGGCCGGTTTAAGGCCTTTTTCGGCCTCCCAGAGGCTTGAGGAAGACTTCTGCAGGCTTTGCAGGCCAAAAACTAGGCCCATTTCGTCACTTCCTGTTTTTCTGAAAGTACCAGAACTGACTAAACAGGGCTAGTTTTCAGCACCCAGAGGCCACTGGACCTTCTGGGTTTTCTTCGAAGATGTTTCGCTTCTCATCCAAGAAGCTTCTTCTGCTCTGATTGGATGGTAGGGAATAAAAGGATTTTTACTGCTTGAAGACAGCTGGTCATTTGCATCCTTTTGGCAAGTCGTTGAGGCCCCTTGGAGGTGCATCTGTGTCATCAGGATCACTGAGTAGTGCAAATGGATGTGGAGCTTTCTTTTGGGACAACCATGACTTAAGAGGACGGAGAATTTCCATAGACATTTACCCGGTTGATAGAGAATCTGGAAATGAAGCCAAAAGAGGAATAGAGGGAAAAACTAGGCGTATTTATTTTACAAAAGAGAAGATTAAAGAATCACGGCATGAAACCCGACTACGCGGGCTTACATTTTATCCCACCTTTGGCTAAAGCGTGCTTTCTCTGGCTCATTAGTCAGCGTCCCATTGGAAAATTAATCTTCGGAGAGATCCAGGGTAAATTGGCCCTGTGCGGACTGTAAAGTGGATTTTTACACAGCATCTCTGAGGATAGCGGAAAGCTTGAAGACGATCACATGATGAAATGAGCAATAAAGAGGAAAACAGAAAAATCTGCCTGCAAGGGTTTTTTTCTTCCACCCGTATACATATTTACATTAAATCAGCTGGTTAACTGACTGCTGGAAAGAACGGCAAATCCTTAAGCAATCTGCCTGCAGATAAGCAATTAATCCATTTCCAGCTTTTTTTTTTCTTTTTTCTTTTTAAAATGGTTTTCTGCCCGTCAGCGTGCTTTGATCCCAAGGTGCCTTCCGTCCTTCCTCTTGGCCTTGATCTGTGAAAATGAAGATGAGACAGGCATGCAGTGTTTCTCACCTGTAGCAAGTTTAAGATAGGTGGACTTCAACTCCCGCATTGCTGGCTGGGGAATTCTGGGAGTTGAAGTCCACCACACCTTTTCAATTTGCTGCATTTGAATAACACTACCAATAGCCCTCAACTTAATGGCCATAATTAAACCCAACATTTCTATACTAAGTGAAACATTCATTAGGTGAGTTTTGCCTTATTTTATGAGCTTTCTTTTTGCCACCATTGTTAAGTGAATCACTGCAGTTGTTCAGTTAGTAACCCTGGTTGTTAAGTGAATCTGGCTTCCAAATGGAAGTTGCTCGTCAAAAGGTTGCAAAAGGGGATCACGTGACCTACGGATACTGCAAGTGTCATAAATATGAGCCCATTGCCAAGTGTCCGAATTTTGATCACGTGACCACGGGATGCTGCTATGGTCATAAGTGTGAAAAGCGGTCATAAGTCAACTTTCTCAGTGCTGTTATAACTTTGAACAGTCAGTCAATGAATTGTTGTAAGTAGAGGACTCCCTGTAGCCTGGAGCAGGGGTCGCCAACCTTTTGGACCTCAGGGACCACCAAACTCATAATTTTAAATCCCAAGGACCAAAGACCCTGGGAAAATCCCAAAAAGAGTCTACAGAAAAATCGCCCACCCCGTTTTCCTACCCATCGATCATTCTTTATTTGGGATTGCAGGATACCGTCTCCAGCTCCGTTCTCAGGGGGAAAGAGAGAGAGAGAGAAAAGACTTTTGGCTTATGCAAGGAAAGCAGCAGAAGCCACAGAAGTCTTTCTTTCTCTCCCCCAAACTCTGCCAGAAATGAGTCTTTGCCAGTGCAGCCTCTTGGAGCAGGAGGCCTTGCAGGGTCCCAAAGACTCATTTCTGGCGGAGTTTGGGAGAGAGAAAGAAAGACTTCTGCTGCTTTCCTTGTGTGCAGCCAAAAACAGAAGAAGAAAGAAGTGGAAAGAAGCAGCCCGGTGGCCAGGCAAGACAAGTGGGGGCAACTTCCCCCCCTCCACCCTTTCCCCCCTCCCCTCACTACCTCATGTTGCTCACAATGCAAGTGATAAAAGCCTTGTGTTCGCGCGGGCCATGTGGGCGGCACAGCCTTGTGTTCCTGTGTAGCCTGGATTAATTGCTTTGGGGGTGACATTTCTCTATGGACCACCAAAATTTTCTCGCGGGCCACCAGTGGTCCCTGGCCCACTGGTTGGCGACCACTGGTCTGGAGAGACTCAAATTTCCCTCCCAACCCCTGCCGTGAGATGCCAACACCAGGATCCCCAAATGGTTAGATCTCTCTTTCTCACACACACACACACACAGCCAAGGAAGCTCACGGCCCAGGTTGCACAGTGCAAGATCAGACTGTGAATGATGGCCAGTCCAGCTGTAAGCCAGAATCGGATGGCTAGTTTCTGATGATCTTGAGACTTGCAGTTGGATGCAGCTGTTTTACCCTTCACATTCTGAGCTGGCAAAGGTTGAAGAAAGCTTCCCCTGACAAGATTTGGAATGGATAGGAAGATGGGAAGCCGTGCCCTTCAGCCTAAACGCTTTTGGTCCCACCAGCCTGTGAGGCCATTTTACAAACTGCATCTTATCTCATTTAGGAAATTGAAATGTGGCAAAAGCAAAACAAAACACATCAACCAAGGACCAATGTTGAGGGGATTCTGAGCAAGGAAAACAAACGATATTGCTGTGTTTTCCCTCCTCTTTGTTTGTTTGCATTTGTTTGCATATGTGCAAATAACTCAAGGCTGTGAACATACACAATAGTCTGTTCTCCTTCTATTTTCCCCACAACAACAACTGTGTGAGATGCCTTGGGATGAGAGAGAATGATTGGCTCAAGGTTACATGCCTAAGAGAGGACTAGAACTCACCATCTCCTGATGATTGGGCCAAAGTCACAGAGCCGGATTTCATGCCTAAAGTGGGACTAGAACTCACTGTCCCCTGGCGATTGGCCCAAAGTCACCCAGTTTGCTTTCATGCCTTAGGTGGGACTAGAACTCTCTGTCTCCTGGTGATTGGCCCAAAGTCACCCAGCTTCCTTTCATGCCTAAGGCAGGACTAGAACTCCCAGTCTCCTGATGATTGGCCCAAAGTCACCCAGCTTCCTTTCATGCCTAAGGTTTGACTAGAACTCTCTGTCTCCTGATGATTGGCCCAAAATCACCCAGCTTGCTTTCATGCCTTAGGTGGGACTAGAACTCCCAATCTACTGGTGATTGGCCCAAAGTCACCCAGCTGGTTTTCATGCCTAAGGCAGAACTAGAACTCTCTGTCTCCTGGTGATTGGCCCAAAGTCACCCAGCTTGCTTTCATGCTTAAGGCTGGACTAGAACTCTCTGTCTCCTGGTGATTGGCCCAAACTCACACAGCTTGCTTTCATGCCTAAGGCAGGGCTAGAACTCACTGTCTCCTGGTGATTGGCCCAAACTCACACAGCCTGCTTTCATGCCTAAGGATGGACTAGAACTCATCCTCTCCCACTCTCTAGCTTGTTGCCTTAACCACTAGACAACCTGGTGTTTTTAACCAGCCTTTTCACTCTAGATTCAGAGAATTTGCACAGGGCGGTGCAGAGCAGGTTGGTAAGGGTCAGGCTGCGGGCTCGCCATTGGAGTGGCAGCGCGGGCGTCTCTGGCAATCCCCACTTGACACGGGGCTAATAGGTCCTGAGAGGGAGACCCGGTTGAGACCTCCGGCTCGTGGGAGAAGAAAGCTGTTTTCTAGGGATTTTTCATTTGCCCATTTGCATCCTTTCCCTCGGAGGTTAATCAAAGCACGGCTGGGAGAGGACGGATTATCACAGCAGAACACAAAGGAAAAGAAAGCCGGGCAGGAGGGGGGGAAAGTTAATCCTTCTTTTAATCATAGGCTGGAATGGTTTCCTAGAAGGGAAGGGAAGGGAAGGGAAGGGGGGAGGGGCAAAGGAGAGTCTGGGGAAAGCTGGGTGAGCCAAAAGGTGCCAAGCGGGGAAGAAAGACATGCAAAGCTGCAAATGGTGCCATGCATACCAAGGTTGGCACTCTGGTTGCTCACACAGCCCCCTCCTGGTTTTTTCTCCTTTCTCACATTCCATCTGCAAGGCTGGCCCATCGGTCTGTATTTCGGTGAAACGGCCGATCTCAGCGACGCTTTGTTCTGTAAGCTAAGCTAAGCTAAGCTTGATTCATTTTGAACCCTGTTCTTTGGGTTTCTGGGTGGCTTCAGGTGTTACACGCATAAAGGAAGGAAGGAAGGAAGGAAGGAAGGAAGGAAGGAAGGAAGGAAGGAAGGAAGGAAGGAAGGAAGGAAAGTAGGTAAGCAGGAGGGAAAGAGGAAAGAAGGCAGGTCGGCAGCAAGGAAGGAAGGAGACAGGAGGAAGCATGGGAAGGAGGTGGAAGGAAGAAAAGAAGGAAAGGAAGGAAGGAAGGAAGGAAGGAAGGAAGGAAAGGAAGGAAGGGAAGGAAGGAAGGAAGGAAGGAAGGAAGGAAAGAAGGAAAGGAAGGAAGGAAGGAAGGAAGGAAGGAAGGAAGGAAGGAAGGAAGGAAGGAAAGAAGGAAAGGAAGGAAGGAAGGAAAGAAGGAAAGGAAGGAAGGAAGGAAGGAAGGAAGGAAGGAAGGAAAGAAGGAAAGGAAGGAAGGAAGGAAAGAAGGAAAGGAAGGAAGGAAGGAAGGAAGGAAAGGAAAGGAAGGAAGAGCAATAACAATAGTACTTAGACTTATATACTGCCTTACAGTGCTTTATAGCACTCTCTAAGTCAGAGGTCTCATTCTCGTGGCCCGCGGGCCAATTGCAGCCCGCAGGACGATATCCTGTGGCCCCCACCGTGATATGAAAATATAATATTAGTGTATAATATAAATATAAAGTATAATATAAAGTATAATATTATGCGGCCCAGCCTCACCCAGCCTCTGCCTCCAGCGGCCCCCAGGTAAATTGTGTTTGAGACCCCTGCTCTAAGTGGTTTACAGAGTCATCCTCTTGCCCCCAACAAGCTGGCTCCTCATTTTACTGACCTCGGAAGGCCAAGCCAACCTTGACCCAGTGAGAGTTGCCTTGCAAAACTGCTGGCAGACGGCAGTCAGCAGAAGTAGGAATCAACATATAGTATTGTGCATTTTCAGCATCATAACTTCGAATGGTCACTAAATGAATGTCTATAAGCCGAGGACTACCTGTACTGAAATATCCTGAACTGATATGTGAGAAATTCTGAACCAGCCACCCTCCCATCAGGAGTGTAGAAAAAGGAAAAGGCCAGCTTCTCTAAGTGGAGTATTTGAAATCTTTTAAAATGTTAAATTAAAGTCTTTTTTTTCACTCTTGTCACAGAGCTACACAGAGCACACCAGAGCTCCTGCGAGCTCAAGATGGATAGGCTTATTACTGCGAAGGCAGAGATTTAAAAAATGTGTTTTTCATTGGGCTTTGTTAGTTCAGATAGGTCATATCTAGCCATCTATTTATATTTTTCTCTCCCACTTTAATAAAGCCTTCAACTCAGTAGATTTCACAAAGGCTCCTGCAAAAGGGATTTCATGGCCTATGAAGCTCACAAAAAGGAATTGTTTTTCTGAATGAGTTTATTCCAGAGCGCGTGAAACAAATTTTAAGTCAGGGCACTGAATCTACTGGTTCGTTGCAATGACTTTTCTTCATTTGTCAAGATCAATGATCGGTTACTTTTCCTTCAAGGAAGCAAACATGGGAAGCTCTCATGAAGATACAGGCCTTTTTGGCCTGTATTACAACGATCAACCATGGGAATCTTGACATTTTAAAAGTCGTGTTGGTGGAACTAGTTGAGTTAAGGATGGGTAACATCCCGCCTTCCCAGGAATGCATTTCTGATAGAGCTTTGAAGATCTATAAGATGTTGAATTCTGGGCCCGGGGATTGATTGAAAGTTGCCCAGCCGGCTTTCCTGCCTAAGGCAGGACCAGAACTTCCCACCTCCTAGTGATTAGCCCAAAGTCAGTCAGCTGGCTTTCATGCCTAAGGTAGGACTAGAACTCACCATCTCTTGGTGATTGACCCCAAGTCACCCAGCCGGCTTTCATGCCTAAGGTAGGACTAGAACTCACCATCTCCTGGTGATTGACCCCAAGTCACCCAGCCGGCTTTCATGCCTAAGGTAGGACTAGAACTCACCATCTCCTGGTGATTGACCCCAAGTCACCCAGCCGGCTTTCATGCCTAAGGTAGGACTAGAACTCACCATCTCCTGGTGATTGGCCCAAAGTCACCCAGCTGGCTTTCATGCCTAAGGTAGGACTAGAACTCACCATCTCCTGGTGATTGGCCCATAATCACCCAGTTGGCTTTCATGCCTAAGGCAGGACTAGAACTCACCATTTCCTGATTTTTAGGCCACTAAGTTGCTTGTGCATCGCAAGTTAAGCGAACACAATCTGTGATTTATTGACTTGGGTTTAGAGTTCGGATTGTTGTGTGAACGTAGACAAGAGGGAGCAGTCCTTTGTTGCAGCAGGTAGATAAACAGATGTTATTTTTGGGGGAGCTCCAGTTCTCCAGCTGTGTATTCAGCTGCCCTGGGCAGACAGGCTTCTGCATTATTTCAAGCCCGTGTGAACAGCGATATGGATTTATTGCAAAGGAGAGGCCCAGCACTGCCAAAATATGGCATAAATCTAACACATCGGGGTGGATAATTTGTCAGCATCTGGCACAAACGGCTGGCTTTTGAGCCTATCTCTAAATTGCCAGAAGGGCTGAGCGCCTGGCCATCTCTGGCCTCTGCATTTAATTGCTCTGAAGTGAGTAAATCTTCTCCATGACGTTGGCCGCTTTGTTGGGTTCTCTGCAGAGACAAAAGAAGGAAGTGTGTGTGTGTTGGTGTGTCTGCAAATCCTTGAAAAAGAAGGCGACATTGAAACCTGACATCAGGTTACAGGCTAGGCTGACAAAAGCTGCAAAGTGGAAAAGGGTGAATTTTCTTTCGTCTTTAGGTCTGCAGCAAAAAAAAAAAAAAATCAACTGTGTTGTGTTTTTGATCCTCACAGAGGGAGTTTCTGTCTTGGACATCCTTCCCATCAGCCTCTAAAACTGGCAGGCCTCCTTGCCAAGCTTCTGCCATTCACAGGTGATCTTTCAGGGCCTCCAAAATAAGCGGTGGAAGCAAACAGCGTTCAGACCTCAAAGGGGAAGAGCCCCATGGATGAAACTTAACCGGATTTTATTATTTTTCTTTACATATTTATTAGGGTTTTTTTTTATCCCATCTTTATTACCTATTCAAGGAGGCAAACATTTGTAAATACTCCTTCTTCTTCTTCGTTTCTTCCTAACAACAACCCTGTGAGATCGATTTGGTCTGAGAGGGAGGGATTGGGCCAAAATCCTCCAGCCAGTTTTCTATGCCTGAGGCAGGACTAGAACTCACCATCTTCTGGTGATTGGCCCAAAGTCACAAAGCCAGCCCTTATGCCTAAGATGAGACTAGAACTCACTGTCTCCTGGTGATTAGGTTAAAGTCACCAAGCCAGCTTTCATGCCTCCTAATGAGATTAAAACTCACCATCTCCTGGTTTCTGGGCCAACACCAAACAAAATCTTTGTTTTTATTTTTTCTTGTGCAATGTGAGGAGCAACCTAGAAGCTGAGCATTTAAGTTTGCACTTTCTCTGCTCCGTAGTGGCTGCGACTCACTTTGGCTTCTGCCCGAACCTTTTGGAGCATACTGTATCCGCTGAGAATCTCAGTTACCGCCTGCAGAGGAATTCAGGCGGCAATCTCACTTGGCATGATGGGCGAAGCCAGAGGACAGCCGGAGGGAGACCTGTCAAGCTCCTTCAGCAACCGGGGACCGAAAACTCCCAGGTAGGATGGCATTGGGCACCTCTTGATAAATAAATAAATAAAGGAATAAAGGACAGTAAGTGGCAACTGCTGATCTCATAAAGGCTGGAAATGTCGGAAGCACTTAGCAGCAGTGGTGGTATTCTACTGGCGTAGCCTGGTTCGGCCAAACCAGTAGCTCCGACGATCAGCTGCTGGGCCCTCCTGCCTGCTTCGGCTCTATACTGACCTTTATTTCCTGCCTTTCAACCTAAGCTGCTTCGTAAGGCACTGCAGATTGCCATGCATCAGCTGTTGAAGACACAGGGTGAGTGCAGGATTGCAGAAGGAAGTGAGTAGCAAACTCTCTGCACACATGGGAAGCCTCGCCCAAAGAACCAAGGGTAAAAAAAAAAATTGCTCGGCAGTGTGACTTTTGCGGCAACAATTTTTTCAGGATCAAATTAAATGTAAAAAAATATATATATAATTTCTGTAATAGAGTTGCCAAAGTCTGCAATGCTCTACCTAATCCAGTTGTCTCCTCCGCAAATTTTCACCGTTTCAGTCCACAAATTGATTTCCGTGGACCTTACTTCATACGTAAGCGGTCAGTAGAGGAGGGCATGCATGTGCACTTCACGTGCCTATCGTCTCTGTCGTATTTTCTTTTTTATCCTTCTCATTTTTGTTTGACAAATTTAATAAATAAATAAACATAAGTAAATAAATATGTGCAAGTCCACTGACCAGGCCACAGGGTGCCACAGACTCTCTGTTGGGCAGGACTGCTATAAGGAAGTAATCAGTGGTGGTATGTTACAAGTTTAGCCTGGTTCAGCCTAACTGGTAGTAAAAAAAAGCCTCCCACAATCAGCTGGGAGGAGGAAAAAAAGCTGACAAGAAGCTGAGAAGAGAAAGAAGAGCGCAGGATCGGCCTCTCACCCGTCCCTGAGCTTTTCTCTTCTTTAACCTCTCAGCGGATTGGCACTGCAGGGCTGTGTGGAAAACTGTGTGTATGTGTGTGTTAGGTGCGCATGCACAATCACCGAATCGGCAGTGGAACAGGTAGGATCCCACTGCTGGAAGAATCATCAGTGGTGGTATTCAGCCGGTTCACACCGGTTCATGCAAACTGGTAGCAAGGATTTGGCATGGGTCGCTGAACCGGTAGTAACTTACTGGCTGGCCACACCCCCAACCCAGTCACCCAGTCACTGCTCGCTTGCCCCGCCCAACTGATGCTCGTTCACCCCGCCCACATGACGCCCCGCCCAGTCACTCCTTAAGGTATTTCTTTCCCCCCCCTCCCGACGATCAGCTGTTCCTACGATCCGCTGTGCTGGGATTCCCCTTGCTGTCTTACTGCTTCACCTCACTGCTGCAGCCCCTACCTCCGTGCTCCGTTTTTTTGCCTTCCTGGGCCCCAGGGAAGCTTCTTGGGAGCAAAATCAACCCCCGGAGGCTTCCCTGAAACCCAGAAGGCCCAAAAAACGGGGGAGGGGTGCTGCAAAAAAAAAAAAGGCATTCCCACCCAGTCATATGGCCACGCCCACTTAGCCACGCCCACAGAACCGGTAGTTAAAATTTTTTTGAATCCCAGCACTGATCTCCATGTGAACCAAACATGACTTCCTGCCTAGATCGGAGTCATTCTGTGTAATGCATGTTCCCAAAGGTGCAATTCAGTTATCTTGGTTTTTACTTTCCTTGGATACATTTGCCCTTTTGGAAAAAGCACCCTTGGTACAACCATGGCCTGGATGACTGAGAATCTCCACAGAGATCTGTGCCATGCAGATAGTCCTGGATTTGCATTTGTCATTAAGCCGAGAATTACAGTCCTGAGTGATGTCACTCATTAAACAGGTCACTGGAAGTAAACACTGGTTTGCGTCAAAAAAAAAAACCCATCGTGAATCATAGTCACATGAACACAGCACACTGCAGCTGTCAAAATTACATGCCAATTGCCAGACACCTTTTCTTATTTATTTCACATGGTGTAAAAGAATACAACATGAATGGCAGTTTTTAATTTTCAGTGCTCACACTGCTTCTTCTGGCTGAGAGATCCTTGTGAGACCCAGCACCTGGAAACTATAGATCATTTAGCCATGGCATGTTGCCTGGGGTATACACTGAGGAGCCTAGTCTACATTAGCAATAGCCCTTAGACTTATATGTCGCTTTACAGTGCTTCACAGCCCACTCTAAATGGTTTACAGAGTCAGCCTCTTTGCCCCCCAACAATCTGGGTCCTCATTTTACCCACCTCGGAAGGAGGGAAGGCTGAGTCGACTTTGAGCCCGTCAGGATCAAACTGCTGGCAGTCGGCAGATTTACCCTGCAATGCTCCATTCTAACCGCTGCACCACCACAATATTATATCCAGCAAACACATGAATTTTGATCATATGGCTGTAGGGTTGCAATAGCAGCTGTAAGTGCAAGGAGAGGTTCTAAGGCATTTTTTTTTTTTTTAGCGTGGTTGTAAATGCAGAGAAAGCGTTGCTTCGGAAGCTGTGTTTTGTCTCCAGCAAGTGGGGGAACTCCAGCCCTTCCCGCCATCCAAACAGCATGTAAAAGGTTACGTTGCACAGCGAGAGAGACAGTGAGAATTCAGGCAATCTGATTAGTTATCTCTTTGCTTTGGAGACTCAGATTAACATTGCGTTTTGACTTGGGAGTCCCGGTTTAAATTTCCATCATCCTTTTCCTGAAGGATTGCAGGAATTCAGATCTACATATCATTTTACTATTCTGTCTTATGATTCACTTGCTGAATATAAAGACGGAGAGAATAACTTTACAAATTCTTCATACAAAGCTTCTTTTATTGGATTATATTAGGTATCCTCAAGGTGACTCACAGTTACGTCGAGATGCATCTAATGTCCAATTCTTTGCACAGTTGAAATCGTAGTCAGTCAAGGACTGCCTATAATAGCCTAGCCCAGAGTTCACCAACGTTTCTACCTTTGTAGACAGGCAGGTTGGAGGGAAGAGATGGTTTTGCACAAGCAGCAGGCAAGCACATGTGTGCAGCTCCAATTGTCTGAGTGGCATGCATGCGTGCCCACCACTTGCACAAATGGAGCACATACCATGTGCATGTGTTCACCGGTTGTTCACACAGGTGGAGATGTGCATGCATGTGTGCACGCTCACCAGTGGTGGGATTCAAAAAAATTTACTACCAGTTCTATAGGCATCGCTTGGTAGGCATGATGTGGCTTGGTGGGCGTGCCAGGGGAAGGTTACTGCAAAATCCCATTTCCTCTCTGCCCCACTAACCTGCTTTCCAGCTCCGTTCTCCTGTGCAGGGCAACCAAAAACCCAGCCAATCAGCTGGGACTCGGGAGGCGGAGAATACATGGGGGTGGAGCCAGTCAGAGGTGGTATTTGCCAGTTCTCTGAACTACTCAAAATGTCCGCTACCGAGTCTCTGGTCAGAACCTGCTGAATTCACTACCTCTGGCACTTGCCCATCACTTTCATGGCTTGGTTCTGAACGGCTCAAGGCCCTGGAGATGGTTGTGGACCACTAGGCTAACCAGCATGGTTGGGACTTCTGGGATTTGTAGTCCACACCTCTTAAAAGGACCAAGGTTGGGAAACACTGAGTTTGACAATTGTGTCCAAATGCCAGGGCTTCCCACCTCCATTCATAGCTTCCTATTTAAGCCAATGTAGTCTGGTTTGAAGTAAATAGGGAGCAAAGAGAAATAAATTAAGACGTTTTGCCAATTTGCAAAAAAAAAAAAAATAAACATATCTGTCTCTAAGAAATTGCTAGTGAATTGCTGGCTACTTATAACTTGGTGACAAAGGAATTTTGGCTAATGCCATCTGCAGGCTCAGCATTTTTCAGGTAAAGATGCTGTTACTCTTGGGCACAGATTGCTTAGATCAGTTTCCAATTTGCCTTTGGAAATAAGTCATCAATGCTGTCCGTGCAAGTTGCATTTTCCTTCAGTTTTACTTTCCAGGATTAGCTAGATCCAGCCTGCCATGAACAGCTAAGATTTAAAGGGAAAAATTATCCCAGAGCAGACAAAGGAGTAAAAAAGGCATGATTTCAACAGAATGGGATGGAGAATAATGCTGGCTCAGGAATTCTGGGAGTTGAAGTCCATAGGTCTTAAAGGGATCATAATTGCCCACCCCTGCTATATAAAGAAGCCAATACTGTTTTAGTTGCCTTTTTATAGCATAATTACTCCAGCCTCTTTTTAAAATTACGATTAACATTCAGTTTGAAGCTGCATCATTAACTCCGTTTCACATAAGTCTACTTTTTTGTTTTGTTAATTGATTGAATACAGGAAAAATACATTTGAAAAAAAGCATAAAGCAATCATATCCTAAAACTAACTGCAGCTTCACAATGAACACACAAACAAGATCTGCAACAGCCATGTGAACACAGGCTTGCAATTGATCAACTCACTTTCTAGTTTTGTACAATTTGTCAAAGCGAAAACTCACCAGAGGCATTAGATTTGCAAAACAGATTAATACATTAAAACTTATTCAATCTTCACATTTAATGCAAATATGTCTAGTTCCTCTCTGGTTGGCCATGTTGCATGAATTGTTACAGTTCCAAAGTAAAGCAACCCTTCAGAATAATTAGTGAGTGTTCAAAGTTACGACGAGACTCTCCGGGGTTGGTTACAACCTGATTCTGAAGTTCGGATAGAATAGAAGAGAATAACAGAGTTGGAAGGGACCTTGGAGGTCTTCTAGCCCAACCCCCTGCTTAGGCAGGAAGCCCTAAACCATTTCAAACAAATGGTTGTCCAATCTCTTCGTCAAAAACCTCCAGTGTTGGAGCACTCAGAAATTGCTGATTTTTTAAAAAAATGTTGTATTCAGGAATAAACGTTGGTGTATAAATGTTCTATTTAGGAATAAACATTGGTGCAAAATTCTTCAAAACTTTGTATCGCTACAAATTCTACGCTCCGTAACACTGTTCTTTGATCTTTTCTTCCTTCCTTGATCCTTTTAGAGCCGGACTTATGAGCACTATGGAATCTACCACACCAGTCCTACCTTAGGGAGCCTTACCAAGCCGGTGGTGCTATGGACCCAGCAGGATGTGTGTAAATGGCTGAAGAAGCATTGCCCGCACAATTATCTCATCTACGTGGAGGCTTTCTCACACCACGCCATCACAGGTAAGCATCGGTCAAGGCACGCTGAAGAGTGGCAAAGCCATGGACAATCAGTAGCTCCCTGTCAGGATTCTGGCAGTTACACCAATTAAATCAGCCAAACTTCCGAAACTTTGAAAGGATTTATTGGGAGTTAAATTGCCTGGCACTGCCTGGGACACATCATTCATTGTCACCTTTAACCATGGCTTCCCCTCACTCCCTGGATGTATCGTAATTCATATTCTTCAATGGGACACGTCCATAGCCAAGAGCCATCAATCATGCTCTCCGGTTAGATATTTGCATGGCAGAAACTTCAGTCACCTTGTTACTATCTTTGAAAAAATATTTATGGAATGCACTTTTGATTTCCAAGCTGCCACGCTGGTCTTTCAAACCCCTTTCCCCCCTCCTTTCTGTTGGCAATTCTAAAAAAGACCATAGAAATGTTTTGTGAATTGACACTGCCATTATCCTAAAAATTACAATACAGATACAGATTAACAGCGTTGGAAGGGACCTTGTAGGTCATCTAGTCCAACCCCCTGCCCAAGCAGACCCTATATCATTTCTGACAGATGGCAGTCCAGTCTCTTCTTGAAAGCCTCCAGGGATGAAGCTCCCACAACTTGTTTTGGGAAGAGAAGGACCAGGGGAGACATGATAGCTGTGCTCCAATATTTGAGGGGCTGCCGCAGAGAGGAGGAAGGGGTCAACCTTGTTAAGTTTTGAGCATGGGTGAGAAAGAATGGAGACAAGCCTCTGAACGGTGAACTTCAGCTCTTTATTTACATTGTGACTTCCTCATTTTAACAGCAGTTAAAACCCGCCTTATATAGGCAAACCCTGTAACTTTTAACCAATACCGAGCTAGGAACGCTAGCTCTTATAACCAATAGGAACTCTCTGTTAAGGGCCAATCGGATTCCCCGGAACAGGCCAATCCAGTCCGGCCGCTTAACAGCCAATCAGAAGTGCAGGGCCAGAACCCTGCACATACTCCAAGCTCACACTTTATTAATCTTGTTGCATACACAACAAACCTGAGGCTCCTGTAAGCCAGACAAGGAACAATGGATGGAAACTGATTCAACCTGGAAATAAGGAGAAACTTTCTGACAGTGAGAACAATCAACCCATGGAACAGAAGTTGCCTTCAGAAGTTGTGGGAGCTTCATCACTTGAGACCTTCAAGAAGAGATTGGACTGCCATCTGTCAAAAATGGTGTAGGGTCTCCCGCTTGGGTGGGGGGGTTGGACTAGATGACCTATAAGGTCCCTTCCAACTCTGATTATCTGTTATCTGTTAACTTCTGAAGGCAACTTCTGTTACATGGCTTGATGGCTCTCACTATCAGGAAATTTCTCCATATTTCCAGGTTGAATCTCTCCTTGGTTCAGTTTCCATCCATTATTCTTTGTCCGGCCTTCAGGATGATTGTAGTTCAGCTTGTTTTGTTTTTGACTTTCCCATTTTATTTTGGTTGGTCAGTTGGTTGCTTTTCATTCATTCAGTTAGGACTCCCAGAATTAAATATAGGTTATCCTCTTATCTTCCCACTGTAAAACTTTGTGTGTTTCCAGAATGGCAGGAAAACAAATACGACAAATCAAAGAGAGGCTATCTTTGGGTGAGGCGTATGCCTTTGTTACACATCTGTGTGTGTCTCTCTCTGTGTGTAGGGTTTTTTTTAATTTTTTTTTTTTTTTTAATTTCCTGCATTCACGAAGAATGAGCGCTTCATTGCCCCAGGGGGCACAATAATAAATAAAAAAAAACCTAATGGAACCACTCACTCAATTCTTTTTGCTGAAAATAAAAAAACGCCTCTCAAATTGGACCCCAGAGGAAGTGGAAATGGGAGGTGTTGTAAGGCCACTATGCCGACGGCCTCTAGCTATGAGGAGCAAGGCATGATGGGAAACTCCGATGCGTGGAAGATTGCCTCCGTCTGTCAAGGCGGTCCCAGGAAATGAGTTTGGGTGGAAGAGAAAAGCTGGGGAAACTCTGCCTTAGGAAATGAATTTCATCAGAAGCCATCTGTCTGGATAGAGCCGCATTCTTGAATGTGGCAGGGCAGGCCTTCCTCGAGAGCCAAAACTCCCACATTGGCTTTTCAAAATACAGATAATCCTCAACTTGCCACAGTTCGTTGAATGGCCGTTCAAAGCTGCAATGGCGCTGAAAAAAAGTGACTCATGAACGTTTTTCAGACTTATGACTTTGCACCATCCCCTGGGATCAAAACCACAATCGAGCGGATTACATGTTGGAATGTTGCTTAGAAGTGTGCATATATGTTGAAAATAAATAAATCGAAGGGTCCTGGGGAAGGGCCCAAAGTCACCCAGCTGAATTTCATGCCTAGAGCGGGACTAGAGACAGTGAGTTCGAGTGATTGGTGGGTCTAGAACTCACCGTCTCCTGGTGATCAGCCCAAAGTCACCCAGCCAGCTTTCATGGCTAAGGCGGGACTAGAGATAGTGAGTTTGAGTGATTGGTGGGACTAGAACTCACCGTCTCCTGGTGCTTGGCCCAAAGTCACCCAGCCAGCTTTCATGGCTAAGGCGGGACTAGAGATAGTGAGTTCGAGTGATTGGTGGGTCTAGAACTCACCGTCTCCTGGTGATCAGCCCAAAGTCACCCAGCCAGCTTTCATGGCTAAGGCGGGACTAGAGATAGTGAGTTTGAGTGATTGGTGGGACTAGAACTCACCGTCTCCTGGTGCTTGGCCCAAAATCACCGAGCCAACATTCATGGTTAAGATGGGACTAGA
The DNA here is from genome assembly GCA_033807585.1 of Hydrophis major. Classification (NCBI taxonomy): domain Eukaryota; kingdom Metazoa; phylum Chordata; class Lepidosauria; order Squamata; family Elapidae; genus Hydrophis; species Hydrophis major. Next base: position 259,194,329 of record CM066330.1, read on the forward strand.
ACTCACCATCTCCTTGTGATTGGTCCAAAGTCACCCAATCAGCTTTCATGATTAAGGTGGGACTAGAACCTACAGCCTTATCCATTACTACACCAAACAACTAGAGCTTTTTTTGAGTGGAGTGGAAGAGTAGCATGAAGAGTTGTTCTTTTGCTTCCTTTTTCACAGGCCGGGCCCTCTTGCGGTTGAACGGGGAGAAGCTGCAGCGCATGGGGATTATCCAGGAGTCTCAGCGACAGGAGGTGCTTCAACAGGTGCTGCAGCTTCAGGTGCGAGAGGAAGTCCGCAACTTACAGCTTCTCAGCCAAGGTAGGACAACCAGAAATAGATGTCTGTCTGCAGGCCCATCTTTTATCATCATCGAGGCCAAAAGCAATGAATGGAATAACTGCCTTACCCTGCATCAGGCAGAAATTCCACAGGTGGAGCTAATAATGCTGCCCTTCTCTGCTCTGATTGGTTGCAACCATGGCTTCTTATTTTTTTTTCCCAGATGTTGCAAAACCACATTCTTTCTCTAACTCTTTTACCTGCCTGGTTTAATTTATATTTATATTTATATTTATATTTATATTTATATTTATATTTATATTTATATTTATATTTATATTTATATTTATATTTATATTTATATTTATATTTATATTTATATTTATATTTATATTTATATTTATATTTATATTTATATTTATATAAATAATATATCTAAAAACCAGGTAAAGTCCTGGGAGTCCACAGATCTTCAACTTTCCAAGGCTTAGGAAACGAGACTAGGTGAACCAGATATCCGATCCAGCTGAGCATAGCTTATCTATCTTCAGAATTCATGGCAGGTTTGGGATGGGAGCTGTGTAATGGGGTAGTAACTCGTTAAAGGGGTCCCTAAAAGGAGGACAGGAGAGAAGAAATAATGGTATTTTCGTAGGAGGGTTTTCCCCAACACGGTGCCCTCTAGATGCGTTGGACTTAATAACGTCTTTGAGTTGAGCTTGAGTTTGTAGTTTTCTTAATTAGCGCCATTGAAGTGGTTGGCCACACCTTCTTCCTGGAAGTGTCCTTGACTTCCCAATCTAAACTGGGAATTTCCTCATGGTCTCCTGTCCAAGTCGATTGGGATTTCCTTGTGGCCTCCTCTCCAAAGGCAAACTACGTCTAATTTGAAAATAGGCCATTCCCTTCATGAACGGTAAAATTGTGGGGAAACCAGCCCCATTGAAAGGTTAGGGGGCAGCTGCCTTAATACTTTTAACTTATTTTAACTCTTCCGCCTTCTCTATTTCTCTGCTCCATCTCCGTCTCTCCTCCCTTTGCTCCCTGTCCTCCTCCCCTTCCCCGTTTTTCCTCCCTGCCTTCCCCTCTCCCTCCTTAACATCTGCTCCCCAACTTTCTGCTTCCATTTGGCTGGTTCCCCCTACGGCCTCAGCATCAATCTCCTTCTTCAAAGTCCTTTGGCCACCCAGCTCAGAAAGCTCACCGGATGGAGCTGTGCGCCAACAAGGGGAGACGTATCATAGTGGACTTCATTTCCCAGAATTCCTCAGGCCTCACTCCCTAGCAGGGAACCCTGGGAGTTGAAGTTGATGCTCGTCGGGTTATCCTCCAGGTCGGGAAGGCGGGCACCAGGACCTCGGAGAGCTCCCGTAACTTCCTTGGCCAAGTATAGCTAGTCCTCGACTCACAACAGCTCATTTAGTGACCGTTTGATGTTACAACGGTCCTGGAAAAAAAGGGAAGTAGGACAGTTGTTCGCCCTTATGACCGTGCAGCATCCCACATGATTTACACTCGGGATACACTCGCATTTACAACGGTCACAGTGTCCCCTTTTGAGACCTTCAAGTCAACGGGGAAGACCAGGATCGCTGAATGACCAGGTTACTCGTTTAACTGGCATGGCAGTTCACTTAACAAAGGTGGCAGGGAAAAGTCATAAAGTGGGACAGAACTCATTGAAGAAATCCCTCGCTTGGCAACGTACGTTCCAGGCTTGGCTGTAGTTGTAAATTGAGGACTACCTGTAATCCCATTCCCGCAGGAATGGCTGGCCAAAGGAACATCCATCCCACGACTGGCCCATCCTTTCACTTCCAGCACATGATGCTCCGGCCCCTGATGTTGTAAGGCACACATCCCACCCCTCATGTGTCTCTTTTGCATGCCTTGGTCTGTTGCTGCAGCTTCTCTACTTACTCCTTTTGTTCTTTTTCCACTTTAATCCCCCCTGTCCCCCCACCCTCATCCCACCTCCCTGTCCAGCCTCTTTTGGAAGTATCTCCTAACCCCTCCTGACGTGTCCCTGAGGCTTGCCGAGCTGTTCGTTGTGCCGGATGGATGGCACGGACTTTTGCCCATGGTCAGCTCAGTCTGCATGCTGGGGAGTTTAGAACGAGACCGACTCCAGACTGTCTCTCCCTTGGGGGTGCGTACGGTGTGCTCCCAATCTCCCCCCACCTCCTCTCTTTTAACCCTTCCTTGTCCGTGTAGAGGCCAGCTCTCCTCTGGTTGAGAAACCCCGACCCGCCAAAGCACCAGCCTCAGGACTAATCAACTACAACTTGGTGGCGTCCAACTGCAGCGTGAAATTTTCCCCTTGAGCGAATGTTGGCTTGCCGGAAGAGTCTTCTCGTCTGACGTCCTGCTGGAAGGACTTAACCAAAACTTGGCCAAGCAACCCAGATTTGCAAAGGGCCCACGACTTGCATCATATCTCCGATCTTCTGAGCTGGGACAGAGAATTGCTTTTCCAGGCTGGCCAAGGAGTAGATCCCAACGGTCAAAGAGATGACAGAGCCCCTGGCAAAGGGGCCTTGGGTTCAAAACCAGCTTTTGCGGCAGACGAGTGCAATTGGGTGAGCAAGTTCCAGCCTGGATCTCCTTCTCTAACTGAAGCAAAACAGACCTGAGCTCCGAAGTTGTTTAAAAATGGCCAGTTGGCGATTTGGACCACGATGCTCACACTTGCTTATTTCGGAGGAGAAAAGAGATAAGCGTGGGATGCTTCATGTTGCTACTCTGTGAGAAACAGATGCATTGGGAGTTGGCGGGGGGGGGATTGGGGTAGGGGTGGCAATTCAACCATTGGATGGATCCTGGGACAGTGAGTGCGAAGTGCTCCTGTGTTGCTTCCCTACACATGTAAAATATTCATTCATTTCACGGGGAGGAAGCCGGATCGGTAACAAATGGGAGGGGGAAAGCTGGAAGTGTTAGTACCACTTTATAAGGCCTTGGTAAAGCCAGACTTAGAATACTGCATCCAGTTTTGGTTGCCGTGATATTAAAAAGATGTTGAGACTCTGGAAAGAGTGCTGAGAAGAGCAACAAAGAGGATTAGGGGGCTGGAGGCTGAAACATAGGAAGAATGGTTGCAGGAAATCGGTACGTCTGGTTTGATGAAAAGAAGGACTAGGGGAGATAGGATAGCAGTGTTCCAATATCTCAGGGGCTGCCCCCAAAAAGAGGGAGTCAAGCTATTCTCCAAAGCCCCTGAAGGCAGGACAAGAAGCAAGAGGTGGAAATTAATCGAGGAGAGAAGCAACCTAGAACTAAGGGGAAATTTCCTGACAGTTGGAACAATTAACCAGTGTAACAATTTGTCTCCAGAAGTTGTGAATGCTCCAATACTGGAAGTTTTAAAGAAGAGGATGGATAAACATTTGTCTGAAGTAGTCTAGGTTTCCTGCCTATGCAGGGGGTTGGACTAGAACAGGGGTCTCCAACCTTGGCTCCTGGAAGCCTGGCGGACTTCAACTCCCAGAGTTCCACAGCCAGCAAAGCTGGCTGTGGAATTCTGGGAGTTGAAGTCCGCCAGGCTTCCAGGAGCCAAGGTTGGAGACCCCTGGACTAGAAGACTTTCCAAGGTCCCTTCCAACTCTGTTATTCTATTCTATTCTATTCTATTCTATTCTATTCTATTCTATTCTATTCTATTCTATTCTATTCTATTCTATTCCCTGCTCAAGCAGGAGTGTACTATTTCAGACAAGTCTCTTCTTAAAAGCCTCCAGTGATGGAGACCCACAACTTGTGAAGGTAAGCTGTTCCACTGGTTAATTGTCCTCACTCTTAGGACATTTCTCCTTAATTCCAGTTTGCTTCTCTCCTTCATTAGTTTCCACCCAATCTTTCTTAGTCCTTGATTTACAACAGTTGTAAATCAAGTTTAGTGACCATTCGAAGTCACAACACTGTAAAAAGTGAGTTTAGGTGGTTTTTCACCCTTTGCAGTTTCCCAATGGTCACATGACCAAAATTCAGACAACTGACTACTACCTATGACGGTGGCAGTATCCTGTGGTGACGTGATCATCTTTTATGACCTTTTCTGATCAGCAAAAGTCAACGGGGAAGTTAGATTCGCATTAACAACCGTGTTATTAATGTAACAACTGCGGTGATTTGCTGTGGTGAGAAAGTTCGTTAAATGGGGCTGAGCTCCCTTAACAACTGTCTCGCTTAGCAGTGGAAAAATTTGGGCTCAGTTGGGGTTGTAAGTCGAGGCCTACCTGTACAGCTGCGCGCACACCCTGGAAGGAGAGGGTGTCGTCATCCCCCTGTTGTCAGAGTCTGAATCTGCAGGGGAAGATGAGATGGAACAAGAACTGACAGAGCGAGAGGGCAGCTCCGTTGGCCCTGGAGGAAACTGGGGAAAGACACAGTCAGTCCAGGCAAGGCTTTACAGAATTAGTGGGGCCTGCAGGCAGGGAGAATCGGAGCTCAAGCGACAAGCAAGGACCACTTCCTCCTGATCCGAGAGCATGGAGAGTGGAGAGAAGGCAAGAACAGAGCGTCCTACTCCTCTTCACAAGGTACACCTGGGGAATGAGACTTAACCGAGACGCTGTGAGGGGGAGAGGGGCCTTTGTTGGGAACAAACGCTGAGTTCCTGAAGTGTGCCGATGTTTGAGTGCATTCCTGTGTGGCGTTCTTGACTGATTAATCTGGATATTTTACTCCCTGAATTCCTTGCTTTGCTCTTGTTTTACCAAATACATTTGGGGATTTTATATTGCCGTGCAGCCTTGGTGCAGACAGCACTGGGCTGGACTAATTGCAACCAGAGCCTGCTTGAGGTTTGTGGGGGTGGGGGTGTTTGGGTGTGTGTGGGGGGGTGTTTGTTTGTTTATTATCAGCCTGCTCAGGGATTTGTCAGCAACATGGGAGCATTTGGGGGAGATTTGGAGCACAAAGGGGCCAGTTTGACCTACCAGCTGTCCATGTTATCTCTGTGCCATGCCCTGGTTCATTCCCAGAGGTGGTGTTCAGCAGGTTCTGACCGGTTCTAGAGAAACTGGGGAAAGACACAGTCAGTCCAGGCAAGGCTTTTCAGAATTAGTGGGGCCTGCAAGCAGGGAGAATCAGAGCTCAGGCGACAAGCAAGGACCACTTCCTCCTGATCCGAGAGCATGGAGAGTGGAGAGAAGGCAAGAACAGAGCGTCCTACTCTGCTTCACAAGGTACACCTGGGGAATGAGACTTAACCGAGACGCTGTGAGGGGGAGAGGAATGAGACTTAACCGAGATGCTGTGAGGGGGAGAGGGGCCTTTGTAGGGAACAAACGCTGAGTTCCTGAAGTGTGCCGATGTTTGAGTGCATTCCTGTATGGCGTTCTTGACTGATTAATCTGGATATTTTACTCCCTGAATTCCTTGCTTTGCTCTTGTTTTACCAAATACATTTGGGGAAATTTTGAGTAGTTTGGAGAACCACCCAATCCCGCCTCTGACTGGCCCCGCCAACCCCATCTCTTCTCTGCCTCCCATTGAGTCCCAGCTGATCAGCTGGGTCTCCTTTGGTTGCCCTGCCCAGGAGAACGGAGCTGGAAAGCAGGTCAGTGGGGTGGGGTGGGAATGGAGAGTTTACAGTATCCTTCCACTGCCACACTCACCAAGCCATGCCTACGGAGTAAAAAAAAAATTGAATCCCACCACTGGTCATCACCGAGGGGTTGGGTGGACCATTCTGAAGAAAGGCTGGGAAACAATTTGAGTGAACCTCCCATGGCCTGGGACTTCTTGAACTTCTCCTGTTGCTTTGGAGGTTGTGGAGTCACGAGGGGATTCCCCTGTGTGCATGCACACCATGAAGGTAACCCTGGTTTAAATAAGAATCCCGTAATGCTGGGAAGTGCAGATTTGCAGGGTGAGTGAGGTGGAACCCTTAACCACCGCAAAGGAGCGTTTCCAAGAATCCCTTCCAAAGAGGCCACGATCGATTTGCCGTGAAGTGTTTAGGCGTCCAAGTTGACTTTTGCCTACACTGTATGTTGTCTTGTTTGTGTAAAAGTGAGTGTCGTTTGGGATGGGAGGGCAAACCGCTGTGGGAAGAAACAGGGAAAGGAGCTAGAGTTTGGTCCTGGAATTGGGGGGGGGGGCTGGGGAATCTTTAAACAAACAAACAAACAAAAACAACGAAGCACTTTTTTTGTTCATTTGGTTGGGGTTTTTTTGTACTTGACACCAGTATAAATAATTAAAAGAAAGCGTTCTTTAAAATGTAAAAGCATCATTGTGTCCTCCTGGCTGTTCTTTGAAACATTTGTTGTGTGAAGTCTTGACTGCTGCTGTGGGATCTGTGCCATTTGTCAGAAATGCTGTAGGGCCATAATGGCGAACCTATAGCACGTGTGCCACAGTTGGCATGCAGAGCCATTTGTGCCGGCATGTGAGCTGCAGGCAGACTTACCTCATTGCACATGCGTGTGCCTCATAGCTGATTTTTGGCCTGTTTGAGGCCTTTTTCGGCCTCCAAGAGGCTTGAAGAAAGCCTTGGCAGGCCGAAAAATAGGCCCGTTTCATCACTTCCTGTATTTCCAGAAATACCGGAAGTGACGAAACAGGCCCATTTTTCAGCCTGCAAAGGCTGCAGCTCAACTCTCTGGGAGGCCGAAAAAGGCTTCAAATGGGCCAAAAATCAGCTGGGTGGTGCAGTGCAGGTAAGGAGGTGGTGTGGGGGTGCGCGCATTGCCTTCTGGGTGCTGGCATGGGAGTGTCTGCGCACAAGGGCACACACAATTTTTGGCACAAGAGCTCAAAAAGGTAAGCCACCACTGGTGTAGGGTCTCCTGCTTGGGCGGTGTTCTGACTCAAACCTGGTTCCCAGAGAGCAAACACAAGACAAAGGCAGCAGCCCAACCTTTTAATGTTTCATCTATGAATCCTGTTTCTTCACAGATAAAAGGCTGCTTCCAACTAATTAGCTCAGACAAGAAAGACCCTTGCCAAGTTTTTGCAAAGCTGCCAAAAAAACAACAGATAAGAAATGGTTTACAACACAAGAGTCTTCAAATACCAACTGTAATGTCCACGAGGCTGAGCTTCAAAACGTCTTTGCTTCCTACAAACAACGTTCATTTCATAGCTGCCTTTTATCTTCTTGAAATAGGGGCCATTACCTTGCAGCTTTACTCCGAGTCACCCATGCTGTTGTAGCTGCTCTTTCCTGCGAGAAACCCTGCACGAATCCAGGCTTGGCACAGGCTCCTCAGGAACCTCCTCATTGCTGCTGCCAGCCCTCACAATCTCTGAAGGCAGCAGCCCACTCCCTGATGGTCCTGGCCCCTCATCTGAGTCCTAGCTCTCCTCAGCCGTACGCACCTGCTGCCAGCTAACTACAACAGGCAGGTGGTTGGACTAGATGACCTACAAGGTCCCTTCCAACTCTGATTATCTGTAATAGGACACGTATCACCGTCTTTCCGGGGAATGGCACAGCCAGAAACCATTGGATGGTCTCGATCCAAAGTATAATCGTCAATTTACAATCATTTGTTTAGTGACCCGTCAAATTTGCAACAGTACTGGAAAAAAGTGACTTTTGACCATTTTTTGCACTTACAACCATGGCAGTATCCCCACAGTTAGGCGATCCAAATTTGGGCACTTGCCAACTGGTATGTATTTATGACAGTTGCACAGTTGCAATCTTCCCAGTCAACGTCCGACAAGCAAAATCAGGTGGGAGGGAGCCAATTTCGCTTAAGGATGGTGTGATTCGCTTAATAACTGCAGTGATTCGCTTAAGAACCGTGGCACAAAAAGTTTGTAAAATGGAGCAAAACTGACCCATCTTGCTTAGAAATCAAAATTCTGGGCTCGATTGTGGTCGTAAGCCGAGGACTACCTGCATTGGGGCTGGGCCCATTGCTGCACTGATGTCTGCCCCCCCCCCCACACACACACAATGGATCAGTCTGAGACTGCCCCATGGATGGTACCTATTGGTGATTCATTAAAGCAGCCTCATCTCTCTCCAGAAAAACATCGTTTCCAGATCAGGTCTGGAATTACACGGCTAATTTAATGAGATGCCAATCTGTCTGTATTGACAACTCCCAATTTTTCCCTATCTTATCCCAATGCTATAGGAGGAGTGTTTCCCTCCCCCCTAAGGTTGGAGACTCATTGTTTCATGAGATTAAAGGAAAAATTAAAAGAAACTGGACAGTCCTGTGTCTGAAATGAAATAGCAGTGATGGGATTCAAATTTTTTTTACTACCGGTTCTGTGGGCGTGGCTTGGTGGGCGTGGCAGGGGAAGCATACCATAAAATCTCCAGTCAGGGGTGGTATTTGCCGGTTCTCCGAACTACTCAAAATTTCCGCTACTGGTTCTCCAGAACTGGTCAGAACCGGCTGAATACCACCTCTGAAATAGGGCCTCCTGCTTGAGCAGAGGGCTGGACTAGAAGACCTCCAAGGTCCCTTCCAGCTCTATTCTGATTGAACAAAGCCTCTTAATCCCTTTTGTTAAAAAAAAACAAAAAAACAAAACCAGTTCCAGCTTCCTTGGAAAGAGGAAATGAGACGAGGCTGCTGAAATAGCCCACCAAGGATTGCGAAATATGACAATTCATTTTTGTTGTTGTTCTGTTTTGACTTCTCTCTCCCAGCCCCTAAAAACAGCACTTGGCATCTTTGTCTTAAAGAGTCCCTAAACAGTTGGGTGATGTTTGTTCTGTTCCTCCCTTGTAGGATTTTTCTTTTGATTTCGTTTTATGCTGAAAAGCAGCAAACCGTCTCCACAGGAGCCCTTTTCGGAGGAAAACAAAGATGGCCATGTATTTACTAGCTGTCTATTGTGCAAGAAATTCCCTCCGGGGAGGAAAATGCATTTCTTCCGCACCACTGATACGGACTCTCGTTCTTGGGTTTGCTCTACAACCATTAACAATGGGGGTACAAGTGGCACAGAGATAGAGTGCACAGTGCAAAACTGCAAACCAAGGAAGCATGAGAACACACACATACAAAGACATCCTAAAACACTTTATTTCCACATTGCTTAGAGGCTTTCCGGACTGGACAATGTGGGATATTCATAGATCTATAAAAAGCAAAAATTGGTAATAACATGCGAGAAAGATGACTCTCATTTTAATTTCCAGTTTAGCCTTCATTAATGGCCATCGACTCTGCTCCAACCCTTGGAAACACTACAGACAGATGTCTGCCATTTCCAACCTCTCCTTGTGGATTATCCATAGCAATTCCAAGACCATTCCAGCAATTTCTGTCTGCTGACTCCTTCTTGTTTATGTCTCTTAACTGCCCAGCCTTATCGTTCTTTTTCAAGCCCATCGTCCATTCCCAATAACTGGGCATCTGTTCTGATGTTTATTATGATCTCAAGGGTGCAACTTGTCTTTATAGCCTCCTTTCTCAACCTTGGCAATTTTAAGATGTGTGGACTTCAACTCCCATAATCTCCCTGCCATCATGTGTGGACTTCAATTCCCAGAATTCCCCAGCCAGCATGTGTGGGACACCATCTACCAGAAATCTCCCACTAGCACATGTGGACTTGAATGCCTAGAATGTCCCCATCAGCATGGAGTGGACTTCAACTCCCAGAATGTCCCCATCAGCATGTAGTGGACTTCAATTCCCAGAATCTTCCCATCAGTGGACTTCAACTCCCAGAATTCCCACATCAGTTGACTTCAACTCCCAGAATTCCTCTATCAGCATGTTTGTTTGTTTGTTTGTTTGTTTGTTTAATATTGCTGCCTATTCGCCTATGGTGACTCGAGGCAGCTTACACAATGTAAAACCATATTTAAAATAAAAAAAATTAAAAACAATAAAAACTAACAAGCAGAATCAAATAAATTAACAAAGTACAATAGAATAAAATCTGGGAAAAAAAATAAAAATAATAAAATTTAAAAAGTCACCTCACAACTTCCACCCTACCCACCCCCTGACGACAACAGATCACACCAGCCATTTGATGGGTTCCATCCCATTCTGGGTTCCCCAGGTCTTTAGAACCTTCCGGAAGAGTGCTAGAGTGGGGGCCGTTCTAATCTTTGGGGGATGATTTATTTAATTATTTTTGTCAATTGCTTACAAGATAATAGGTATAAGTAAAAACATAGTTATGAATACACAGATACATATAAGAAAAATAAGAGAGCCACCACGGAGGAGGCCCTTCTTCTGGGTTCCACCAGGTGTATCTCCCTCAGAGGTGGGACCCGCAACATTCCCTGCCTCCAATGAAGTTCAATATTGTGGACTTCAACTCCCAGAATTGCCCTATCAGCATATAGTGGACTTCAATTCCCAGAATTTCCCAACAGCATGTAGTGGACTTCAACAACTCCCAGAATTCCCCTATCAGCATATAGTGGATTTCAATTCCTAAGAATTCCTCCACCAGATGCTGGTGGGGAATTCTGGGAGTTGGAGTCCTCCCAAAAAGTGCCAAGGTTGAGAAACACGGCATATAGCACTGATCGATCAGTTCTTCTTGCTTCTCATAGGAGCTCCCTCGGGTGCCTAATTCAAAGAGAGCCTTTTTCTTGCTCTTGGTATCTTTTCCAGCCTACGGGAATCCTTCCCTTAATTATTCCACACTTTGTTTTCCTTGAAGTCTCCTTCATGTCTGTTATTGTTGTCCTCTCTACCTGCATCCTCCAGCACGCCTGTCTTTCTCTCTCTCTCTCTCTCTCTCTCCATCTGTTCCTGGGCCCATTATATTAAATAACCAGCCAGTCTCACTCCTTTGAGATTGGCAGTCCATCCAGAGAGCCTGCTGCTTGATATTATCTTTGTCCTCTTTATTCTTCTGCATTAACCCAGATTTTTCCATTTTCCATTTTGACTTTCTAAAGAGCTCTTTGATGTTCCTTTTCTTTCAGTTTTCCAAGCAACATTGTATGCCTAGCACAATTAGTAAATAGTAAACCATGAACTTTTCACTCTTCTCTCCTATTCCTCCCTTTTTACATTATACAATGTAAAAAAAGTCCTCGACTTACAACAGTTCATTTAGCGACCAAAGTTGCAAGGGCACCAAAAAAAATTACTTTTATGACCTTCACACTTAATGACCAATGAATAGAATAGAATAGAATAATGGAATGAAGGATAGAATAGAATAGAATAGAATAGAATAGAATAGAATAGAATAGAATAGAATAGAATAATGGAATGAAGAATAGAATAGAATAGAATAGAATAATTGAATGAAGGATAGAATAGAATAGAATAGAATAGAATAGAATAGAATAGAATGGAATGGAATGGAATGGAATGGAACAGAACGGAATGGAATAGAATAATATGGAATAGAATAGAATAGAATAAAATAGAATAATGGAATGAAGGATAGAATAGAATAGAATGGAATAGAATAGAATAATATGGAATAGAATAGAATAGAATAAAATAAAATAATGGAATGAAGGATAGAATAGAATAGAATAGAATGGAATGGAACGGAACGGAACGGAACGGAACGGAACAGAACAGAACAGAACAGAATAGAATAGAATAGAATAGAATAGAATAATGGAATGGATAGAATAGAATAAAATAGAATGGAATGGAATGGAATAGAATAGAATAATATAGAATAGAATAGAATAGAATAGAATAGAATAGAATAGAATAGAATAGAATAGAATAGAATAGAATAGAATACTTCTATTGTCATTGCATTCCACAAATACAATGAAATTGTATTCAGCAATGCAGCATCCTCTCAAGGGCACGTAGTCAAAATCTGGGTTCTTGGCAACTGATTCATATTTATGACGGTTGCAGGGTGATCCCCTTTTGCGACCTTCAGACAAGCAATGTCAACAAGGAAGCCAGATTTACTTCACAACTCTGTTACTAACTTAACAACTGCAGTGTGTCACTTAACAACGGTGGCAAGGAAGGACGTGAAGCAGGCCAAAATTCACTGAACAACTGTCTTGCTTAGCAACAGAAATTTTGGGCTCACGGTCGTAAGTCAAGGACTACTTGTATTTGTAGTATTTCCACACACGGGATCTATATCAGGGTGTTTTAACCTGGATTCTCATGTGTTCTATAGGAAACCAAAGCTGAAAAAGAAGACTTAAATTTTCTGCCATTAAAAGTTTGTCTCTTTGGATTTATTTTTTAGGTTGGTTCTGCAGCCTGAAAACATTTGAAAATCAAATCCTAGTAATTTATAAAGGAAAGCAGATAAAATCAATAAAACACTCTTCCTATTCATTCATTCATAGCAGTTATATGATAGCCCACCTTAACAAAGAGGCTGGTAGGCAGAAATCAACTATAAACAGAGGGTTTTTAAAAAAATAATAATAATAAAAGCAACCCAATACATTAAAAACTAATTACAATGGCATCTCTACTCTTGGGGCTAAACTCTTCTCGAATCAAATCTGGAAAACAGCAAAAAAAAACCATTGTCTATAATAGAGATTGTCCGTCAACCATTGTTCCAAAGGTGGTTTTTCAAAATACAACTGGACTTTCTTTGTTTTTCTCTGAAGACGTTTCGCTTGTCATCCAAGAGGCTTCCTCAGTTCTGACTGAATGGCAGAGAATGGAAGGATTTATATTCCTTGCGGTCATCTGGTTGTTAGAGCTCTCTCTGAGAGTCATGGAGGCCACCTGGAGGTTTACCTGTGCCCTCAGGGTCACCTGAGTAGGGCAACGTATCTCTCCCCAAGTTTTACAGTTCATCCTCTCAAGCCTCCAGCACTCTTCCCCCCCCCCATAGCCCAATTTATCTTCCCTCCCCTGTTACTATGGCAGCCAGAAAGACAAGCAGAAAAAGGAATCTTGAAGGCTGACATTTGTCAGCTGACTCCAATTTATGACGGTTGCAGTGTCCTGGGGTCATGTGATCCCCTTTTGCGACCTTCTAGCCAGCAAAGTCAATGGGGAAGCCAGATTCACTTAACAACCGGTTTATTAACTTAACTGCAGTGATTCACTTAACAAGCGAATCAAGAAAGATTGTAAATTATGGGGAATGGAATGGAAATATATGGAAGGGGAGGAGAGGAGATTCAGTTAACAACCATGTTATTAATTTGACAACTGCAGTGATTCACTTAACAACTGGCAAGAAATAGAATGGAATATATGGAAGGGGAGGAGAGGAGAGTTGAAGAGAGGAGAAAGAAAGAGGAGAGAGGGGAGTTGAAGAGAAGAAGAGTGGAGAGGAGAGAGAGGAGAGAGGCGAGTTGAAGAGAAGAGAGGAGAGGAGAGAGAAAGGAGAGGGGACTTGAAGAAGAGGAGAGAGGAGAGGAGAGAGAAAGGAGAGAAGGGAGTTGAAGAGGAGTAGAGGAGAGGGTAGAGGGAGGAGTTAAAAAGGGGAGTTGGAGGGGAGAGAGAGAGGAAAGAGTTGAAGAGCAGAGAGGAGTTGGAGAGGAGAAGAGATGAGAGGAAAGAGGGGGGAGATGAAGAGGCGAGTTGAAGAGAAGAAGGGAGGAGTGGAGAGAGAGGAGAGGAGGAGAGAGGAGAGAGAAAGGAGAGGGGACTTGAAGAAGAGGAGAGAGGAGAGGAGAGAGAAAGGAGAGAAGGGAGTTGAGGAATAGAGGAGAGGATAGAGGGAGGAGTTAAAAAGGGGAGTTGGAGGGGAGAGAGAGAGGAGAGAGTTGAAGAGAAGAGAGGAGTTGGAGAGGAGAAGAGAAGAGATAAGAGGAAAGAGGGGGGAGATGAAGAGGGGAGTTGAAGAGAAGAAGGGAGGAATGGAGAGAGAGAGAGGAGAGGAGGAGAGAGGAGAGGAGGAGAGAGGAGAGAGAGAGAGGAGAAGAGAGGACTTGAAGAGGAGAAGAGAGGAGAGGAAAGAAAGAGGAGAGAAGGGAGTTGAACAGAGGAGAGGGTAGAGGGAGGAGTTAAAAAGGGGAGCTGGAGAGGAGAGGGGAGAAAGAGGGGAGCATTGAAGAGGAGAAAGAGAGAGGAGAAGAGAGGAGAAGAAAGAGTGGGGAGATGAAGAGGGGAGTTGAAGAGGCGAAGAAAGGAGAGAGAGAGAGAGGAGAAGAGAGGAGCTGGAGGAGAAGAGAGGATAGGAAAGAAGGAGGAGATGAAGAGGAGAGGAGAGAGAAAAGAGAGTTGAGAGAAGAGAAGAGAAGAGAAGAGAAGAGAAGAGAAGAGAAGAGAAGAGAAGAGAAGAGAAGAGAAGAGAAGAGAAGAGAAGAGGGGACGGGAGAAAAGGGACTTGGAGGTCTTCTACCTCAGCCCTTTGCTCAAGCAGAACTTATTCCTTTTCAGACATGTGAACTCGCTTAACAACTACCTTACTTAACAATAGAATTTTTTTTGTTCTGGTCATTAGTTTAGAACTCTCCCTCCAATCCATCTGTTTGAAAAACCAGGTTAAGAGCAGTTGGCCCCTTCTAATTTTCCTGCATGGTTTTTATGCCTTTTTCCAAAACGTGGATTCCAAAGAAACAGTTTGGCTGCCATCTAGAGGCCTTCCCTGAAACCAACTATTTTTTTCCTGTCTTGGAGTTTCTTACAGTTGGATCGGAAATATTGTAGAAATCACCAATAAGTTTGGAAGGGTGACATTTCCTTCAAAGGCTCAAGTTTCCCAAAAACTGACAGTCCCAAAGCAAACTCCAGTATTACCCTCTGAACGGGGTGATATCTGTTCCTTTCTTTAAAAAAATTAAGCAAAGAAATATAACTTTGCGATTCCATTCCTGGCATGTCCCAGTATTCTCTGGAATATCCTCTTAATTTTTCCCCCCCCCAAATTTGCCAGTTTAGCAGTTCTAGAAATGATGTTTTGGGAACAAGTGGTTCCTTGTTTTATAGATTTTATATAGATAACTATTAGTATATCTGCAGGGTGGCTCAATGGATAAGACGCTGAGCTTGTCGAATCAGAAAGGTTGCCAGGTAGGCGGTTTGAATCCCTAGTGCCACGTAACGGAGTGAGCTCCCATTCCTTGTCCCGGCTTCTGCCAACCTAGCAGTAAAAATGCAAGCAGAAAAATAGGGACCCTTTGATGGGAAGGTTAACAGCGTTCCGTGCACCTTGGGCGTTTAGCCAATTCCGGCCACATGACCACGGAGGTCTTAGGACAGCGCTGGCTCTTCGGCTTGGAAATAGAGATGAGCACCGCCCCCTAGAGATGGAAGCGACTAGCACATATGTGCGAGGGGAACCTTTATGTTTATATCTATTTCTATTTCTAGATCTTCATCTATAAATCTATTTATAGATATATAACAGAATAAAATTACTGGAAGGGATCCTGGAGGTCTTTTAGTCCAACCCACTGCTTAGGCAGAAAACCCTATACCATTTCAGACACTTGGTTGTCCTGTCCAATCTCTTCTTGAAAACCTCCAATGTTGGTTCACCCACAGCTTCTGGAGGCAAGTTGTTCCACTGCTTAATTGTTCTGTCAAAAAATTCCTCCTTTGTTCTAGGTTGCTTCTCTCCTTGATAAATTTCCACCCATTGCTTCTTGTCCTGCCTTCTGGTGCTTTAGAGAATAGCTTGACTGCCTCTTCTTTGGGGCAGCCTGTCATGCCCCTGTTGGAATCTGATTCCGAGGCAGTGGTGGAACAGCTGACAGGGAGTGGGAGTGTGGTTCTGGTGGGAACTGGGGAGGGGCACAGTCTGGCTTGGGTATTCAGAGGAAGATCCAAACCCACCTCCTCTTCATCCTAGGGCATGCAGGGAGGAACGGATAAGGGAGCAACGTGAGTTGCATGGTTTACGAGGGAGGAAAGGGCCCTGATCCCCTTCATGGGCTGCAGCTGGGAAGACTGTTTAAAAGGGCAAACACCACACGGCAAAGTTGCTGGAAGCAAAGTGTGAAATTATTCTGGGTTGTCAAGTCTTATCTGAGTTCTGGCATCCTCCCAAGTGTATATGTTTTGTTTGATGTCTTCAACCCCTTATCCTGCCCTGTTCTGTTAATTGCTGAAGTGTGGTTTGTGTTGGTTTTTATTTTAATTTATATGTGAGTTTGGATGGAATTTCTTCCCTTTGAAAACTGTTTTTGGGACAGTTTTTTCTCCAGCCGATGATAACTGGACATAGGGGGCCAAGTTGGAGGAATTAAAAGGACTTTACCTATTTTTGTGACTTTGTTTCTTTTGTGCTACTCCCCAGGTCATCACACAGCCCCTCAAATATTGGAATACTGCTCTCATGTCTCCCCTGGTCCTTCTCTTCACTAGACTAGCCAGGCCCAATTCCTGTAGTTCTTGTCTTCCAACACAAGGGACCCAAATTTCCATTGCTAAACAAGGCAGTTGTGAGACACACCCCATTTTATAACCTTTTTTGCGCAGCTGCTAAGCAAATCACTGTGGATGTGAAATGAATCATCTGGTCATTAATCAAATCCATCTTTCCCTCCATTGATTTTGTTTGCCAGAAACTGACTGTGCAGATCATAAATACCGTGTTTCCCTGCAAATACCACCTATCCCCAAAATAAGCCCTAAACTGATTTTTGGGGATGGGCCTAAAATAAGCCCTGCCCTGAAAATAAGGCCAGGGGAATGGGTGTGGCCCGCCCACCCCTTGGTGCAGTATAGATACCTGTAAGTCCAAGTGTGGAGGCAGAGGCCTGGGGGTGGGTGGGAGGAGAGACAGGTGATCCGCGTGTGCTGTCTGGCCCACAGGAGGCTCACTGCAAAAGCTGCCATGCTTCTTGAAGGCGGCAGCTGGAGCAGCATCTGCAGATCAGCTGCTCCATGGACCAAGCTGCTTGTAAGACCATTAGGCAAAGAGGTGCAAGGCCCCTCCCCCCCGCCTCCCAGTACATGGGGAAAAAAATAAGACCTCCCCAAAAATAAGACCTAGTGCCTTTTTTGGGGTGGCCCCAAAAATGTAACACCTGGTCTTATTTTCATGGAAACTTGGGTAGTGGTTATTCACCTTGGGATGCTGAAACCATCCTAAATACATGAATTTTGATCACATAATCTTGCAATCTTGCTGCATCAGTCGTAAGTGTGAGGGCCAGTCCTAGGTCATTTTTCCAGGGCCTTTGTAACTTTGAACGGTCACTCATTGAATAAATCGAGGACTATCTGCATAGTTCATGTCACATGGTCACATCTGTAATCCTGTTTGGTCACTGAATTGATCTCTGGTGGGCTGAGGGAGTTTTTGGGGCATTCGTACCTGGACCCCAGCATCGTGCTGGTATATCACGATGGGATGAAGATAACCAACCTTTTACACTATGGAGGCAACTATTAAGGCAAAGATTGGACATTAGATGAATCTCAACATAACTGTGAGTTATACCTTGAGGATACCTGATATAATCCAATAAATTAACTTTGTAGTGTTCAACTGCTTGTCTCAGGAACTTTAGGGACATAAGTATTGTCTAGGACAAGAAAATCTGTAATCCAAATTTTAGATTCCACGCTCGAGCTATTTGCCCCTAATTATTTCAAAACAATTGATTTATTGCCAGAAACAGCTCCAAAGTCAGGAATAATTTTAAAAGAAGAATAGCAAATCATTTTTGTTCTTTTTTTCCCCTTAGTTTCTTATTTTCCTAGTTGTTCTGTCACTGTTTTGCTATATCTAAAATACAGACCAGGGTTTACTGATTTATTATTGTTCTTGTTAATATTTACATGTAATCAGGAGAAGGCGGAGCTTCGTTCCGGCGATACAGCTGCGATCTCAGGGCTCTGAGATCGCAGCCGATATTTTCGCCCCTGGTCGGTCCTAACGGACCTAAACCGTCCCGTAGAGACGGTGATCGTGAAGGGCATTGTTCCAGGATCCCAGAGATATCGCAAAATCTCTGGTTTGATCCGGAAGAAGCCCTTTTGCTGGCGGCGGAGAGGCAGCCTCCATAGCTGCTGAAGTCGGGACAGCTCCGGAAAGAAAGTGATTGGAGTGAAGTGTGTCGGCTGGGTGAGAAAAACTCTTTTGTGCTGTAAATTCGCTGAGGTTGGAAAGTTCATCCGATATAAAGAAGAAAGCTGTGAGGTTTTTTTTTGACTGAAATTGTTTTGAGCGGCGTTTTTTAAAGTGATGTCAAATTGAGGCTTGGGTTTTTTTTTTTTTTCTTTTCTTTATACTTTTTGGGAAAGATTTTACCGTGACTTTGTAGGTAACCGGATTGAATTTTCTCTTATATATATTTTTATGCTCCCTTTGATTTTATGCTCCCTTTGATTTTTTAACTTTCTTTAGGATAGAGGCTCCCTTTGGCTATTTTTTCTTTTTTTTTTCTGTATATATTATTCCTTTTTTCTGGCGGCGGGGGGGGGAGAAAGAGCATTAAGAAACTTTGTAACACTGCCAACTAGAGGCTTGAAAGTATCTTTATGTGAATTGGAGAGAATTGCAAAAAGACCTCATCTCAAGGACTTTTTAACGTGATAAGATAGAGGGAGAGCACAGCAAAATATTATTGCAGGTGCTTTCCTGGACTGTTATCAACAACACTTGAGGTTTGGCTTTGAAGCGGCTGGAGAAGAGAGTCATAACAAGAGCCTTGGATAAATAATAAAGTGCAGTGTGTTTTCTTATATATACCCCATTCGCTAGCCTTTTTCTAAATTTTAATTTTAGTAATATTTTTATTTTTGCCTTTTATTTTAAAGGGAAAGCCTCAGAGTTTTTTTTTTTTCTTTTTTCTTCTTTATTTTTCTTTTCTTTTTTATTGGGACTTTTTTGCTTTGCATATTTATGTTTTTGGACTACTTTGTTGTTGTGTTGTTGTTTTTGTTTTTTGTTTTTTGTTTGGATTATTGAGACTTTTTAATTGGATTAAGGTGTGAAGAATCTGAAGGAACTTTTTGTTCTTTTTTTTTTCTCTTTTTGCTTTTTCTTTTTTCCTTTGCTCTTAATCAATATTATTATTTTTGGATTTGTTTCTTTTTTCCTTTCTATTTTTTCCTTTTTTATGGTGGACTATCTCGTAATTGGATTAGGGTCTAGAAGAACCTGAAGATCTTTTTTCTTCCTTTTTTTCTGTTTCTTCTTTGGCTTCGTGTTTTTTACTATTGGAGTTCTCCATTTTGGATTATAATTGGCTGCTCTACCAGTTGGATTAAAAGTTAAGAAGAATTTGAAGTTTTGGAAACATTGAAATGAGCAAGAAACCAATTCCATCTGGCATTTCTGCTTCTACCTCTGCTTCCCCACCAGTTGGAGGACAACGTTTAATTCAGACAATGTTGAAGCAAGATAAGGAACAAGAAAAAATAACTTTACAGTTACAGATGATTATGCAAGGAATCCAAGATCTCAAGACAAAATCAGATATCACTGAACAAAGAACAGGAAATATTGAACAAAGAACAGAAAATATTGAACAAAGAATAGAGAAGACTGATGAAAAAGTGGAAAATATTAAACAAATGATGGTTAAGTATGAGGAGAGATTCCAAAAAATTGAGGAAGAAGGAAAACAAAGAGAGAAGAAGATTGGAAATATTGACAGCAGATTAACAGCGGTTGAACAAGAAAAAGGTGGGATGTTGAGGTGGGAGATGGAAAGGTCAGAATTTTACCTCAGATTTCAAAATATAGAAGAGGAAAAAGGAGAAAATTTGGCAGCGGTAATGATAGAAATTTTGGCAGATGCTTTGGAAATTACAGAGGAAAAGATGATGGATGGAATAGATGAGATATATCGAGTCTATACAAGATATGCGATGAGAAATAAATTACCCAAGGAAGTCCATATTAGATTTACCAAAAAATCAATTAAAACGCAAATATTGCAAGTAGCAAGAGAAAAAACACTGAAATACAAGGGTAAAGAGGTTGTGGTTTTAAAACAAATACCCAGAAGAGTGAGAGAGATGAGAAGAGAATATCGATTCCTGACCAAAATACTACTGGAAAACGAAGTGAATTATAGATGGCTGATTCCAGAAGGACTAGTGTTTGGGTGGCAAGAGCAGAGATATAGAATTGATTCAATTGAGAAAGCAGAACTTTTTCATGCAGAATTCTTTGGAGGAAGAAGAGAGGAAGCAGAGAAAGAGGCCTTATCAATTGAGTTTCAAGATGAACAACTGGAGATTGAAAAAGAGAAAGGAGCAGCAGGGGGACAGATGGATGATAAAGAACAGCGTGAAGTGAGATCCACGAGAGCTGTTAGACCTAAATATAAAGCATAATCATGGAGGAAAAAAAACTGATTACAATGAATATAAACGGACTTAATTCAGCTGTTAAAAGAAGGAAAACTTTTCATAAACTAGAGAAATTAAAATTTGATATAATTTGTTTACAAGAAGTTCACATTAAAAAACAACATGAACAATTGTTATTACAGCCAAAATTAGGGAAAATATTTACCTCTTTGATTCAATGTAAGAAAAGAGGTGTGGTTTTATACATTAAAGAGGCTATTCCAGCAAAATTGATTTACTCGGATGAAGATGGAAGAGTATTAATGGTAGAAATAATGGATAATAATATAAAAATACTCTTGATTGCAATTTATGCTCCGAATGATAAACAAGAAGAGTTTTATAAAAAGCTGCACATGAAAATAATTGGACTGGACTATGTTAATATAATTATGATGGGAGATTTTAATGGAATTGTGGACAATAAACTGGACTATATAGCAACAACAACAAAGCAAAATAGAAAGGCTCTCCCAAGGTCCTTTTTTAAAATGACAGATGAATTAACTTTAAAAGATATTTGGAGAGAAAGAAACGTTAAAGCTAAACAATATACTTTTTATTCAAATAGACATTTATCATGGTCCAGATTAGATATGATTTGGATCTCAACAGAACTAATATCTAGTATTAAAGAAACAAATATTGAAACAAGTACCTGGGCAGATCATAGCCCAATGACAATTAAATGGAAGGGACAAAAAAAAAGATCGAGATGGACATTAAATAATACTATTTTAAAGGAGAAAGATTTTACACAATGGATGGAGAAGGAATTGGCTTTTTTCTTCAGAGAAAATATTTACATGTAATCTGCCAGATTGTTTTGAAGCTGATAACAAAAAAAAATCAATAAACTTAATCTAAAACCTTTTCACTTAAAAAGTAGCAGCACAACAGTGTAGGGTAAGAAACTAGAACCAAAGCAGATATTCATTCTAAAATAAGGCATATCTTAAGGCTTTCCCTGCATGAAATTCATATTTGCAAAATATGAGCTAGCAAACTTTTTTTTTGGCACATCTCATAGCGTTACCATCACCCAGCAGAGAAATGGACTTAAGTCATACTTAGTTGCATTAAAATTTACATTTTTGCCCATCCGGTGCACACCTTCAAGAGGTAAAAGCCCTTTTTTATTTGGTATCCATTTTTCCAAACAGAAGCTAAAGAAAAACGGATGACCAGGAAGAGAAGCAATTTAAGATTCCCTCTCCAAAGCCCTTTAATTTTAATTTGCTAATTACGCTGCAAGGGAAAAACCTACACAGAATACAAATGTTTCTGTGCTGCTGATAAATTGACAAATTAATTGTTCTTTTCTGTTCCGGCACCACTGGAATCTTAATTCCCACCCATGGTTTAAATGCCCATGGCAGGGAAAGGAAAAAAAAATGGGTTGGGGTTTTGCTTTAGATGGGATTGCAAACGCACTCACAAAACGGCTGCCGAGTAGTCTTTCTCCTTTACAAAACCTCCAGCGTTGCAAAGCATGAGCTGGTTCGTCTGGCTGTGTTTTCAAGAAATGATGCTGAGAAAAAAGACTTGGCTCTCTGATTTGGCAAAACATTCTTCCTTTGGCAAAGGGAGAGTGGAAGGTACAATGGATGGAAACTAATCAAAGAGAAAAGCAACCTGGAACGAAGGAGAAACTTTGTAACAATGAGAACAATCAACCAGTGGAACAGCTTGTCTCTAGAAGTTGTGGGTTCTCCATCCCTGGAGGCTTTTAAGAAGAGATTGGACGACCATTTGTCTGAAATGGTATAGGGCAGGGGTAGCTAACCTTTTTGGGCTCCTGTGCCAAAAATTGTGCATGCGTTTGCATGCTCATGTTCGCGTGCCAGCACATAGAAGGCAATGTGTGCCCCCCCACACCTCCTACTCATGCGCACGCAATCCCCACCCAGCCAGCCACACATACACCCCGTCGCTCCCCTACCTGCACTGTGCCTCACAGCTGATTTTCGGCCAGTTTAAGGCCTTTTTCGGCCTCCCAGAAGCTTGAAGAAGGCTTCTGCAGGCTTCTGCAGGCTTTGCAGGCCGAAAACTAGCCCCTTTTTGTCACTTCCGGTATTTTCGGAAAAACAGGAAGTAATAAAATGGGGCTAGTTTTCAGCCTACAAAGCTTGCAGAAGCCTACAGAAGCCTTCAAGCCTTTGGGAGTCTGAAAAAGGCCTCAAACCCACCGAAAATCAGCTGTGAGGTGTGCGCATGCGCAGTGAGATAAGTTTGCCTGCAGTTCACGTGCTGGCACAAATGGCTCTGAGTGCCACCTGTGGCACGCGTGCCATAGGTTCGCTATCACGGGTATAGGGTCTCCTGCTTGAGCAGGGGGCTGGACTGGAAGACCTCCAAGGTCCTTCCAGTTGTATTCTGATTCTGATTCATTATTAAAAATCACCTTGCCTCTACCTACCCCCAAAGGAGATGATGGATTCAACCGTTTTAAGTTGTATCATTTTGTTGCACACCACCCAGAATCACTTAATTACAGGTAGTTTCTCGACTTACAACAGTTCATTTAGTGACCGTTCAAAGTTACGATGGCACTGAAAAAAGGGACTTAGGACCGTTTTTCACAGTTACAATCTTTACAGCATCCCCATAATCACACAAGCATAATTGCTTGACCACTGACTCGTATTTATGATGGTTGCAGCATCCCGGGGTCACACAATCACTTTTTTGTGACCTTCCAACAAGCTAAGTCAATGGGGAAGGCAGATTCCCTTCTCAACCGAGTTACTAACTTGAACAACTACACAGTGATTGACTTAACAGCTGGGGCAAGAAAGATTGTAAAAATGGGAGAAAACTCACTAAGCAAATGTCTCTACTTAACAACGGAAATTTGGGGTTTTGTTGTGGACGTGAGTTGAGGGCTACCTGTGTAAGACGGGGAGCCATATTTTATCCTTAATCCCACCTTCATGGTTTTTACAAATAACTCAGGACAACAAACATATCCAACATACCTTCCTCCTCCTACTTTCTCCCCAGCAACAACCCTGTGAGG
The DNA here is from genome assembly GCA_033807585.1 of Hydrophis major. NCBI lineage: Eukaryota > Metazoa > Chordata > Lepidosauria > Squamata > Elapidae > Hydrophis > Hydrophis major. The sequence goes on from CM066330.1 coordinate 259,217,726, forward strand.
TGTTTTGGGCTGAGAGAGAGAGGGATTGACCCAGAGTCACCCAGGATATACATACAGCATATATCCAGGGGTGGCATTCAGCAGGTTCTGACAGGTTCTGGAGAACCGATAGCGGGAATTTTGAGTAGTTCAGAGAACCGGCCAATGCCACCTCTGACTGGCCCCGCCCCATCTATTCTCCGCCTCTTGAGTCCCAGCTGATTGGCTGGCTCTTCTTTGGTTGCCCTGCACAGGAAAATGGAGCTGGAAAGCAGGTTAGTGGGGTAGGGAGGGAATACGGATTTTGCAGTATCCTTCCCCTGCCACACCCACAAAGCCACACACACAAAGCCATGCCCACAAAGCCACGGCCACAGAACTGGTAGTAAAAAAAAAAAATTTGAATCCCACCACTGATATATACAGGTAATTCTCAACTTAACCATTCATTTAACGAGTATTCAAAGTGACCACAACACTGAAAAGCAATATGACCAGTCCTCGCACTTACAACCAATACAGAATTCCCATAGGGACATGATCAAAATTTGGGGGCTTGGCAACCAGCAAATATTTGCAATAATTGCAATAAGTTGGGGGACACGTGACTGCCATTTTTCGACCTTCCCAGCTGGCTTCTGCCAAGCAAAGTCAATGGGGGAAGCTGGTTCACTTAATGACTGCCGGATTCACTTAACAACTGCAGTGATTCGCTTAACAGGCCTTGTGAAGTTGCTTTCTTCAGGGGTCTTGTAACTTTGAATGGCCACTCACCGAACTGTTGTAAGTCGAGGACTACCTGTACAGAGCTGGATGGTATCTTCTGATCTGAGATCATCTAGTCCAACCCTCTGCAAGCAGTGTATCAGTATCGAAGAAGCTCCTTTATAGAGCCAATCGGCAGAAATGTAAGGTTCTGTGTTTAGTCGAGAAAAACCAAATGCACAGGTACAGTAGGGTGGTACCTGGTTCAACAGGAGTAACTGGGAGAGGGATCTTGGAGTCCTAACGGACAGTCATTTAAACATGAGCCAGCCGTGTGCAGCAGCTGCCAAAAAAGCCAACACAGTCCTAGGCTGCATCAACCGAAGGATAGAATCAAGATCACGTGAAGTCTTAATACCGCTTTATAAGGCCTTGGTAAGCCACACTTGGAATCCTGCATCCAGTTTTGGTTGCTGCCAAAAAATAAAATAAGATGTTGAGACTTTGGAAAGAGTACAGAGAAGAGCAACCAAGAGGATTAGGGGGCTGGAGACTAAAACATAGGAAGACGGATTGCTGGAATCGGGTAGGTCTAGTTTGATGAAAAGAAGGACTAGGGGTGACAGGATAGCGGTGAGTGAATATCTCAGGGGCTGCCCCAAAGAAGGGGGAGTCAATCCATTCTCCAAAGCCCCTGAAGGCAGGTCAAGAAGCCATGGGTGGAAACTAATCAAGGAGAGAAGCAACCTAGAACGAAGGAGAAATTTCCTGACAGTTAGAGCAATTAACCAGTGGAACAACTTGCCTCCAGAAGTTGTGAATGCTCCAACCCTGGAAGTTTTAAAGAAGAGGCTGGACAAGGATTTGTCTGAAATGGTACAGGGTTTCCTGACTAAGCAAGGGGTTGGACTAGAAGACCTCCAAGGTCCCTTCCAACTGTTTATGTATGCCATTCCTATTCCTTATTCTATTCTATTCTATTTCTATTTCTATTCCATTCCTATTCCTTGTTCTATTCTATTTTATTTCTATTTCTATTCCATTCCTATTCCTTGTTCTATTCTGTTCTATTCTATTCTATTCCATTCCATTCCATTCCATTCCTATTCCTTGTTCTGTTCTGTTCTGTTCTGTTCTATTCTATTCTATTCTATTCTATTCTATTCTATTCCATTCCTATTCCTTGTTCTGTTCTGTTCTGTTCTATTCTATTCTATTCCATTCCATTCCTATTCCTTGTTCTGTTCTGTTCTGTTCTATTCTATTCCATTCCATTCCTATTCCTTGTTCTGTTCTGTTCTATTCTATTCTATTCCATTCCATTCCTATTCCTTGTTCTATTCTGTTCTATTCTGTTTTATTCTATTCTGTTCTATTCTATTCCATTCCATTCCATTCCTATTCCTTGTTCTATTCTGTTCTATTTCTATTTCTATTCCACTCCTATTCCTTGTTCTATTCTGTTCTGTTCTATTCTATTTCTATTCCATTCCTATTTCTTGTTCTATTCTATTCTATTCCATTCCATTCCATTCCATTCCTATTCCTTGTTCTATTCTGTTCTATTTCTATTTCTATTCCACTCCTATTCCTTGTTCTATTCTGTTCTGTTCTATTCTATTTCTATTCCATTCCTATTTCTTGTTCTATTCTATTCTATTCCATTCCATTCCTATTCCTTGTTCTATTCTGTTCTATTTCTATTTCTATTCCACTCCTATTCCTTGTTCTATTCTGTTCTGTTCTATTCTATTTCTATTCCATTCCTATTTCTTGTTCTATTCTATTCTATTCCATTCCATTCCATTCCTATTCCTTGTTCTATTCTGTTCTATTTCTATTTCTATTCCACTCCTATTCCTTGTTCTATTCTGTTCTGTTCTATTCTATTTCTATTCCATTCCTATTTCTTGTTCTATTCTATTCTATTCTATTCCATTCCATTCCATTCCATTCCTATTCCTTGTTCTATTCTGTTCTATTTCTATTTCTATTCCATTCCTATTCCTTGTTCTATTCTATTCTATTCCATTCCATTCCTATTCCTTGTTCTGTTCTGTTCTATTCTATTCTATTCTATTCTATTCTATTCTATTCTATTCTATTCTATTCCATTCCATTCCATTCCACTCCTATTCCTTGTTCTATTCTGTTCTATTTCTATTTCTATTCTCGATGCTGAGCAGCTGGAGAAGGACGAGCTATCGCCCTGCCGCAGCCTCGGATCCGCCAACGACCGCTGCCGACCATGCCAGAGCATCTAGAGAGACCGAAAGGAGAGGCTAGAGCGGCCGAAGGAGCAGAAGAGACGGAGGAGGAGAGTCCAGAAAGGGAGGGCGGGGCGATTAGAACCCAGCTCGCGCGGTGTAGGAGAGAATTGATTTTATTTTTTTTGCAAGGAAGGGAAGGAGCTCAGCTTGGTGCCAATTGCTGCCAGATTTCTGTATTGGGGTTTTTTTCCTCTCCCTCTCTTGGGTTATTGCACCTATGTACTTTTTTTCCCCTTAGGGTAAATGTACGGCTTTTAGCCCGAAGATGGATAAAAAAGAAAAGGTACCAATGGCGAGGTTGCATTTGCGACCATTTCCAACCCGCCCAGCCAGCTCTGGTATTAGGTGGGAGGCTGCGGGAGGAGGAAGTGAAGGGAGGAGAAAGAAGGAGAAACAAGAAACGAGGAGGGGAAAGAGAAGAAAGAAGGAGACAAGCAAAGGGAAGGAGAAAGGAGGGAAAGGAGAAAAGAAAGACAGAAGGAGAAAAAAGACGAAAGGAGAAAAAGGAGAACAAAAAAGGAGAAAGAATGATGGGAGAAATGAGAGAAAGAAGAAAGGGAAAGGAGAAAAAGACAGAAGGAGAAAGAAGCAGAAAGGAGAATGGTGGGAGAAAGGAGAAAGAAGAAAGGGAAAAGAGAAAAGAAAGACGGAAGGAGAAACAAGCAGAAATGAGAAGAAAAAAAGAAGAAAGGAGAATGGTGGGAGAAAGGAGAGAAAGAAGAAACGAGAAGGAGAAAGCAAAAGATGAGGGAGAAAATAAAGGAAAGAAAGAAGAAGAAAGGAAGATAAGAAAGGAATCGAAAGAGAACGGAGGTGAAGTCCACCCACTGGCCCAGAATCAACTAAATCTGACAAATTGGCTTCTAGGATCCTACAGTCTTCTTTTTTCTTCTACTTTTGTAATGGGGTCTTTAAATAAAAGAGCGGAGACTTTGGCATTCAGCTCAGAGATTTGGAAAGATATTTAAAATCCTTTCCTTACCATTAGCAATGATTTAACAAATTTGGGGTTTTTTTATGTTTATTCATTCATCAAGGATACACTGAGCATTACTTTTCATCATTTCTTTCTTCATTCCCCCTTACAGCAGCTTTTTTTTTCTTTTGTTCCTTTTTTCTCCTTGTTCGTTTTCTCTTTTTATATAAATGACTTAATTTTTTTTAAAAAGATTCCAGTTTTGTGTTCAACCTCCTCCTTTTGGGAATGGAGAGGGAAGGAAAAAGATTATACCAGGTGATTCCAAACTTTGCCAGGCTACAGAATCTGCTTCAGATCATCCTGAACAACCACCAGTGAGCTTAAAATTTCAGTTGCTGAGCGAGGCAGTTGAGGGAGTTTTGCCCTATTTTATGACTTATTTTGCTATACTTATTAAGCGAATCATTGCAGTTGCCTGCTGTGGTCATTAAATGAATATGCTGGTTGAAAAGCTGGCTGGGAAAGTGTGATCATGTGAGCTGAGACAGTGACATGCTCATAAATTCTCACCAGTTGTCAAGCACCTGAATTTTGACCATGGGAACATTTTCAGGTGGGGAAAATGGTCATAAGTCACTTTTTTTTTCCTTGTAACTCCCAATGGTCACTAAATGAATGGATGTAAATGGAGGAGTACCTGTATTTTAAAAATAAGCAACTAAATTAATTTCCTGATTCCAAAGTAGAGCTCTATTGATTAGTTGCATTTGTATGAAGAGACTTAACAGGTAACAGATAATCAGAGTTGGAAGGGACCTTGTAGGTCATCTAGTCCAACCCCCCCCGCCCAAGCAGAAGACCCTACACCATTTCTGACAAATGGCAGTCCAATCTCTTCTTGAAAGTCCCAAGTGATGGTGCTCCCACAACTTCCAAGGGCAAAGCTGTTCCATGGGTTGATTGTTCTCACTGTCAGAAAGTTTCTCCTTATTTCCAGGTTGAATCTCTCCTTGATCAATTTCCATCCATTATTCCTTGCCTGGCCTTCAGGTGCTTTGAAAAAGAGATTGACTCCCTCCTCTCCGTGGCAGCCCCTCAAATATTGGAAGACCGCTATCAGGTCTCCCATGGTCCTTCTCTTCACTAGACTAGCCAAGCCCAGTTCCTGTAACCGTTCTTCATATGTTTGAGCCTCCAGTCCCCGAATCATCCTGGTTGCTCTTCTCTGTACTTTTTCTAGAGTCTCAACATCTTTTTTATAATGTGGTGACCAAAACTGGATGCAGTACTCTAGGTGTGGTCTTACTAAGGCTTTACAAAGTGGTATTAGTACCTCCCTTGATCTTGATTGTATCCCTCTGTTAATACAATTTAGGATTGCATTGGCTTTTTTTGGCTGCTGCTGCACACTGCTGGCTCCTATTGAGCTGGTTGTCCACTAAGACTCCAAGATCCCTCTCACAGTTACTGGTTTCCCCCAGTCTATATGTGTCCTTTGGGGTTTTCTTGCCTAAGTGTAGGACTTTACTTTTCTCTACATTGAATTTCATTTTGTTAGATACGGCCCAGTGTTCTAGTCTAGACTTAAAATTAGGGGGGCAGTTTGGAGAGAACCCTGCTCTGTTTATTCGTTCATTCATTCGTTCAGTCATTGGCTGCTCATCCTACCACAGCTTACAACTCTGCAACTCTGGGCAGCTTACAATGTTAAAAAGATAAAGCGATAAAAAATCTATAAATTATACTAATACAAGACTATAAAATTCAAATACAAACCCACTATTGTAAGCCCTCCTTTCTTTCTCTGACAGCAAGGCATGCTGGGAACGGTAGTTTGGGTACAGTTAACATCATTCCAGTCAGTGTTTCCCAATTTTTTTAAACTTCCAGGTATGAGGACTTCAGAATTCTCCTCAATAGTGATGCTAGCTGTGGAATTCTGGGAGTTGAAGTCTACTCATCACAAAGCTTTAAAAAGTTGGGAAACAATGCAGGACAGGTTCCCACAAGCGGCAGCTGCTGTTTAAACTATAGAGAGAGTTTAAGCCTTTTTAAAAAAAATATTTTATTGATTTTTTAAAAAAACAAACAAACAGACAAAACATAAAAACATCAACTTTTCTTCCATGAGTATACAAGCAGTGTGTCGGTTGGTTTACAAATTTTTTGTGCATCCATTTCATAGTCATCAATTAAAGTTACATTGTATAACTCATATTCTCAATCAGAAATTAAATACCCTAGTGTCATTATTATTCAATCATTTGACAATAATTTTATTCATTCATATTTTGCGAGATAACTATAATTTACTTAATATCATTTTGTAACAATTCATATAATCTTCCCAAATCTATCCTAAATTATTTTTATAGATATAGTAAAAAAGAAATAAAAATACATCTTTATATATTTATTATTTTCTAAGATTCTACATATTTCATTATTGTATTTTATTATCTAACCATTGATAAAAAAAGATCCCAAATTTTATAGAATTGTTTATCCTCTTGCTCTCTAATTTCCAATGTCAATCTACTCATTTCAGCACATTCCAATATTTTCTTAATTATTTCCTCCTGCAATGATATTTTCTCATTTTTCCAGTTTTTAGCAAATACAATCCTAGCCGCTGTTAAGAAAGAGTTTAAGTCTTATATAGGTGTGTCCCCGTTTAGTAACTGCCTTGTTTAGCAACCACTTATACTTACAGCAATGATGAAAAAGTAACTTTGTGCCCAACCCTCATATTTATAACCTTTGCAGGTCTGTAAAGCCAAACAAAGTTGAAGGAAGATCATAAACATAGTGGCCGTTTCACTTAGAAGACCGTCTCACTTAACAACCAAGTGGTGGATCATGCTGGCTAGGGCATTCTGGGAGTTGAAGTCCACAGGTCTTAAAAGTTGCCAAAGTTTGATGTCCCCGATCTAGAGTATCAATTCTAAAGTTTTTCACTTCTAGATTTTTTTTTTTAAAAAAAAAACTTTCCCAATCCTTGTGCTTTTTTAAGAGTGACATATCCCTTTTTTAAAAAAGTATGAAAGAGGCACACTACTGGATTTCAAATCAACAAATCTTGTACTTTTTTTTTTCAATTACAAATTTTATCATTTTATCAAAATAGAACATACAAAGAAAAATGAAAATAATGGGAAAGGAGGGGAGGAAAAAGGGAGAAAGAAGAAGCATAGAGTAAAAATAGAAGAAAAGAAAAGCATTGACTTCCGACTCTTTTTAGTGCAGTAAAATACGGTAATAACATACCACTTTTTACTTTTATGTAATGTACAGATAGTCCTCGACTTATTCAGTGACCAAAGTTACAACCGCATGGAAAAAAATGATTTTATGACTGTGTTGCACACTTCATTACCGTTGCAGCCGCCTCGCAGTCATGAACAAAATTCAGATCTTTGGCAGCTGACTCATATTTATGATGGTTGCAGAGTCCCCCTTTTGTGACCTTCTGACAAAGTCTATGGGGAAGCCAGATTCACTTAGCAACCATGTTACTAACTTAACAACTACAGTGATTCACTTAACAACTATGGCACGGAAGGTCATAAAATGGAAAATTCATTTGTCTCACTTTGCAACATTAGTGTTGGGCTCCATTGTGGTCGTAAGTCGAGGGCCACCTGCATACGAACCATAATTCTACAACAATATCTAATCAGGAAAACCCAAAATCAAAGTTTTATTTTTTTTTCCCACCTCGAGCACAAAGTCCATAAGTGGTTTCCAAGTTTTAAAAAAATCTTACAAGCTTTTGAGTGGATTTTCCACCTTACTGACCTCCAATAACTCTATGGCCGTTAGCCCACCAGCACGCATGTGTGTCCCGAAAACAGAAGGGCGACTTATTATGGGATGGAAGTACAGAGGTTAACCTGCCCTCCATGCTCTGTGGATAATTGCTGGAAAACGGAACCATCCGTCTTCCTTCTGGATGTGAATCATCCCTGGGCTGTTACATTTGAGCCTTGGGCCGTTGGGTTCCCCCTTCAACAACGGCTTCGCTGTGGCCATGAATCAACCACCAACCTGTTCTTAAGTGGGAGAGAAAAAGAAGGCTGTCTAATTAAGATTTATGGGGCAGAAAAACTTGGTCTGGGACTCATTAAACACACAAAGGGCTCCTTCCGGGCGTGAATAGCCCTTGGCGGTTTTCTTGTCTCGTGGTCCTTATTTCAGAGCACTGCGGACACCTCTGAGGGGGACTCAGCTGCATCCTGAACAGCCCAAGTGCTGTGCATTTTTCCACATCGTGAGTGCTAAGCTGGTCTGTCACTGTTTGAGATGCAAAACCAGCCCTGAAATCTTAGCTCTCAAGGAACCAGTGGGGACATTTAATCTTCAAGGAGATTTCTTGATTTCTTTCTTTATTCCCACCTTCGTTACTTCATCACTTCAAACTTGACAGCTTGAAGACTTGTGGACTTCAATTCCCAGAATGACTCCTCCAGTCATGTTAGCTCAGGAATTTTGGGAGTTGAAGTCCACAAGTCTTTAAACTTGCCAAGTTGGAAGACCCCTTGCTTTATAAGTAACTCAAGGTGGTGAACTTACAAATTGTTGGGGGGGGGGGCAATATGCTGACTCTGTAAACTGCTTAGAGTGGGCTGTAAAGCACTGTAAAGTGATATATAAGTCTAAAGGCCATTGCTATTGCTATTACCTAATACTCCTTTTTTTCTCCACAACAGCAATCCTGTGAGATGGGTTGGCTTGAGAGAAAGTGACTGGCCTAAATTCACCTAGCCTGCTTTCAAGTCTAAGGCGGAACTAGAACTCTCAGCCTCCTGGTGATTGGCCCAAACTCACCCAGCTATCTTTCATGCCTAAGGCGGAACTAGAACTCTCAGTCTCCTGGTGATTGGCTCAAAACTCACTCAGCTATCTTTCATGCCTAAGGCGGAACTAGAACTCTCAGCCTCCTGGTGATTGGCTCAAAACTCACCCAGCTATCTTTCATGCCTAAGGCGGAACTAGAACTCTCAGCCACCTGGTGATTGGCTCATGCTCACCTTGCCAGCTCTGATATCTAAAATGGGGCTAATACTCACTGTCTCCTGGTTTCTGGGCCAGCGCTTTAACCATTACACAAACTGTTGTTATATTTCTGTTCTTTAACTTGAAATTTAGAAGCAGTTTCCAGTGTGGATTTTTGCAAATTCGATCCCATTTTGGCTTCCATTAGAACTCTGGTGATTAGAGAAATGAAATAGCCTTTAGAAACAATTTCTCTCCAGTCCTGTTCTTCCTTAATTCTTTTTTTTTTCAGGAACCAGCCACGAAGAATATTCATCCCGAATGCAAGATTCATACTGTACAGCAGCTAGGTGGGTCAATAATTTAATTATTTTTCAGAAAGTGGGGAGAAAATGACCCCCTTTTTTTTTATAACGATAAGCAATTTATGCACCATTAAGTGGGCAGAGCAATTTTGTAGATCAGGGTGAATGACTCTTTAACACCTGAAGTGCAATATTCTTGGCACCATGCCAGCAGGAGTGAGTGTAGCTGCAGAAAATTTTCATTACTCACCCACGATCTGTGAGCTATCAATATCTTGCATCAGATTTTTAAACTTCAGTATGCGAGTAAGCAGTGCTGTCAAAGACCAAAAAGAGGCCAGGTTGTTCTGAAGATCAGTCTAGGTCAGGGTTGAGTAATTATGGCAGGGCTGTCAAACTAACGGGCATCACCCACTGGCCATGCCAAGCCCCATTTCAGTGAAGGGGGGAAAATAGTGATATATCACGTCATGACAACATGACAACATGAGTTTGACACTTGAACTATGGCCTCTTTATGACCTGTGGACTTTAACTCCCAGAATTCCTGAGCCAGTTTGGTTGATCCAGGGATTCTGGGAATGTAAAGGCACCATAGTTGCCCATCTAGGTGCTCTCTACAACTCACCAGCGCCTGGATGGAACATAAACACACAACCAGGTGAGGTGGGAAGATGAAGAACTACAAAGCATTCTCTTTATTTCTAACAAATGCATTTTATTTACAGGTAGTCCTCGGCTTACGACCACAATTGAGCCCAAATTTGTTGTTGCTGAGCAAGACATTTTGAACTGGTCAATTTTACCCCATTTTATGAACTTTTCTTGCCACAGTTGTTAAGTGAATCACTGCAATTGGTAAGTCAGTAACCCGTTCTTAAGTGAATCCGGCTTCTCTGTTGGCTGCTTGTCAGAAGGTCGCAAATGGGGATCATGTGATCCCAGGATACTGCATCCGTCATAAATATGAGTCAGTTGCCAAGCATCTGAATTTTGATCATGTGACCATGGAGATGCTGCAACAGTTGTGAAAAACGGTCATAAGTCACTTTTTTCAGTGCCTTTGTAACTTTGAATAATCACTAAATGAACCGTTATAAGTTGAGAATTACCTGTATTTATTTATTAAGTCCAGTGGCGGCCCACCTTACCACAGGGTAACTCTGGGTGACTTATAATATTAATAGATAAAATTGTATAAATAAAATACTATAAAAATATACAAATACAAATACAATACACATAGTCCTGAGCTTATGACTGTTCCAAATTACAATGAATTTACCTGGGAGCTACTTACAACTCTGATTCGAAGTTTTGGCCATTGGAAACCGTTTTCCCCATGGTTATATGACCAAACTTCAAGTGTTTTGCAAGATATCCAAGATGACATGGCTGCATTTTACGATGTTTTTTTGCTGCTTTTATTTCCTTTTTTCAGCAAAACTGCGCCCATACCAAATTATGGGGTCATGTAATGACGGTGGCATCCGCTTTTAACAATTGCCATAAAAACCGTTGTAAAACCGGGTTGGTTACATGATGATCCATTTTGCAACCAGGACGGGTGAGCTCTATTACGGTCATCATTTGAGGACTATCTGTGCTTATGTTCGGACTCTTGTCCATTTGCACAGAAAGGAACAAAGCTATTTTGAGCTATTCCAAGGATGTAATTGAAAACCATCTTTTTCCTTCTGTCTGGCCACTTTTTACAAAAGCACGATTGAGAGTGTTTTAACAAACTGCATCACTGTTTGATTTGGTGACTGCAACACCAAATCATAAAAGAAAGTCCCTACAGAGAGTGGTAAGGACAACCGAGAAGATTACAGGAAGTTCACTTCCCGTTATTCAGGATGCTGCTTATAAGTGCTATGGGCTTAGAGCTCGAAGCATTGTTAGAAGATCCTATACATCCACTTTACAATCTCTTTCTGTTATTCCCTTCTGGGAGGAGATTTCCAAGTATTTCTAGCAGGACTACTCAATTCTGGAACAGGTTTGTTCCCTATGTCATCCATCTGGTAAACTCGCAAGATTTATTTCTCTCACCATCTACATGTATCCATCCAAACTAGACTGTGTTGTTTCTCTTTGTCATAGAACAGGAGTCTCCAAATTTGGCAACTTTAAGACTTGTGGACTTCAACTTCCAGAATTCCTCAGCCAGCAAAGCTTGAAGTCTTAAAGTTGCCAAGGTTGGAGACCCCTGTCATAGAATATATGTGGGTATGTGCATAATTTTCTATGTATTTATTTATTTATTTTGTCATGTTTTGTGTAGTGTATATTAGAAGTGGAGATCCTGTGAGAGCTGTATGCAGCGAAATTTCATTTTGATTTCATGTTGATTAGTGTACATTCAAAATGACAATAAAGTTATATTCGATCTATCAACGCAGCATTTTTCTTCTTAAAATGAAATTTCTTCCACATACCTGAAGGTTGGCAAGGTCAAAAGAGAAAGCTTTCTGTGAAGATTTAAAGAAAAAGAAAACTAGACTTCATAAAAAACTTCAGACTGAGATCCAAGCCAGTCTTTTAATAGAAGGAATTAGTTTTGTCTCACTGCTTTTCAATTAAAAAAAAATTTCACCTGTATTATCGACCAATTAAGAAGGGACTTCAAGGGACTTCCGGTTTGCGTGGCTTCGGGGCAGCAGGAATTCGCGACAGCTCGCGATTCCTGCTGGCTAGCTGTCGAGGTACCCCCGATCCAGATGGGTCAGGGGGTTAAGGCTGCCCTGTAGGGACAGCTGAAGATAGAGGGGAGCCGGTTAGGGAGGTGGGGGCATCGCAGACCCCCCCCTTCTCCGGGAAAACCCCTTTTTCCCAAGGCGGTGGAGCGGCGGTCAGCAATGGCCGCCACGAAGAAATCAGCAACCGGGTAAGAACTGTGCTGGAGGAAGTGTGAAAAGTGAAAGTTCTGTCTGAGCCGGGTCAAGTAACAACTTTTAAATCTCCTGGAATTGAGCTGCTTGTTGCTGGAGGATACATTGTATCCCTAAGAAGATCGAAAGCGGCGGAGAAGCTGTCAAAGGGAACTTTTTTTTTTTTTATTTTTTTTTACTCTCCCATCCCACGGAAAAAGCAGAAATATTTGGATGTATTAGACACTGAAAATGGATTGCTTTGAAAATTAAGCTAAGAGACAAAGGGATTTTTGGACATTGAAAAATTTAAGAAATTGGAAAATCTCTGCTGGAGGTATGGATTTTTGATTATTTAAAATTGTTATTGCAAGTGGGAAGGGAGAAAGAAAAATTGGAGCAGAAACTGAAAAAGGAGGAGACTGTCTAGAACGTCTTGGTGGATCCCAAAAGAAGATATATGGTAATTGGACCTCTTTGATTAAAAATTAATTTAGAAAGAGAAAGAGAAGAAGGAAGAAAAGTATTAACTTTTGGAACTTTTTTCTTTTTTTCTTTTTTTAATTGCTTTTGATTGTCTTGGATTAAAAATACTTGTGGTTGTTTTGGAAAAAGTTTCCCTTTTCATAATGGAATTGTCTGTGGATGAACTAGAGATTGAATATCAAAAATATAAAAAAGAAGATACTTTGGGCGCTTTGTTCCAATTCTTAGAAATGGCGTTATGTTCCTTTGAAAAGTTGATTACGCAGCAGAAGGACTGGGACAAGGAAGAAGAGGAAGAAGAAGCCATCTTTGATGAACAATGGGTTCCTTCCGGAGAGGAGGAGAAAAAGGATAAGAAAAAGGGGTTTTTAAGAATTATAAAAACAACCAAAAGAGAGAAAAATGAGCGAAGAGATGGAGGCAAGGTTAGAAAGCAAAGGAAAAGGAGCAAGAAAAGCGAAGAGAAAAAGCAAAGGGGTAGAAAGGGCAAGGAGAAGAATAAGCAAGAGAGAAAAGGGGGGAGGAGAAGCCTTAATGGGGGGAAGCAAGATTTAAAGAAAAAAAGTTTATTTAGAGACAATGGGTGAATTTAATTTAGATTAAAAGAGGGATTCTGGAGGGTATTCAAGAGTGTGTTTTTATATGTATGTATATTTAGAATAAAAAATTTATTATGTAATTTTAGAATTTTTTTAAACAGAATCCCAAGAAAGATTTATATGTAGTATTTTTAAGTTAGGTAATGAGTTATAGATGCAACTCCAACTGGTGTACAGGAGAAGTATAGTAAAAGAAAAAAGATGAATGGATGTTTGGAAATAGAACAGACAAAGAATGTTGTTGAAAATGGTAATAATGGAAGGATATATATGCTTTTTTTTTATTTTGTATATTGATAAAAGGCAAAAAAATTTTAATTAATAAATAATTTGGATGGAAAAGAGAAGTAGGGATAAGATATGAAGTTAATATTATATGAAATATTGATATTATAATCTGGAAATGTTATGTTTTATTGGTCTATCATTATTATTTTTTTTTTAGAAAAGAATTTATAAGCTGTTATGCCTTGATTTTGTGTGTATTGTTTTTAGAAAACTGATAAAAATGGTTTTTATATATATAAAAAAGAAAATGATAATAAGATATAGAAGGAGACTTAGGTTGAATATGATGTTTGAATTTGTGTCTGTGTAAAGAGTTTTAACCCGGGAACAGACAACCTTCAGAAAAGATCTTGTAGTTTTGTCTATGTTTTGTGTGTGTATGTTTGTGTATTATGCTTATGATAAAACTAACAAAATTTGTTTTTTATTAAAAAAAAGGAAAAAAAGAATCAATAAAACCTTGGAGGAATGTTAGATGAGAGTAATTTAAACAAGCCAGAAAGAAAAGAATATGATGACTATAAAATGGATAAATATGGAAGAGAAATGAAATTGAATTGGAGTAAAGAGAAATAATGAGAAATTTGATGAAAGATATTTGCGTATCCATATGGGGATGGGATAAATTGGAATTATGTTGTATAAAAATATTGTTTTGTTTGACTTGTAAGGATTTACAATATTAAGAGGTTTTATGTGTTTATGTATTTAATGGTTAATGATGTGTTGTTTTATCTTTAAAATTAATAAAAATTTGTTTCAAAAAAAAGAAGGGACTTCAAGTATAATGAATAAAGTGTTAAGGAGCGATCAAGGGAAGACAGCTAATTTTCCAATCCTAGTCTTGGCTTGAAGAGACCTTGGCACTTTTATAAATAAAAGGAAATTTATGCGTGCATCTAGGATGACTGAGAATCTCTACAACAAATGGAAACTCATCAAGGAGAAAAGCAAGCTGGATTTTAGGAGAAACAGATAACAGATAATCGGAGTTAGAAGGGACCTTGTAGGTCATCTAGTCCAGCCCCCCTATTTCTGACAAATGGCAGTCCAATTGTCAATTCATAAAACATTTTGTATACACATTTTATAGTTGACAATAGAAAGAAGGGGGGGGGGAGATTCCATTCATATTTTCTTCAAAGACTGATTAGATGACTGAAGCTTCTGCTGTGCAAAAATCTAATTGGAGAGCATGATTGATGACTCTTAGCTATGGACGTTTTTCATCGGATGATATACCTAGAGGGTTGGGGGGGGGAGTAGGATCAAGGGTGACAGTGAATTATGTATCTCAGAGTTGGCTACCCCAGACATAGAATGTTACTTTCAAATAAATCTTTTTTAGTGTTGGGAGTGTGGATCAAGGCTCATGATTTAATTGGAGTAACTGCCGGAATCCTGACACCAATCTCTTCTTGAAAGTCTCCAGGGTTGAAGCTCCTACCACTTTTGAGGGCAACTTCTGTTCCATGGGTTGATTGTTCTCACTGTCAGAAAGTTTCTCCTAATTTCCAGGTTGAATCTCTCCTTATTCAGTTTCCATCCATTCTTCCTTGTCTGGCCTACAGGCGCTTTAGAAAATAGCATTGACCCCTTCCTCCTCTCTGGGGCAGCCCCTCAAATATTGGAACACTGTTATCATGTCTCCCCTGGTCCTTCTCTTCCCTAGACTAGCCATGCCAAGTTCCTGAAACTTCCTGACAGTGAGGACAATTAACCAGTGGAACAACTTGCCACCATAAGTCATGGGTGCTCCATCGCTAGAGGTTTTTAAGAAGAGATTGGACAACCACTTGTCTGAAATGGTGTATGCTTTCCTGCCTGAGCAGAGGGTTGGACTAGAAGACCTCCAAGGTCCCTTCCAACTTTATTCTGATTGATTGAAATTCTTAGCCTCGGACTCCTACCAGCTTATAACTTGCTGCTTTGAGTTGGATTACCTCAAGTTTCAAAAAGTTTACAAACCACGGGATGCAGTTCTCAAGACGGTAGGCTGGAAAAGTGAAAGAATTCAACTGGTGGAACCAAAGTTGCCTTCGGAAGTTGTGAAAGCTTCATCCCTGGAGGCTTTTAAGAAGAGACTGGACTGCCATCTGTCAGGAATGGGGGAGGCTATCCTGCTTGAACGGTGGGGTTGGACTAGATGACTTAAAAGGTCCCTTCCAACTCTCTTAATCTGTGAATTCCATAATGGCTAAGGACACTAAGTTTAGCACATATCCCTGCATTCATGTATTGCATCAAGCCATAATTTGTTACCTGGGGTTTACTTGCTGAAACACAATGCCCTGGATTTACACAAAATTCTGATGTCAAAGCAAAAAAAAAAAAAAACTTTTAAAAAAGCCCAGATAAATAGTTTAAACACAATAATCCCTGTCTCAGCTTTAAGTCACTTGCAGGCTGATGATTCATAGCAAATGCCTTCCTTGTTACTGAGTAAAGTAAATTTTCAGGGTTTGCGTTAAGCCAGAAACTAACCAATGGGGCTGGGTTTGCACATCAAGCTACGCTACCACAACACAAACACACACACACACACACACACACACACACACACACACGCATGATTTCAAAAGAACTAAATACATCGTGCTGTTCAAATGCCACTTTGAGCTTTGGTTCAGCTTTGTGGGAACATGGCCAGGAAGGGGGTGGGAAAGCGCCCTCTCACAGACAGACATACACACACACAAATACACAAACACACACACACACACATTCCTTGCAAAGGCAGGATTATACTATTCTTAAAACCCAGGAAGAAATGGCACGTGGGCTGCCCTGAATTCCCCCACCCTCTGCTTTCCCAGCTGTTCAAGAGCAATGGGGGGGGGAGGGGGGAAATATTTTTTTTCCTTCTTGTATTCTCTTCCTTCTCTCCGCTTCCGCTTGGCCCTGCTGTTCCCAGCCACAGTGTTCCAAATTTATTTATTACTAGCTCGATACCCATGCTTCACTATGAAACTATGTGGCCGAGGTTAGTTTTGGGGGAGGGAAATAAGAAGAAAAAAATTCTGCCTCTGCCTATCAGCATTCATCGGGATTCATCTGGCTAGCGTCCTGTCAGTGTGTGAGAGAGTTGAGGGCTGTTTGGAAAGTGAAAGAGTATTTCCTGTGTGAGCAAGAAGGAAATAGCAAGAAGCCTGGGCGTGGCTTAGCTCAACTGTTCTGTATTAAAGCTTCTTGGTGCTATGAAATTAAAACTGAAACTCATCTCGTCTGCTTGTGTTTTGCATTTGGACCAGATTTCTTTTCAGGTGGGGAATAGAACTCCTTAGCGTCAGAGCGTGTTAATAATAATAATATACAAAATATTAGTGCTTGGATGGTCATTTCGAAAAATCCTTTTTTTTCGTGAGCACCTAGAAGCCAAGAGGAACATACGTGCCAAGTTTCAAGTTCGTAGGCTTTATGGTTCTGGAGATTTTGTGATGATGCTTGAGAGGCATTTCGCTTTTATATATGTATATAGATTGAGTATATAGATAGATTTATTTATTCGTTAACTTTATTTGATGCCTATCGCACTAAAGGTAGTTAGTCCTCAACCAAGACTGGGCCTAACCTAGGCATCTGCTGCTAACCATTTTATCTCTTTACTATTTATTTAGTGCATAGCATCTACAGATATCATGCAATCACTGAATGGAGCCCAAAATTTAGGTTGCTAGGTGAGAAGTTTTGGCCCGTTTTGTGACTTTCCTCACCACGTTTGTCAAGGGAATCCCTGCAGTTCTTAAATCAGCAACATGGTTGTTAAGTGAATTGGGCTTTCCCCATTGACTTTACTCGTCCGAAGGTCATGAAAGAATGACCTTGGGACAACTCAACCGTCATAAATACGAGTCAGTTGCCAAGCGTCTGAATTTTGATCACGTGACCATGGGGAAGTTGCAACGGTCGTAAGTGTGAAAAACGGTCCTGAGTCACTTTTTTCAGTGCTGTTATAACTTTGAACAGTCACTAAATGAACTGTTGTAAGTTGAGAACTACCTGTAGTTTTAGTGTAGTGTAGTTGGTCTCAATTGTGGTCGTTAAGTCGAGGACTACCTGTATCCGGCCATTCTATGTCACAGAGGAAGTGGTGGGAGACGAAATGCCTCGGGACCCAACCCGACAAAGGGTTGGGTCATCTATGAGAAATGGTGTAGGGTCTCCTGCTTGTGCAGGGGGTTGGACTAGATGATCTCCAAGGTCCCTTCCAACTCTTCTATTCTATTCTAATTCTAATCATCTGATTTTTTATCTCACCTTTATTATTTTTATGAGTAACTTAAGATGGCACCTCCTTCCTTCTCCTATTTTCTCCACAACAACAACCCCTGGGCTGGGCTGGGCTGGGCAGAGAGATGATGATTGGTCCAAAGTCACCCAGCTAGTTTCAGCCTAAGGTGAGATTAGAACTCACCATCTTCTGGTGATTGGGCAAAAAGTCACCCAATCAGTTTTCAGACCTAAGTTAGGACTAGAACTCACTTATCTCCTGGTGATTAACCCAAAGTCATCCAGTCCGCCTTCGTGCCTAAAGTGAGACTAGAATTCACAAGTCTCCTAGAGATTGGGCCAAAGTCAGCCAATTGGCTGTCATGCCTAAGGTGGGACTAGAACTCACAATCTCCTGGTGATTGGCCCAAAGTCACCCAGCTGGTTTTCACACCTAAGGTGGAACTAGAATTCACAGTCTCCTGGTGATTGGCCCAAAGTCACCCAATTGGCCTTCGTGCCTAAGGCGGGACTAGAATTCACAATCTCCTGGTGATTGGTCCAAAGTCACCCAGCCGGTTTTCATACCTTTGGCGGGACGAGAATTCAGGGCCTCCCAGTTTCCTTAACCTGGTTCCTTAACCATTAGACCAAACTACCCATTTTGAATTGCATTTCATAATCAGATGAATTCAGTGTCTGTTTAGTTCCTTTCAAGTTTTTATTCTTCTGGCCGAGACAGAGAAACCGAGCGGCCATCCTGGGCGGCTAAACTTTCGCCTGGATTAAACCAGGTTCGTCCCACAGGTCTGCCTCATTCCAGGTCATTGGAAAAAATTTCCATTTTTAAATGGATGTTGGGGGGTTTTCTGCCTGTGGTTCCCCCCTCCCAGAAAATCCCAGATGGTGGGGTCAAAGTTCATGGCTTGTTTTGCAAACATCCTTGGAAGAAAATATACATTCCTGGCTCACAAATGCAAAATGCCAACGTTTCATTCCTTGCAGAGTTTGAGTCTGGACAACACGACAGAGATTTCATCTGTCTGGTATCATCCTGGTTAGGATGATGGTTAGGATCCATCCTATTGTAACTCAATGGTGTCATATTACAGTGATTTTGATTGTGGTTTTACCCTAATTTGTCTCGTCTATGGTATTTGGGTTTGTATGTATAATGTGCTTCTTTAGTGACAAATGTTTGGTTGAAAAAAGTGACTTATGACCAGTTTTCATACTTACGACATTGCAACATCCCCATGGATTAAACTTTGGATGCTTGGCAACTGACTTGTATTTATGACAGTTGAAGTGTCCCAAGGTCATGGGATCCTCTTTTGTCACCTTCGGACCAGCGAAGTTAACAGAGAAAGCCCAATTCACTTAACAGCCATGCTGCTGATTTAAGAACTGCAGGGATTCGCTTAACAAACATGGCAAGGGAAGTCGTAAAACGGGCCAAAACTCAGTGAACAAACTTGTCACTCAGCAACCTAAATTTTGGGCTCAATTCAGTGATTGCATGACATCTTTTACATTAAATAAAGAAGTAAATAAATAAAATGGTTAGCAGCAGATATCAATGTTTAAAGTTTTTGAAAAGTGCTGCCCTCTTTTTGGCTAGAGAAAAGATCATTCGTTTAGTGACGATTCAAAGTTACAGCAGTCCTGAAAAACATGGCTTGTGCAATCAATCCTCATGCTGGCTGAGGAATTCTGGGAATTGAAGTCCCTGCGGCTTCAAGCTGCCAAGATTGGGAAACCTGGACTAGATACTGGTGGGCTTCTGAGAAACCCCCCCTGCCCAGTTTGACTGTCTTCATCCAGCAAAGTTCTCCACGGTTAACTCAACCCTGGGTTTCCTCAGTTAGCCCTGTGTTCCCACTCACTATGTGGATCCTAGCTTTGCAGGTTGCTCAGAACTGACCCCAATGTGGGTTTGTGCAGGAAACTCACAACCATCAACTTGGAAGGATGGGAGGGAAAAAGGGAGGGAGGAAGGGAGGGTGGGAAGAATAGAGGGAGGAAGGGAGGGAGGAAAGGGAGGAAGGGTGGGAGGGAAGGAAGAATGGAGGGAGGAAAAGAGGGAGGGAGGGAAGGAGGAAGGAAGAGAGGGAGGAAAGGAGGGACGGAAGAATGGAGGGAGGAAAGGAAGAAGGGAGAAAGGAAGGGAGGGAAGAAGGAAGAGAGGGAGAGAGGGAAGAATAGAGGGAGGAAGGGAGGGAGGAAAGGAAGGAAGGATGGGAGGGAAGAAGGAAGGAAAAGAGGGAGGGAGGGAAGAAGGGAGGAAAGGAGGAAGGAAGAGAGGGAGGGAGGAAAGGAGGGAGGGAAGAAAGGAGGAAGGGAAGAATGGAGGGAGGAAAAGGGAGGGAAGGAAGAATGGAGGGAGGAAAAGAGGGAGGAAGGGAGGAAGGAAGGAAGAGAGGGAGGGAGGAAAGGAGGAAAGGAGGGACGGAAGAATGGAGGGAGAAAGGGAGGGAGGGAAGAAGGAAGAGAGGGAAGAAGGAAGAGAGGGAAGAATAGAGGAAGGGAGGGAGGAAGGGTGGGAGGGAAGGAAGAATGGAGGGAGGAAAAGAGGGAGGGAGGGAAGAAGGAAGGAAGGATGGGAGGGAAGGAGGAAGGAAGAGAGGGAGGAAAGGAGGGACGGAAGAATGGAGGGAGGAAAGGAAGAAGGGAGAAAGGAAGGGAGGGAAGAAGGAAGAGAGGGAGAGAGGGAAGAATAGAGGGAGGAAGGGAGGGAGGAAAGGAAGGAAGGATGGGAGGGAAGAAGGAAGGAAAAGAGGGAGGGAGGGAAGAAGGGAGGAAAGGAGGAAGGAAGAGAGGGAGGGAGGAAAGGAGGGAGGGAAGAAAGGAGGAAGGGAGGGAGGGAAGAATGGAGGGAGGAAAAGGGAGGGAAGGAAGAATGGAGGGAGGAAAAGAGGGAGGGAGGGAAGAAGGAAGGAAGAGAGGGAGGGAGGAAAGGAGGGACGGAAGAATGGAGGGAGAAAGGGAGGGAGGGAAGAAGGAAGAGAGGGAAGAAGGAAGAGAGGGAAGAATAGAGGGAGGAAGGGAGGGAGGAAAGGAAGAAGGAAGGAAGGAAGGGTGGGTGGGAGGAAAGGAGGAAGGAAGAGAGGGAGGGAGGAAGGAGGGAGGGAAGAATGGAGGGAGGAAGAGAGGGAGGGAGGGAGGGAAGAAGGGAGGGGAGGGGAGGGAGGAAGGAAGGAATGAAGGAAGGGGAAAAGTTGGCTCTGGGGTCAAGCCAACCGAAGCTATGGAAACCCAACCCAGGTTCACCCTTCGAGTGGACTAACCCTGGTCAAAGCAACCCTCGGGGTTTATAACTCGCCTCGAGCTGTCGTGGGAACCCGACCTCCGACTTCTTATCCTGCGCTGCCGATCCGAGTTAGGCTCCCCGAAGACCCCAAGAGTCCCCCTATCGCCTCGCTTTCCCCGCGAAGGTGTGTGTGTCCGTGTGTGTGTGTGAGAGAGAGACCCGTCGCCTCCTCTTCTTCCTCCTCCTCCTCCCCCCGCGGGATCTTTTCTACCGCCCCCTCCGCCCCCCCCCGGGATCCCTTCCCCCCCTCCTCCCCCTCCCCGCTCCGGAGGGGCCGAGTTCTCCCCTCCCCCCCGCCGGCCGGTGAAAAGAATCCCGCGAGAATTGCAGGCGCCGAGGGTGAAACTGTCAAGGGGAGAAGGAGAGGAGGAGGAGGAAGAAGGGAAGGAGGAAGGAGAAGAGGAGGAGGAGAGAAGGAAAGGAGAAAGAGGAGGAGGAGGAGAGGGGGGTCTCCGCGCATGATCCGGCGGCGCTTTGGCCGGGCGCGTCGCGGCGGCTGCGGGCTGGCTGGGCTCGCGTGGGGCTCCGCGCGTGGAAGAGGAGGAGGAGGAAGAGGAGGAGGAGAACCGGCCGCCCGCTCTGAGGTAAGCCAGGCCGGCCTGCCGCCTTGGCTCGGCCGCCCCCGGCCCTTCTTCCCCGCCACCCCAGCGCCCCCGGCCCGGCTCCCCCTCTCTGCCCGCCCGCCCGGCTTTGGCTGGCTGCCTCCCCGGGGCTTCTTTCCCGCGGGAGGCGAAGAGCCTCCTCCCTTTTTCTTTCCTCTTTTCCTCCCTTCCTCCCTCGGCCATCCCTCCTTTCTGCATTTAAAAAAAAAAGAGAGAGAGAGAGAGAGAGAAAGAAAGAAAGCAAAAGTCGCCATTTTGCTTCGTTGCTTTCCCGGGGCGTTTCGAGGATCGGGTTCGGGCTGCCCCGGCTCGCTTCGGCCCGACGCCCGCCCGCTCCCTTCTCCCCCTCCCCCTCCCCTCGCTCCTTTGGCGACGCACTCGTGTTTTTCCACCGCGGGATCCCTTCCCCACTCACCCCCGGGGCTGGGGTGGGGGAGAGCGGGAAGAGGAGGAGGGGGAATCTGCTGGCTTGGCTGGCGCGGGAGGGAAGGAAAGAAGGAAGGAAGGAGGGGGGGGAGGGAAAGAAAGAAGGAAGAAGGGAGGGAGGGAGGGAAGGGGGAGAGAAAGAAAGGAGGGAGGGAAGGAAGGAAAGAGGGTGGGGGAGGGAAGGAAAGAAGGAAGGAAGGAGAGAAGGAGGGGCGAGGGGAGGAAAGAAGGAAGGAAGGAAAGAGAGGGGAGGGAAAGAAAGAAGGAAGAAGGGAGGGAGGGAAGGGGGAGGGAAAGAAAGGAGGGAGGGAAGGAAGGAAAGAGGGTGGGGGAGGGAAGGAAAGAAGGAAGGAGGGAGAGGGAAGGAAAGAAGGGAGGAGGGAAAGAAAGGAGAGAAGGAGGGGGAGGGAAGGAAAGAAGGGAGGAGGGAAAGAAGGAAGAAGGGAAGGAAGGAGGGTGGGGGAGGGAAGGAAAGAAGGAAGGAAGGAGAGAAGGAGGGGAGGGAAGGAAAGAAGGAAGAAGGGAGGGAAAGAAAGGAGGGAGGGAAGGAAGGAAGGAGGGTGGGGGAGGGAAGGAAGGAAAGAAGGAAGGAGAGAAGGAGGGGGAGGGAAGGAAAGAAGAGGAGGGAAAGAAAGGAGGAGGGAGGGAAGGAAGGAGGGTGGGAGAGGGAAGGAAAGAAGGAAGGAGAGAAGGAGGGGGGAAAGAAAGAAAGAGAAGGAGGGGGAGGGAAGGAAAGAAGGGAGGAGGGAAAGAAAGAAGGAGAGAAGGAGGGGGAGGGAAGGAAAGAAGGGAGGAGGAAAGAAAGAAGGAGGGAGGGAAGGAAGGAGGGTGGGGGAGGGAAGGAAAGAAGGAAGGAAGGAGAGAAGGAGGGGGAGGGAAGGAAAGAAGGAAGAAGGGAGGGAAAGAAAGGAGGGAGGGGAGGAAGGAAGGAGGGTGGGGGAGGGAAGGAAGGAAAGAAGGAAGGAGAGAAGGAGGGGGAGGGAAGGAAAGAAGGGAGGAGGGAAAGAAAGAAGGAGGGAGGGAAGGAAGGAGGGTGGGAGAGGGAAGGAAAGAAGGAAGGAGAGAAGGACGGGGGAGGGAAGGAAGGAAGGAAGGAAGGAGAGGGAGGGAAGGAAAGAAGGAAGGGCTGAGTGAGGGAGGAGGGAAGCAAGGAAAGAAGGGAAGGAAGCAAGGAGTAAAGGAAGGAGGGAGGTGCGGGGCATGTTTGTGGAAGATGGGGGGGTCATGTTTTTTTTTAAATGGGGAGGGGGCTGCCCCCCCTATTTATTTATTTTTTTTTGCAAGGGAGAGAAACCTGTCTTTTCTCTCTCTCCCACCCACTCTTCACCCCCCCCCCCCCAAGTCCTCTGGGCTCCTCCGCTTTCCCTTTCCTTTGGGACAGCGTTTGCAAAAAAGAAGAAAGAAAGAAAGAAAGGGAAAGGGAGGGGAGGGGGAGAGAAAACACTTTTAGGAAAGGGGCCTTTCCCCCCCCCCCCTTCCCCTGCTGGGCAGCCTCCCTTCCAGGGACAGGCAGTGGATCTGTCTCCCCCTCCCTGCAGCCGCCCATGGGGGGCTCGGAGGGGCTTGGAGACAGGGGGGGGTTGTCTCAGGAGGTCACCTTGAGGTCACGGGTGGAGGGGCAAAGGCTCTGGCCACTAGGCTCTGCTGCCCCTCAAGGCCGAGGGGCTCCAATCAAGCTTGCCACAAAGATTGGGGAGCCATTGAGACCCTCCCTCCCAGAGAAGGCTGGGATTATGGGGGGTGGGGTGGGTGCTAGATATCTTGGTGGTGTCAGGCCGGGATATTGGGGTACCCCCAGGAGGAGCAGGGGGTGAGGGTGGGGGCACTTAGGCTAAGAAGAGCCCTTGGAGGTAGTCCTTGATTTACAACGACCCTCCCGGAGTCCCAACATTTCCATTGCCAAACGAGGCGGTTAAGTGAGGTGCGCCTCGTTTTACGACCAGGGTTTGGGGATTTTGTTTTTTTATTTTGGACCAGAGTTCTTAAGCAATGCGCTGCGATTGTTAAGGACATTGTGGGGACATTAAGCGAATCTGGCTCCCCCCCCCCCTGCCACTGTCGTAAATACAACCCCAGTTGCCATGCATCCGATTTCTGACCATGGGGATGTTGCAAAGCGGGTGTTTTTTTTTTTTTTAAGTAGGAAAAATTGGTTACCGGTCGCTTTTTTTTTTTCCAGTGCCATCATAACTTTGAATGGATGGCTATAAGTTGAGGACATGGGGGCGTTGCTTCCTGATTGGAGGAAAAGGCTGCCCCAGGAAATTGTCAGCGGGCCTTGCTGGAAAGCTTCTTGACAGGGATCATAGCTTCGTAAGAGCTGGAAGGGACCTTTGAAGGTCATCTAGTCCAACCCTTCTCTGATGCAGGGAGGGGAGGCTCCGGCGAAGTCTGCCCTCCGCAGATTGGGTCACCTGAGGTCACTTTGAGGGCGACGCTGTCTTTTGATTCCCCCTGCTATACAGTTTGTCCTCGACTTAACGACCACAGTGGAGCTCCCAATTTCTGTTGTTAAGCAAGACATTTCTTAAGGGCGTTTTGCCCCATTTGGCAATCTTTCTTCTCCCCGTGGTTAAGTGAATCCCCTGCCGTTGTTGAGTGAGTAGCACAATGGCGCGGTGAATCTGACTTGTTGACTTGGCTTGTCAGAATGGTCACAAAAGGGGATCGCCTGATCCCGTCATAAATATGAGTCAGTTGCCAAGCGCCTGAATTTTGATCACGTGACCATAGGGATTGCTGCGATGGTCGTTAAGTGTGAAAAACAGTCATAAGTCACTTTCAGTGTAACGTTGAATCGTCACTAAGTGAACCGCTGTAGGTCGAGGACTGTCGGTATAGGCCACATGATCAAACGACAGGAAGTCGACAGGCATCCCTCTCTCTCCAGCACATTGATATTTTGGAAATGGGAAAGGTGTTGGCCCGAATTCACACAACTGGGGATTGGATGGGTTTGAAAAGGGCTTAGCTAGTCTGTGACTCTGGGCCGGCATTCACACAACACCTTTAAGTGTCTGTGGAGATTCTCTGTCATCCAGGTCATGGTGGTCCCAAAGGTGCTTTTTTTATTTTATTTTTTTTCCAAGAGGCAACTAGACTTTCTGGTTTTCCTTCTGAAGACGTTTCGCTTCTTACCCAAGAAGCTTCTTCAGCTCTGACTGGATGATGGGGAAGGGAAGGATTTATACGCCTTGCAGGTCATTTGCTTCCTTTTGGAGGGTCGTTGAGGCCACTTGGAGGTTTCCTGTGTCGTCAGGGTCACCTGAGTAGTGCAAATGGGTGTGGACTTTCTGGTTTGTCTTTGAACCTTGGTTAGGTTTTTGCCTGGCTTTGGATGAATCCAGCTTGTTTAATTAGGAACAGAACAGAATAGAATAGAATAGAATAGAATAGAATAGAATAGAATAGAATAGAATAGAATAGAATAGAATAGAATTCTTTATTGGCCAAGTGTGATTGGACACACAAGGAATTTGTCTTGGTGCAAATGCTCTCAGTGTACATAAAAGAAAAGATACATTTTTCAAGAATCATCAGGTACAACACTTAATAATTGTCATAGGGTACAATAAGAATAGAATAGAATAGAATAGAATTCTTTATTGGCCAAGTATGATTGGACACACAAGGAATTTGTCTCGGTGCAAATACTCTCAGTATACATAAAAGAAAAGATACATTCGTCAAGAGTCAGGAATCATCAGGTACAACACTTAATGATAGTCATGGGGTACAAAAGAATAGAATAGAATAGAATAGCATAGAATAGAATGAAATAGGAATAGAATAGAATGAAATAGGACTAGAACAGAATAGCATAGAATAGAATAGAATGAAATAGGAATAGAACAGAATAGCATAGCATAGCATAGCATAGAATAGAATAGAATAGAATAGAATAGAATAGAATAGAATAGAATAGAATAGAATAGAATTCTTTATTGGCCAAGTGTGATTGGACACACAAGGAATTTGTCTTGGTGCAAATGCTCTCAGTGTACATAAAAGAAAAGATACATTTTTCAAGAATCATCAGGTACAACACTTAATAATAGCCATAGGGTACAATAAGAATAGAATAGAATAGAATAGAATAGAATAGAATAGAATAGAATAGAATAGAATAGAATAGAATTCTTTATTGGCCAAGTATGATTGGACACACAAGGAATTTGTCTTAGTGCAAATGCTCTCAGTGTACATAAAAGAAAAGATACATTCGTCAAGAGTCAAGAATTATAAGGTACAACACTTAATGATAGTCATAGGGTACAATAAGAATAGAATAGAAATAGACTAGACGAGACTAGAATAGAATAGAATAGAATAGAATAGAATAGAATAGAATAGATATAGAATTCTTTATTGGCTAAGTGTGATTGGACACACAAGGAATTTGTCTTGGTGCAAATGCTCTCAGTGTACATAAAAGAAAAGATACATTCGTCAAGAGTCAAGAATCATCACATACAACACTTAATAGTACAATAAGCAATCAAATCATGGTAGGAAACAGTCAATATAAATTGTAAGGATACCAGCGACAAAGTTACAGTCATACAGTCACAAGTGGGAGGGGATGGGAGATAAGGAGTGATGAGA
Organism: Hydrophis major; assembly: GCA_033807585.1. Classification (NCBI taxonomy): domain Eukaryota; kingdom Metazoa; phylum Chordata; class Lepidosauria; order Squamata; family Elapidae; genus Hydrophis; species Hydrophis major. The sequence goes on from CM066330.1 coordinate 259,244,297, forward strand.
AGATTAACAGTAATAGTAGTACAGACTTTGTAAATAGCCGGACAGTGTTGTGGGATTTATTTCTTTAGCAGAGTGATGGCATTCAGGGAAAAAAAACTGTTCTTGTTCTGGTGTGCAGTGCTCTATAGCGTCATTTTGAGGGCAGGAGTTGAAACAGTTTATGTCCAGGTTGTGAGGGGTCTGTAAGTATTTTCACAGCCCTCTTTTTGACTCATGCAGTATACAGGTCCTCAGTGGAAGGCAGGTTGGAAGTAATTGTTTTTTTCTGCAGTCCTAATTACCCTTTGGAGTCTGCGTCTGTCCTGTTGCGTTGCAGAACCAAACCAGGCAGTGACAGAGGTGCAGATGACGGACTCCATCATTCCTCTGTAGAACTGGATCAGCATTATTCCCAGGTCGATTAATCCTGCTGGAGATCTAACCAGAAATCCTTTTGCAGGGATGATCTCTGGACTGGAGAGAGTTGTTGGAGTGAGGAGGCCGATGCTGAAGTTAGGGCCCTTTGCCAAAAAGCCCCCACTGGGTACCATTTAGCATCCTTTAAAAGAAGGGATGGTTGGTGTTGTTCGCATTTGCCCTTTAACGGCATCTGGCATATGGAGAGGAGCAGCCTCGCTAATCCTTTGCAAACCTTCAGACAGCCTTTGCGTTGCTGGGATGGATCCCCGGTTTTCAAAACGTTTGCTGCGAAATGGGCCCGAGAGCCAGCTTGCTCTACAGGTAGTCTATTGACTTACGGTCGGTCGCTAAGTGAGTGTTCAAAGTTATGACGAGACTCTCCGGGGTTGGTTACAACCTGTTTCTGAAGTTCGGATAGAATAGAAATGAATAACAGAGTTGGAAGGGACCTTGGAGGTCTTCTAGTCCAACCCCCTGCTAAACCATTTCAAACAAATGGTTGTCCAATCTCTTCTTCGAAACTTCCAGTATTGGAGCATTCACAACTTCTGGAGGCAAGTTGTTCCACTGATTAATTGTTCTCACTGTCAGGAAATTTCTCCTTAGTTTTAAGCTGTTTCTCTCCTTGTTTAGTTTCCACCCGTTGCTTCTTGTCCTGCCCTCAGGTGCTTTGGAGAATAGCTTGACTCCCTCTTCTTTGGGGCAGGCCCTGAGAGACTCAACATCTTTTGAGTGGGCCAGACAAGGAGCAATGGATGGAAACTGAACAAGGAGAGATTCAACCTGGAAATAAGGAGAAACTTTCTGACAGTGAGAACAATCAACCCATGGAACAGAAGTTGCCCTCGGAAGTTGTGGGAGCTTCATCACTGGAGGCTTTCAAGAAGAGATTGGACTGCCATTTGTCAGAAATCTCCTGCTTGGGCGGGGGGTTGGACTGGATGACCTACAAGATCCCTTCCAACTCTGATTATCTGTTATCAGAGGGATGGCCGCCTCCCCCTTCCCTCATCATGTGACTGCATTTTGGGCACTCAGCCAGTGGACTTTGCCACATCCCAATGATCACGTAATTGCGTTTTATGTCGTTTTTGACCAAAAATGGCTCCAGGGATTTGCTTAAGGATTGCAATATTTGCTTAAGGACTGCCCAAAACAAGTAAAATCATGGTTGATCGCTTGGGCAGGCTCCATTATGATCATCAGTTGAGGACTATCCGTAGGGATGAAGGCACTGGGAGAGATAGCAGGAGATCCCGAGTTCTAATTCTGCTTTAGGCATGAAAAGTGATTGAATTACTTTGAGCCAGTCAACAGGAGAGTGTGATTTCTAGTTCCGTCTTAGCCATGAAAGCTGGTTGGGTGACTTTTGGCCAGTCACCAGGTGACTGTGAGTTCTAGTCCCACCTTAGCCATGAAAACTGGTTGGGTGATTTCCCAATCGCCAGGAGATGGTGAGTTCTAGTCCAGTTTAGGCAAGTGATTTGGGCCAGTCGCTGTCTCTTAGCTCAACCCACCTTACAGGAATGTTGTTGTGGTGAAAAGGCGGCAAAATATATGTTGGGTATATTCGCTGCTTTGAGTTATTTATAAAAATAAGAAAGGTTGGATTTTAAAAAAAAAAATATTAAAAAAAAATCAAATAATACTACTGGCTTTCTCCCTCTCTTCTGCCTTCCTCCTCTTTTTTTTTTAAAAAAATTGAATCATAATGCCTGCAACAGCAAGATGAGGAAAAGTGTCTGTTTTCACTTAATCCTCCTTCCTTAATCCTTGTTCCGTGGGCGTAGTAGGGAATACAGCTTTCAAGTTTTGAAGTGGGAGAAGTTTGCTATAGAGAAATGAACAAAACCGAGCAGGCGTTGCGCAGAAAGAGAAATTTTAAAATGTTGGTCAGTGCTGCGGTGAGGGGAATGTGACAACAAGAATGTAGGGCAGGGGTCTTTAACATTGGCAACTTTAAGGCTTGTATAGTTCAACTCCCAGAATTCCCCTGCCAGTTCAACTGTGGCAATTGTGGACTTCAACTCCCAGAATTCTGCTGCTTCTGCTGCTTTCCTTTCATGAAGTGAAAAGTCTCCCCCCCCTCCGCAGAACGGAGCTGAAGACGGTATCCTGTGATCCCCCCCCAAAAAATTATCGATCGGTAGGAAAATGGGGTGGGGAATTTTCCTGCAGGCTTTTTGGGGGATCAAAATAACAGGGGGGGGGAGAGGGAGAGAGAGAGAGAGAGACTTTTGGCTTCATGCAAGGAAAGCCGCAGAAGTCTTTCTTTCTTTCCCCCAAATTCCGCCAGAAACGAGTCTTTGTGAGACGTCATGTCAGCGCAGCCTCTTGGAGCAGGAGGCCTTGCAGGGTCCCAAAGACCCAATTCTGGCGGAGTTTGGGAGAGAGAAAGAAAGACTTCGGTTGCTTTCCTTGCATGCAGACAAAAGCAGAAGAAGAAAGAAGCAGCCAGGTGCGTGGGGCGCATGGGGCAAGTCCTCCCCTCGTGCCCTTTTCCCCCTTCCCTCACTACCTCATGTTGTGCGCAATGCAAGTCTTGCATTCCCGCAGGCCATGTGGGCGGCACAGCCCGGATTAATTGCTTTGGGGGGTGACATTTCTCTGCGGACCACCAAAATTTTCTCGTGGACCACCAGTGGTCCCCGACCCACTGGTTGGCAACCACTGGACTAGATGACCTCCAAGGTCCCTTCCAATTCTGTTCTATGTTCTAATTGTCCCTTCTTCCCTCTTTTCTCCTTCCCTCCCTTCTTATTCTTCCCTCCCTCCCTGTACTTCCTTCCTTTTCCTTTTCTTCTTTCTGCCCTTCTCCCTTCTTTTCCTTTCCTTCCTTCTTTCCTCCATTCCTCCCTCCCTCTTCTTTTCCCTTCCTTCCTTCCTTCCTTCCTTCCTTCCTTCCTTCCTTCCTTCCTTCCTTCCTTCCTTCCTTCTTTCCTTCCATTATCCTTCCTTCCACCCTGCTCCCTTCTTTTCACTTCCCTCCCTCCCTCCTTCCCTCGAAACTAGCCAATTTGCTTATCCATATATTTGTATCAATATCAATTTGATCAGTGAAGCCCAGAAAATGGGTTAATGTGTGAATGGAACCCACGTAAAATAAGGTTAAAAAAGATTGCTTAAAAGATTCTGTTATTTACTCTGAGAACCTTTGGGTGCTTCACTTCAGAAACTCCGTCGACTTACTTACACTCAGTTACCATTTCATGTTACGTTGACCGTGCTGAACAATTGGCTAAGTTAATAAAAAGCCAGATGAAACGTGCTTAAACTAAAGCAACATATAAAGATTGACTGCATAGCAACAGGAATAGACAGTGATCAGGAGTGGAGCACTGGCAATTATGCATTATCTTATACAAAATTAAAAAAATATGCATTATTTTAGTTAAGTGCAAAATTTAAAAAACTGCTGCCATTGTGCACTAAATTGTCCAGGCTTGATGCAAAATTGGAAATGCACAAATTTGTAGAATTCCATGTAGAATGCTAGAGTTGGAAGGGATCTTGGAGGTCTTCTAGACCAATCCCTACTCAAGGCAAGGAGACCTTATTTATACCATCCTGGTCAACTGGTTGTCCAGTCTCTTCTTGAAAACCCAAAACTACAGGAGGCAATCCGTTCCATTGATGATTCTTATTTTTCAATCCTGTGTCTGGTTGTATAATACTTTTAGACCAGGGGTCTCCAACCTTGGTAACTTTAAGACTTGTGGACTTCAACTCCCAGAATTCCTGAGCCAACTGGAGGAGGAATTCTGGGAGTTGAAGTCCACAAGTCTTAAAGTTGCCAAGTTTGGGGGCCCCCTGCATTGGAAGGCAGGGCTGGGTCACAGAGTACAGGTCAAAAACTCAAAGTAGTGGCCACAACCACACAATCACAGCCCTTCCATTCGTGTAGGGAAGGCAGAGGGCTTTGATCACAAGATTGTGTCTACCATCTTGGCTTTTTTGACCTTCCTGCCAGCATCCCCCTAAGTCAGATGTTAGAATTTTGCCCAGCAGAAACTTCAGTCCCCTAGTTACTATCTTTGAAAAATATTTATGGAATGCGCTTTTGGTTTCCAAGCTGCCGCACTGCTCTTTCAAACCCCTTTCCCATAACACCCAGAGACCAGACCCAACATGCACACACACACATGGCAATCCCCAAACACCTCCCCACCTGCCAAAATTCCCCATCCCCTAAAAAAAACCCACAAGCATCCACACAACAGACCAAGTAATCCTGTCCAATAATTCACTGATGGTGGTCCTTAAGTTCATTGTTAAGTGCAATTATAGCTCTGGGATAAAAACTATTCAGAATTCTGTGGTCCGAGTTTTAATTGCTTTGTATCATTTGCTAGAAGGCAACAGTTCATAAAGATTGTGAGCAATAATACAATATAAATATAATAATACAGGAAAGATAAGACACTGTCATATGTTATAACCGATTACAATGAAATGAACGATATGAATCGGAATATGTAAAAAATTGAGATTTGCTCGAAAAGGATGATGTGATTTACAATTAAAGTCCAATAAGGAATTAATAATAATATAATATAATATGCACATTATATAATATGAATTTTAATAACGTATCTAGAAGGTAAAGACTGTTGATATTGTGCACAGAAGATATGTACCAACCGATACACTGTACAATGGAAAGATGGTTTTATATTTTGTGTTTATATTTGTGTTTGTTTATGATTGTTAAAAAAATCAAAAATTTGGTATAAAATAAAATAAAAAAAATAAAAGATTGTGAGCAGGATAGGAAGAGTCTCTGGCAACTTCCTTAAACAGCGAGATGTGAAGATGTCATCCAGGGCTGGTAGCTGGAGCCCGATGATATTCTGGGCAGTTTTAATGATCCTCTGTAGAGCTTTTGGGTTTGCTACAGAGCTGCTCCCATACCATACGAGAATGCTGTATGTCAGGACACTCTCAATGGTGTTCTGTTAGTAGGACAGAAGTAGATGCTGACATCGATTGATCTTCCTGAGCGTTCTCGGGAAGTACAGCCTCTTCTCTGCCTTCTTCACAAGCATGTTAGCATTCATAGTCCATTCATAGTTCATAGTAACTCGGATATTAAGTGAATCTGGCTTCCTCTTTGGTCAGAAGGTCGCAAAAAGAGATCCTATAATCCCGGGGCACTGTGACCGTCATAAATACCAAACCGGCTGTCAAAGCATCTGAGTATAAATCACATGCAACCATGGGGATGCTGCAAAGTTCATAAGTGTGGAAGACAGTCATAAGTCACTTTTTTTCCAAGTGGCGTTGTAACTTCGAACGGTCACTGAATGAGCTCTTGTCAATCGAGGGATATCTGTACGTGCCCTTTGCTGAGCGCCCAAATTTGGATCATGGTCAGGGGGGTCTTCAAACTTGGCAAGTTTAAGACTTCTGAACTTCAGCTCCCAGAATTCCTCCCCCAGTTATGTTAGCACAGGAATTCTGACAACAGCTGTCTCGGTTAGCAGCAGATTTTTGGGCTCAATTGTGGCGGTAAATTGAGAACTACCTATATTTCATAAGCATTGCAATTTTGGTGCACAGTTTCCACCACATTCTCAACCTCAGCATCTTTAAAATGGCTGGACTTCAGTGCCCAGAATTCCCCACATTGGCTGGGGAATTCTGGGAGTTGAAGTCCGCCAGGCTTAAAGTTGCCAAGGTTGGAGACCCCTGCTCTATGTCACACCAGCTTCTCTTGGTTGGGTGTACAGATGGTCTCCAAGATGCCACTTTAGAGAGGGCAACATTGGGAGACCCATATCTTCACCCCTGGCTTAGGAATTGACCCAAACCGGTTGGTCATTAGGAGACATCTGATGTCTCTGGACCAAGGCTGGGCTTGGCTTGATCCAGCAGGGCTGTTCTGAAGTAGCAGTGAGTTAAGGTGACCACCATCCCAGAAGGTTCGAAAAAAACCCAAACTCCCTTGTGTGAATGTCCAGGTTCTTGAGTTTGATATTCTTCTTTCTTTCAGCAATGGCGGACCATTATACCTACAGAGTTGGAAAGAAGGTTGCGGGATCCAGCAGGACCAGCGCAGAGAGAGAAAGCAGAAAGGCGGAACTGAAGGTCCATCCAGCCTATGAACAGTCTAACCTTGGTAGGCATTAGATTTTTCCAAGAGGTGTTCAAGGGAGGTCAACTTTTGACTCCACCTATGGGCTGTAGTTGGGATGCAGGTGGCTCAGTGGCTAAGACGCTGAGCTTGTCGATCAGAAAGGTCGGCAGTTCGGCGGTTCAAATCCCCAGCGTCTCATAACGGACTGAGCTCTCGTTACTTGTCCCAGCTTCTGCCAACCTAGCAGTTCGAAAGCATGTTAAAAAATGCAAGTAGTAAAATAGAGACCCTTTTGGTGGGAAGGGAACAGCGTCTTCGGCGCCTTCGGCGTTCAGTCATGCCGGCCTTTGGCACTGTCCGAAGATGGAGATGTCTTCAGACAGTGCTGGCTCTTCGTCTTTGTAACGGAGATGAGCACTGCCCGCTTGAACCAGAAACGACTAGCATGTATGTGCATGGTCTATAGGCCAGGGGTGGGCCTTTGCAACCCTCATCCATTTTTGCAAGTAGAATGGAACTCAGTAAGTCCACAATTTGCCAAGGAAATTGTATGGAAAGGCTCTCAAACATTTCAGATAGGGTGTCCAACGATAGGACAATTGGAATATCTGGTTGTTGAGACATCTGGCAACAAAGGCAATAACCCTTAGAGTTATATACCGCTTCACAGTGCTTTACAGCCCTTTCTAAGCAGTTTACAAAGTCAGCATATTGCCCCCAACAATCTGGGTCCTCATTTTACCGATCTCGGAAGGACAGAAGGACGAGTCAACCTGGAGCCCCTCAGGATTGAACTGCTGGCAGTTGGCAAAGTTAGCCTGCAATTCTGCATTCTCACCACTGTGCCCCCACAGCTGATAGATAGATAGATAGATAGATAGATAGATAGATAGATAGATAGATAGATAGATAGATAGATAGATAGATAGTAAGCAATAGCAGACTTACATACCGCTTCATGGTGCTTTACAGTCCTCTTTAAGTGGTTTACAAAGTCAGCCCCCGACAATCTGGGTCCTGGCTTTACCAACCTCGGTAGGATGGAAGGCTGAGTTGACCTTGAGCCAGTCAGAATCGAACTGCTGGCAGTCGGCAGAGTCAGCCCTGCAGTGCTGCATTCTAACCACTGCGCCACCAGGACTCAGTGGTTAGTCATGGTGGCACAGCTAGTGACACACCAAACGAACTGTTGTAAGTTGAGGACTACTTTTATATTGGGTGTGTTTGCTGCCTTGGGGTAGCACGTGACCATGGGGATACTGCAGTGGTTGCAAATGTGAAAAAAACAGTCAAAAGTCTTTTTTTTTTTTTTCAGTTGCTATGGTCATGTTGAACCATCAGTAGATGAACCTGTCAGCTTTGGAAGCCATATTAGCACCAAACGCTTCCACACAGCCACATTCTTGAGCCTAGGAAAATGGGAGGGGGGAATTTCTTGGAATGTATGTGGTTAGACATAATAGTATTCTTCTTTCAAGTCAAGGTCATGTTATCTCTGCACCTGTGTGAGGGGATGTCTCAAATTGGGACGGATGGTGATTGGGGCATGTGATGCCATGAGGGAAGCAGGGGGTGGATTTGTAGTTTTTACTTATTGCAAGGAAACCCAGAACTTTGAGATTTCCCAGATGTGCCAGTTTACTATCCAAATAACACAAAACTTTTGAGAAGATGCCTGTCTCGGAGTTATTTGTTGGAGTGAAGGTTTTCTGGAACACTGTCAGAACTGTTACAAGTCGAGGACTACCTGAACTGAATGGAGAGAGAACTGGGCCATAGAATCAGCAAGAGTCAGACACTTTTTTCAAGAGGCAATTAAGCAACTAGACTTTCTGCTTTTTTCTTTGAAGATGTTTCTCTTCTCCTCCAAGAAGCTTCTTCAGCTCTGACTGGATGGTGGGCAATGGAAGGATTTATATTCCTTGTGGACAACTGGTCGTTTGCATCCTTTTAGAAGGTCGTTGAGGCCACTTGGAGGTTTATCTGTGTCCTCAGGGCCACCTGAGTGGACCTTTCAATAGTTCCAAGAAGGTTCCCTGCCCATTTGCACTACTTGAAGGCACAGATAAACCTCCAGGTACCGTCAACAACTTGCTAAAAGAATACAAATGACCAGCTGTCTGCAAGAAATACAAATTCTTCCATTCCGCACCATTCAGTCAGAGCTGAAGAAACTTCTCGGGTGAGAAGCCAAACATCTTCAAATAAAGAACAGAAAGTCCAATTTTGCCTCTTAAAAAAGCACCTTTGGGACAACCATGACCTGGATGACTGAGAATCTCCTTCGACATTGAAAGCAATGTTGTTTTCAACGGCTTTCTCATTTTTTTTCTCTCCCTCTCTTGGCAGGAAATGCAATGAATGACAAAACAGAAGGCAAACGGAAAGGAAGGCCCAAGACTGAAAACCAGGCCTTGAAAGATATTCCTGTAAGGTTTTAATTACAATTACATTTTTCTGTCTTTCCCGGCAACGGCGGAAAAAGAACGGCCTTGAATGGCTGAGCAGTCTTTTTAAGGCAGGGTGGCTCAGGAGGTGGGGAGTTTTGTTTCTTTGCTTAGATCATAGGGCTGAAAGGGAGCTCGGAGGTCTTCTAGTCCAACCCCCTCTCAAGGCAGGGGTCTTTATACCACCCCAGTCAAAATGGTTGTGGAATCTTTTCTTGTAAAACTCCAGATGCTGAGTTCTAGTCCTGCTTTCGGCATGAAAGTTGGCTAGTGACTTTGGGCCAGTCACCAGGAGACTGTGAGTTCTAGTCCTACCTTAGGCATGAAAGCTGGCTGGGTGCCTGGGCCAATCACCAGGAGACGGTGAGTTCTAGTCCCGCCTTAGGCATGAAAGCTGGCTGGGTGCCTGGGCCAATCACCAAGAGACTGTGAGTTCCAGTCCCGCCTTAGGCATGAAAGCTGGCTGGGTGCCTGGGCCAATCACCAGGAGACGGTGAGTTCTAGTCCCGCCTTAGGCATGAAAGCTGGCTGGGTGCCTGGGCCAATCACCAGGAGACGGTGAGTTCTAGTCCCGCCTTAGGCATGAAAGCTGGCTGGGTGCCTGGGCCAATCACCAGGAGATGGTGAGTTCTAGTCCCGCCTTAGGCATGAAAGCTGGCTGGGTGCCTGGGCCAATCACCAGGAGACGGTGAGTTCTAGTCCCGCCTTAGGCATGAAAGCTGGCTGGGTACCTGGGTCAATCACCAAGAGACTGTGAGTTCTAGTCCCGCCTTAGGCATGAAAGCCACCTGGTGAGTTTGGGCCAATTCCCATTTCCTCTAGGCAGGATGAGGATGATGGAACTTGTGGTGCACCACTGCTGAAGAACTGCAACTGCTTTTAAGTCCCAACACATGCTGTTTAGATTCATGCATGGTGATTAATTTCATGGATTACTGATGAGCTCTTGGATTGCTTAAAGCCTGTGGCTGTTGGGTGAAAAAAAATCTCTTTAATCCCCTGTCCTTTATTTGCTTCCTGGTGGAAGAAGCAGAATTTTTCCTGCTTCTTCATTTGAACTTTCACTCATTCTGGGTGAAGGGAATTCTAGAGCAATGTTTCTCAACCACGACGACTTGAAAAAAGGTGCGGACTTCAACTCCCACCATTCCTGTCAGCAAAGAAGAGTTGCATTCTGGGAGTTGAAGTCCACAAGTCTTAAAGTTGCCAAGGTTGGAGGCCTCTGTTCGAGAGGAAGCAACACGTTGCATCTTGTCACAACACTGAAGCTCAGGATCTTAAGCAAGAGTGAAAGGATCAGAGAAATCCCCACCTATCAGAACTTTATTAATGGTGATTGCTTAAGCCGATAGAAGAAAATATTTGTGGCTCAAGATTGAACTGTGGGTCCCTTGGTACTCTCTGAACTTGGTTGGGGTTTATTTTTGCAGCCGCTTCATGACCCAACTTGGTAACATCATCAGTGCTTAAAAGGAGTGAGGTTTGCTCTCTGTTTATAAACTCCATTCTAGCACTGATGATGTTACCTAATTGGCTCATGAAATGTCTGCAACAAAATAATTGAGTTCAGAGAACACCATGGACCCCACAATTCTCCTCCTCCATCTCTCTGCAAACCCCTCTGCGTTCTAGCACTGCTGATATTACATAGCTGGGCCATGAAATGTCTTCAAGAAAACATCTGATCTCGGAAAGTACCAAGGACCCACAATTGCTTAAGCATTTGCAACAAACACACATATTGTTAGCCAGGTAAGGGAATGGCATTTGGGGAAGACAGAAGTGCTTCATAGTGGGCAGTTTTTCCCTCCAATATCTTTTCCTTTATCTTTTGTTCTCTTATTCCTTCAGCCTTCCATCTCACATCAGGTTGCTGGTTCAAACATGACTTTCTATATCTAACTGCTGTTTCAAAGTTCTTTTTTGAATTTTTTTTTCATCTTGCTTATTTTCATCCTCACATAAATTCTCAAAGGAGGTATTTCCCCAACCTTGTCAAACTTTAAGATGTGTGGACTTCAACTCCCAGAAATCCCCTTCCAATATAGATTGACTTCAACTTCCCCCCCTCCCAATTCCTTCGCCAGCATGTTTGGACTTCAGTTCCCAGAATTCAAGCATGCATGAACTACAACTCTCAGAATTCCCTTCTAGCATGTGTGGACTACAACTCCCAGAATTTGCCCAGCTGTTGAATTCTGAGGGTTGAAGTCCATGCATCTTAAAAAGTTGCAAAGATTGAGCTAGGGCTAGGGTCTTCAAACTTGACAAGTTTAAGACTTGTGGACTTCAATTCCCAGAATTCCTGAGCTAACATGATTGGAGGAGGAATTCTGGGAGTTGAAGTCCACAAGTCTTAAAGCTGTCAAGTTTGAAGACCATTGAACTAGGGTAACATTTTAGTCAATCTGCTTCTTGGAAGATTTTAGTTCGTGTAACTATCTCTGCATGAATCTCTGTTCTTTGTTGCCTCTTCCTGTTCCCTGGAGCAGGGATTTCAAGGCCAGAATTTCCCTTCTAGCATGTGTGGACTACAATTCCCAAATTTGCCCGGTTGTGGAATTCTGGGAGTTGAAGTACACAAACATCTTAAAGTGATGGCAATTGAGCTAGCGGTGAAGTTTTAGTTGCTCTCCTTCTTGCAAGATTTTAGTTCGTGTAACTATCTCTGCATGAGTCTCTGTTCTTGAGTTATTTCCTTACTCTAGAATCTTACTCTACAAGGCTCATTGGAAAGCTTTGGGTTAGATATAGAATTCTTTATTGGCCAAGTATGATTGGACACACAAGGAATTTGTCTTGGCGCAAATGCTCTCGGTGTACATAAAAGAAAAGATTCATTAAGAGTCATCAGGCACAACAATAATAGTCATAGGGTAAAATAAGCAATCAAATCATACTAGGAAATAGTCAATACAAATTGTAGGATACAAGCGACCAAGTTACAGTCCTACAGTGGGAGGGACTTGCATGTCACAAGTGTGAGGGAATGGGTGATAAAGAGTGATGAGAAGATGAATAGTAATAGTAGTGCAGACTTTGTAATAGTTGGACAGTGTTGAGGGAATTATTTGTTTAGCAGAGTGATGGCATTTGGGAAAAAACTGTCCTTGTGTCTAGTTGTTCTGATGTGCAGGGCTCTATAGTATCATTTTGAGGGTGGGACTTGAATCAGTTTCTGTCCAGGATGTGAGGGGTTTGTAAATATATTCACAGCCCTCTTTTTGACTTGTGCAGTATACGGGTCCTCATGGAAGGCAAGTTGGTAGTAATTGTTTCTTCTGCAGTCCTAATTACTCTCTGGAGTCTGTGTCTGCCTGTTGGGTTGCAGAACCAAACCAGGCAGTTATAGAGGTGCAGATGACAGACTCAGGTCAAACTGAGGAATACAGCGATGCTCTCTTTGAATCGTTCTGCTCCTCTTTTCTTGGGGTTTTAATTCCTTTTCTCTCTTCTCTTTTGTCTCATTTTATGGGCTTTCTCAGCTGCCTCTGGTGAATCAATGGAAGGATGAATTTAAGGCTCACTCCAGGGTGAAGTGTCCTAACTTGGGCTGCTGGCTGGAATTCCCAAGCATTTATGGCCTGAAATATCACTTCCAGCGGTGTCAGGGGGTAAGAAAGTCAGCCCAGCTGTCCTCATTTAGTGACCACCTTCATTGCAACTCTAGTCCTTGATTTACGACAACAATCGGGACCAGGTTTTCTCTTGTTAATGAGACGCACAACCTTTTCTCAACCTTAGCTACTTGAAGTCGGGTGGACTTCAACTCCCAGAATTCCCCAGCCAGCTGTGCTAAGATTAGCTAGCAGGCCAAAGCCACTGACCCTTCCTCTGGCTTTTTCAGCTGTCTAGGCCCGTGTTCTTCAATCTTGGCCACTGTAAGCTTTGTGAACTTCAACTCCCAGAGTTCCCCAGTCAGCAATGCTGGTGGGGGAATTCTGGAAGTTGAAGTCCACAAAGCTTAAAGTTGCCAAGATTGAAGGACACGGGCTTAGACAGAGCAAAAAAAGGCCAGAGGAAGGCTCAGTGGCTTTAGCCTGCTAGTTAAGCTTAGCATTACCACTAGATTTTTAACTCGTCTGTTTAACGGTGCTGTATGGACTCATCCTCAAGTAAGGTAGAATGCTATGGATGTCTCAAAACTGTTTTATTTTTACGCAAGGGGTTGCAGACTAAGCTTAGAAAAATTCATACCATTAGCCAAATTGGATTATCAAGGTTAGACAGCAGAACCAATCTGTGTTTAATCTAGAACAGCTTCCCCAACCTGGCAACCCTGCACATAGGCAAACTTCAAATCCTAGAATTCTCAGCAGCAGCAGCAGCAGTAGTGACACAGAAGAGAATTGTGGGACTTGAAGTCTATCTGAGGTCACCCAGACTAAGATGGATGTTTTGTTTTATTTTATTTTATTTTTTATTTTACATGTATTTTATTTTATTGTTTTATTTATATTTCATATTTTCTTAACTGCACATTTCTTTCAGGGAGGGGCTGTGGGCAGTATAGAATAGAATCCATAAAATTAACATTAAAATCATACTTAATTTATTCTATTATTTTATTTATATTTAATATTTTCTTAACCACCTGTTTCTCTCAGGGAGGGGCTGTCGGGAGTGTACAATCGAATCCATAAAATTAACATTAGAATCAGAATTTATTATTTTATTTATATTTAATATTTTCTTAACCACCTGTTTCTGTCAGGGAGGGGCTGTGGGCAGTTTAGAATAGAATTCATAAAATTAACATTAAAATCAGAATTTATTATTTTATTTATATTTAATATTTTCTTAACCACACGTTTCTCTCAGGGAGGGGCTGTGGACAGTGTACAATGGAATCCATAAAATTAACATTAAAATCAGAATTTATTATTTTATTTAAATTTAATATTTTCTTAACCACCCATTTCTCTCAGGGAGGGGCTGTGAGCAGTGTACAATGGAATCCATAAAATTAACATTAAAATCAGAATGAATTTAAGATAAGAAAACTTTCAAATTATAAACATAATTTTGTAAAATACCAAACGGTGACATATTCCAAGATATGGGGGGAAGGAGTTAACAGTTATTAACTGAGGTGGGGAGAGGGCCATGGCCAGCCCCATGGATGTCTGGTCCTCTGTGTTCCTCACACAAGGCCACACAGCTGTGTTTTGACCCCTTCACAGAAGCCAAGAGATACGTTGCATTTTTTTCTTCTTTTGCTCAATTTCCACTGTTTTCTTTCCCTTTTTCTCTTTTTCTTCCAGAGTGCCGTTGTCGAGAAACGCACCTTCCCCTGCATGTACTGTGAAGCCGTCTTCACGTCAAAAACCCAACTGGAGAAGCATTGCCTCTGGAACCATTTGGACCGGCCATTGCCGGCAGCCAGCCCCCCAGTGGAAAACAAAGTGCAGAAGGCAACCAGTAAGGGGGCAGGGAAGAAAAGGTAGGGGCCAGGGCCTCCAGAGAAAGAGGAAGGGCTAGGGGAAGCTGCTCCCCTTGACTGCATTGATCGGGAATGATCACCGGACAACTTCAGTGATAGCAGCATGTTTCTGGGGTGGTTAACCAATTGGCTGGGTGAGTGGGTGGATTTATATAGGTTTCTAGGGTTTGGTGATTGAGGTGCTCCAGAGGGGTTGTGCAATGTAGTGAGCCTTGTGACTTCTGCTATTCCAATACTGGTGGGTAAATCCTATTATGCCTTAAAGGTCCTGCCATTAGAATTTGGGTGGGAGAATGTAAATTCTTAATCCCATCAGCTCCAGCCTTCAGTGGGAACTGTGGCTGAAGGCATTGTGTTTATTAATAGATTAATAGATTTCTTAATAGTTACAAAACATCCATCTCTAAAGACTTGAGGCTTCTGCTGGAGGCTATGGCAGGAAGATTGGGACTGCTTTCTACCTTTGTTAAGATTTATTTCTCCTTTGGGGAAATATAATATTCTGCCTCTCTTAATATTGCCCAAAATATTTCATTCTCCGGGGGTGGGATGGGGCTTCCCACACATACATAGCCACAAGCGAATTAAATCCAACTCTCCTTGAATTCTGTTGACCCTTAGCTACCAGTATCTCCTGCCAGGTGCTGCTAACCCTTCATTGAGAAGATTCCTGTACGTAGGCTTTCAGCAAAAAAATCAGTTTAATTGAGCCTTCATCAGGACTTGGGTTTTTTGCACCTGATAGTTCTAGCCCTAACTTTTACAAGATGGTTTGGCTCCAACGCAACCAAACAAAAAAGATTCACCTGAATCTGAGATTCAGCTGCAGTATTGCGGCTGCCATCTTGACCTTTTTTTGACCCCCCCTACTGATGCACCTGGTCTCCGTTGGCTAAGTACTCAAGAGGCACTGCAGTTCAACCTCACCTGAGTTGCCGTTAGGACAGGGGTAGGCAACGATGGGCCCTTTAAGGCCTGCGGATTTCAATTCCCAGAATTCTTGAACCAGCAGAATTCTGGGAGTTGAAGTCCACAAGTCATAAAGGGGCCCATCGTTGCCCAGCCCTGCTGTAGGATAAAGAGTGGCAGAACCTGGGACGGAGCCAAAAGAGGAATTAGCCAAGAATCCCTACATAGCCATAAGCAGACTAAATTCAACCCCTTTTGATTCCCCTTCACTCTTATCTAACTCTAATTAGGTGCTAGCCTTAGTTGGGAAGATTCCTGCTCATGGGCTTTTAGCAATAAAGCAGCTTCATTGAACCTTCATATGTGGATTTGATAGGCTCTGTCCCATATTTGGGTAGAGTAGGTTGCCCTGATGGTCTGGTTTCTCCTCCCTGGCACAGCCTGTTCAGAGTTTTGCAGCATTAATTCAGTGCCAGAAAAATAAACACAGATGGCTGATGCTTCATTTAACATCTTTGTAAACATAATAAGTAGATTTTAACAAACCAGTTGTAGATTTCTCCAACACGGAGCAAACTCAGACAGAAACATGTTGCAAGTTCAGAGCAGAGCTCCAGTCTTCAGCTAGCAAGCAAGTTAGTTTCATCTTAAATAGACAGACTGAGAGCTCAATATAGCTGCAGAGCTTAATATAGAGCCTAGGCTACTTTTAGTTTCAGTTTCCAGTCTAAGCTACTTCTGGTTTCAGTTTCCAAAGCAGTCCTTCTTGGCTGACTTAGTTGCTATGTCTATTCATTGGCTGACCTTGTTACCAAGCTCTTCCAGTTCATGAATATACTCTGACACAGTCATCAAAGCGAGGAGAGCCTGTGGCCTAGAGGTTACTACATCTGCCTAATATGCAAGCGTCCTGGGTTTGAATCCCAGAAGTGTTAAGGTATTGAAGATTTAATAGCTGACCGGATGCTATAAATGCTGATGCAATGAGAATGAGTCAGCAGGGTATTGCCGCTTTAAGACTGAGGTTGGGCCAGCAGGGTTATTGCCACTTTAAGAAGCTGCCTATATAAAGGCAGCCATGAGAGGGCGTCTGTCTGTCCTCATGTTCTATCTCCATTGTAGTTCTCAGTGCAGAGTAATGAAGATTGATTGCTTGTCAGGTATTTGCCTAACACGTATATGTATGTATATAGCTGTCTTGTATATAAACCACCATTAAAAGACAAAGCCTCTGTGTGCTGTGTTTGCTCCTTGGTTGCCTCACAATAGTAGACATGCTGCAAACACTCTGACAAAGAAGGGCATGGCTAACTATGAGAGCTAAACAGTCTCTCTTTATTTCTTTGTCGGTAAATTTAAATTGAACACAACATGTGGTTCTGATCTTCTTGCCCCTCTTGACTTCTCCTTAAATCTGGCTTTCGCCCTAGAGCTGCCGAACGGACCCTGTCCCCCACTCTTCACCCTTCCAAACAATCGAAGGTGGAGAAGGCTGTCGCCTTGCAGCACCCCGAGAACGGAGAGCACACGGCCGTGAGCCAAGGCATCAGGGCTTTGAAGACCGCTGCAGCTGGAGGTGGGGAAGGGGCTGCCACTCCGCTTGGCCAGACGCCGGGCACGCGCAGCTCCAAACATCAGGCGAGCAGGCAGGCCTTTAAGCAGGAGGAAGACCCCGAAAGGATGAAGCACAGTAAGATTAGATCTGCGTTTCTCAAAAGTTTTGGGGAGCAGAGGCACCCTCCTGAGTTTAAAATTTGGAATGACGTGCAAGTGTTTGGCTTGCTTGTGTTGTGTTTGGGTGCAAGCAGGAAGGGGATGGAATGGATCCACCTAATTGGGTCAACGTTCCTGCATATGTGGTATTGTCTAACTTTAGCAGGAGCCATTATAGGTAAAGTCCTCGACTTAACAATTCATTTAACAATCATTCAAGGTTACAATGGCACTGGGAAAAAAAGTGACTTATGGCCGTTTTTCACACTTAGTCCCATTGCATTATCCGCAGGGTCACGTGATCAAAATTTGGATGCCTGACTAATGACTCAGATTTATGACTGTTGCATGTCCCAAGGTCACGTGATCCCCTTTGGCAACCTTCCAACCAGCAAAGTCATTGGGCAAGTCAGATTCACTTAACAAGCGTGTTACTAACTTAACAAGTGCAGTGATTCACTTAACCATGGAAAGAAAGGGAGGAAGGAAGGAAGGAAGGAAGGGGCAAGATCAGTGGTAGTATTCTACCCGTTTGGCTCTGTTTGGGCGATCCAGTAGTAAAACAATGCTACCATTTGGCCGAACCGGTAGTAAAAAGACAACTACCAGTTTGGCCAAACCGGTATTTCTTTTTCCCCCCCACAACGATCAGCTGTGTTGGGATCCCCCTTGCTATATAACTGCTTCACTCAGGAGGCTTTCCTGAGGCCCTGGAGGCAACAGAGCGCAGAGTGGGGGGGTGCTGCAAAAAAGCCACGCCCTCCCAGTCACATGGTCACGCCCACCTAGCCACGTCCCCCCAGATCTGGTAGTAAAAACATTTGCATCCCACCCCTGGGCAAGACTCACTTAACAACTGTTTTGCTTAGCAACAAACATTTGGCGCTCAATTGTGGTCGTAAGTTGAGAACTATCTACATACCTTTATTTTAAAAGTAAATAGTGCTGGCTGATTCTGTATCTTCCTTATTTTGTGGGGGCATCCTTGAAATTGTCCTGCCTGGGTCACTACCATTTGGAAGTTCCAGCTCTAAGCATTGTGGAAAGATAAGGCATTCTTCTCTTGTGTTGTTATTTTCTAAAACCAAGTTTCTAGTCCTTATGTTCGTGAAGACAAATTTAGAATGAAAGGATAGTGACTAACGAAACCTTAGAAGCTCAAGAAGACTAAGGAGAAATTTCTTTTTTTTTCCAATTTTTTTAATTTCTTTAACTTGAACATATCATCTTCCATTAAGCAGTGTGTCATCTGAGTACAAATGTCTCTGTGCTGTTACAATCAAAGTTTACAATATTCATTACATTGATAATAATTCTCTAATCTTACAATATTAATAGTCAGCATTATAACTCTATTCATTTCTCCCTCTTAATATGTCTTTTAATGAAAATATATTGAGTATGGTCATCTTAACAATCATAAAATAGTCATTGTATTGTTTACATCTCTGTCTTAACATATATTTCACTAATGTCTATTTATTTTTCACTTCTATTTTTATTCTCCAACCATCCATAAAATAACTTCTGTGTCATATAATATTCAGTTTGTTCTTTCTTAAGGAGAAAATTCTGGGCCGAGGGGTGAGGTAGGGATTGTCTATCCCATTTTATTTATTATTTTATATATTGATTTGCCAAATTTCTACCCAGATGTGATCCAAAGATTTGACAGCCAGGGAAATTCTAGAATTAAAATTACAATTGAACAGAACTTTATTTGGCCAAGTGTGGTTAGACACACAAGGGATTTGTCACTATAAAAAGAGTAGAACCACAAAAAGCTACAAACAGTAAAAATAGAAAAAGGACAGGGCATGATAAAAGTCAGGAAAAGTCTAATCGGATTTATTGAATCTAATAATTAGATTTAACCCCTGGTTATTTTCTTTTTTCTTTTCAAGGCCATTAGTTGAGGAATAAATCATGCAAACAACAACAACAACAACCAAGTGCTAATTACAGAAGGGCGACTCAACACCCAGGGGTTTGACCAAAGTTTTATTTCTGTTTTCTCCTTTTTGAGTTAGGAAGGAAACAGAAAACGCCTAAGAAATTTACTGGAGAGCAGCCGTCCATCTCAGGAACGTTTGGATTAAAAGGTAAAAAAAAACAAAACACATTTCTCCGTTTTCATTCCTCTCCCCGAATCCAATAATAACTCAACAACACAGGAACACTTGAAGTCTTTTTATCTCCAAAGGTGAGGGGTGGGTCTCTCTTCATCCATTTTTCTGGCACAAAATTCATGTGGACGAGTAACCGATCTCTGTTTGCTGAGTTGCCTGAAAAGAAGATGAAGGCAGGTAGAAGGTTTTTCAACACTTGCTGCTTCTCTCTCCTCTATTTCTGACTTTGGCATTGTGCGCTTTCTTGGGCTGGGTGGACTTGCTCCTGACTTAGATGAGATAGATGGGGAACTCATCAGATTTGCAGATGACACCAAGCTGGCAGAAATAGCCCAACAGCCCAAAAGATGGGCTTAAGATACAGAAGGATCTTGGCAGACTTGAACGTTGCGCGATATCTAACAAAATGAAATTCAATGGGGAAAAAAGTAAGGTTCTACATTTATGCAAGAAAAACAAAATACACAGGTACAGGATATAGGTGGTACCTTGCTCAATAGTAGGAACTATAAGAGAAACCTCAGAATCCTAGTGGACAACCATTAAATATAAGTCAGCTGTGCGCAGCAGCTGCCAAAAAAGCCAACACATTTCTAGGCTGCATGAACAAACGGATAGAATCAAGATCACGTAAAATGTTAATACCACTTTATAAGGCCTAGGTAAGATCACACTTGGAATACTGCATCCAGTTTTGGTCTCCACAATATTAAAAAAAAAAAGAGGTTGAGACTCTAGAAGGAGTGCAGAGAAGAGCAACAAAGAGGATTAGGGACTGGAGGCCAAAACATATGAACAACAGTTGCAGGAACTGAGCATGTCTAGTCTGATGAAAAGAAAACTAGGGGAGATAGGATAGCAGTGCTCCAATATCTCAGGGGCTGCCCCAAAGAAGAGGGAGTCAAGCTATTCTCCAAAGCACCTGAGGGCAGGACAAGAAACAATGGGTGGAAATAATCAAGGAGAGAAGCAACCTGGAACTAAGGTTGTTGACAGAGCAATTAATCAGTGGAACAACTTGCCTCCAGAATTTGTGAATGCTCTAACACTGGAAGTTTTTAAAAAGATGTTAGATAACCATTTGTCTGATATGCCTAGGCAGAGGGGGTGGATTAGAAGACCTCCAAGGTTTCCTCCATCTCTGTTATTCTATTCTATTCCATTCCATTCTATTCTATTCTATTGGTCACTCTCACCAGCTGGACAACTGCAATGTGCAGTGCATGGCGCTGCCCTTGACGACTATCTGGAAACTACAACTGGCCCAGAATCTTGCAGCGTGCTCAATGTTGGGTGCATTTTTAGGTCCACTGCCCCTGCCTCCCCAGTTTCCTTCCAGGTGCAGTTTAAGATGCTGGTCCTTACCTTTAAAGACCTATACAGACAGTTCTCGACTTATGACTGATCTATAAATTTTAGTTAGAGTTCAGCCTGGATTAATGTCTGGAAAGGAGACCACCAGCAGATCCCTATTGCTATCAGCCAGCCTGGGAAATCAAAAACAAAGACGCCACTGGTTGAGCCCTACTGGAAAACATCTTATGGGGCTGGTATTGGACCCGGGGCCCAGAGATTCTGAATGCTGGGCTTTGGCTTTGCAGCAGACAAGTTCTAGTTGTTTTTAAGTTTGGTTTAATTTTTAATAACAAAATGGAGTGGATTGGCCCTTTTTTTTCCATAGAGATTTAGGAGGTCTGTTTGCACCCTTGTGTGCCCTGCTAGGACTTTCCCAGGATATCATATCTGGTTCTTCTAAGCCAGAGACTGGTGGGTCCTTCCTTGGGGGTCTCTGAGCTTGGTGGTTTTCTGGCAGACGTTTCATTACCAAACTAGGTAATATCATCAGCACTGTTGATGCTGTTGATACTTTGAGCTGCAAGAAAACAACCAAGTTAAGAGAGCACAAACACCTCACAATGCTGCTCCTCCTCCTCCTCTCCACAAATCTCCCTCCTTTCTAGCACTGATGATGTTACCTAGTTGAGTAATTAAATGTTTACAAGAAAACCATCAAGTTAAGAGAGCACAAAGGACCCCACAGTTGTCCTCCTCCTCCACCACCACCACCTCCTTCCCCTCCTCTTCCCCCCTTCCCCTCCTTTTCCTCTCCACATCCCTCAGTTCCTTCTAGCACTGATGCTGTTACCTAGTTTGGTAATGAAACGTCTGCAAAAAAACCCCACCAAACTCCTAAAGCACCAAGGACCTCACAGTCCTCCTCCTCCTCCTCTCCACGTCCCACACTCCCACATTCCACTGATGATGTTACTTAGCTGGGTAATGAAACGTCTTTAAGAAAACAACCAAGCTCAGAGAGCACCAAGGACCCCTTCATTTCAATCCTGAGCTAATATTCTCCCTTATCGAAGCCAGAGATGCGCAACGCTTATCCATTCCAAAATTAATTTCTGCTTATCAACAGGGCTGGCGAAAGCAGAAGACAAGGCTAAGGCTCATCGTGCAAAAAAATTGGAAGCTTCCCTCCTCAGCGGTAACACTGAAGATCATAAGAAAAAGCATGCAGGATCCAATGCGAAAAAAGAGGCCACCGCCTTAGCAACAGCTCCTTCGACCACAGGTAAGATTGAGCAAGCAATTTTTTGCAGCCATTTCCTTGTTTCTCCAAGCCAAATGTTTTTCAAAGATAGGTGGACTTTTTAAGATAGGTGGACTTCAACTCCCAGAATTCCCCTGCCAGCTGTGTGACCAGGAGAGTGCAGGCTTGCAGGAGGTGAGTTTGGAACAACTTTGCACCTGTGCAAAGTGCGTGTGGGTCGCGCAGGCACACACAAAGTATGTGCACGCATGCCAAACACGTCCGCTAAGCCATGCCCACCAAACCGGTGATAAAAATCTTTGAATCCCACCACTGAGTAGAAGAGAACAACATTACAACTGCACCTTTTTTTGCTTTTACACAACAGGATGTACAAGTCCCAAGGGTATTTTTTCAAGAGGTCATTGGATTTTTCTGGGTTTTTTTTTTTTTTCCTTGGAAGACATTTCGCTTCTCATCCAAGAAGCTTCTCCAGCTCTGACTGGATGGTGGGGAATGGAAGCTTGTCCACCCCAAAAGATAAAACACCCAGACACCAAGTAAGCAACGTGGCATATGCAGTACAATGCAGATCTGTACATTGGGGGAAACGAAACAGCCACTTCATAAGCGCAGGGCACAACATAGGAGAACCAATCCACCAGGACTAGATGCAGCAGTCCATCTTCATTTGAAAGACACAGGCCACCCTTTTGAAGACAGCAAAGTCCACATTGTGGACAGAGAGGACTGCTGGGTTGAAAAAAGGAGATCAAAGAGGCCATCCATGTCAAAATTGAAAGGCTTCTCTCATCAGAGCGGGAGGGGTACGACATCATCTATTTCTAGTCTACAACACTGTCCTTTTCAGCAGTTCCAAGAAGGCTCCATATTCATTTGCACCACTCATTTGCACAAACATACTCATGTGCACCACTCAGGTGAGCCTGAGGGCACAGAGGAACCTCCAAGTGGCCTCAACAGCTCTCTGAATGTCACGTGCATTCTTGACCAGCTATCTGCAAGGAGTATAAATCCTTCCAGCCTCCATCATTCAGTCAGAACTGAAGAAACTTCTTGAATGAGAAGTGAAAAGTCTTCAAAAGAAAAAGAAGGAAGCCCAGTTACCTCTTGATAAAGCACCTTTGGGACAACCATGACCTGGATGACTGTGAATCTCCATGGACAGTATATGCAAGCCATTTCTATATAAGCGTATCTAGTTAACAAAATCAAAATTTCATATAGATATATATATATATGTGTATGTATGTATGTATGTATGTATATATATGTATATGTATATGTATATATTTGTTTTCTTAAGTTTTCGCGGGTACTTACATGTCTGGCATTCAGCTTTGTTCAGGTATTTTCCCACGTGGTGCTTTTAAAGTTGTAGCAACGTTTCAGCAGAATCTCATCTGCCATCATCAGGCTTTTGTATGGTGTAAGCCTGATGATGGCAGATGAGATTCTGCTGAAACGTTGCTACAACTTTAAAAGCACCACGTGGGAAAATACCCGAACAAAGCTGAATGCCAGATATGTATATATATGTATATATATAAAACTCCAAGACCAATAAACACAGACCAAGACTCTCAACCAATCAGGAGGAAGAAAAAAAACCATTCTGTCACAGCAATAGGCTGCCCCAAATTTAAATCTGAAACCATTGTAAAAGTCTGACTCAGACAAACACTATACAGAAGCCTGATGATGGCAGATGAGATTCTGCTGAAACGTTGCTACAACTTTAAAAGTACCACTACTATGACGTGGGAAAATAGCCGAACAAAGCTGAATGCCAGACATATATATATATATATATGTGTGTGTGTGTGTGTGTGTGTGTGTGTGTGTGTGTATATATGTTTTCTGAGGTTCTCGCGGGTATTTGTATGTGGATCTTTGGTTATTCGGGTTTTCTCCCGCGTAAGATTGGAAGTATCTAGGCAACGTTTCGATGAAGTCTCATTCATCATCTTCAGGCTTGGTCTTCAGCTCTGTGCTTCTCAGAGTGATGTGAGCTTGCAGCTGCTTCTTCCTTTTAACTGCTAGTGGGGGTGTGACTTGATTGGGTGGGGGCTTGGCTGTGTTCTGATTGGGTGGGGGTGTGTTCTCATTGGTTGGGGGTTTGGCTGTGTTCTGATTGGTTGGGGGGTTGGCTGTGTTCTGATTGGCTGGAGGCGTGTTCTGTTCAGGTGGGGGCTTGGTTGTGCTCAGGTTAGTCTTAGTTGCTGGAGGGTTTTTGCTGGTGAGCTGTGATCTTGCTGTTTGGCTTCGAGTTCGTGGTTGTGCTGCATCTGAACCCCACCATGAAGATACAGCATGACGACGAACTCGATATATATATATTGCCATTGCAAGCATAAAATCCAGAAGCAATTTTAGAATAAAAAGAAAGTTTAGATCTATTCTTTGGATAAAATAATCAATTTGACCATCTCTGCTTCTCTTTCCTGCAGGGAATAACATATGCTTCTGTTAACTCATTAATCTTTATCATACTTTATATTAAGAAAATCCTCTGCATGGTTTCAAATTTTTTTAACCCCAAAGGGAGAAAACTCTTTTTTTTTTTAGTTTTGATACTCTACAAACTTTATAAAGTACTTAAGTATCACATCCAAAAGAGAAAAAAAGAATTGCTGTCTGATTTTCAACAGGCACCAAACAGATAAAAGTAAATAAAACAGATAAAAAGTAAAGTTAAAAAAAATGGATTTCCTTCACTCGGAATTTTGTCTGCCACTGAAAATTGGGTTATTTTTTTTTCTCCTGTCTTGGAAACCCATAAAGTTCTATGGTTAGTTGGCCTTCAGATACCCCCCTTTCCTGCATTTTGAAATTTTGGCAAATAATCTGCAGACCTTTAAAAGCCAAAATGTGCTTCTCTGGGATCAGCCCAAAATAGATTTATCTGGAAAATCTCTTACTGGACTGAAGACAGCTGGATATCCCAAGTAAACACTTCAGCAACTTTTTCTAGCCAATTCAGGTTTTGAATCTGAAGTTGACGTCACAAACAACTCGGCAAGCCTACATTGATCCATGGATGGGAGTTTAAGCCAACCCGATATTTATTGTGGTTGCTGCATAATTTCTGTAACTGCTGGCAGGCCATTGATTGTTGTATTTTTCAAGAATGTTGTGATTTAAAGCTGAATTGTGTCCAAGGTTTTATTTCCTTTGCAGGGGTTGTGTCACAGCAGTGGTTGTTTTGATTTTCAGCTGTTTAAGTGACTTCTAATCCAGCCAAACAATTTGGTTATTGGCTAAATTAACTTAGAAATAAGAAGAAATTTTCTGACAAGTGGAACAATTAACCCATGGAATGGCTTTGCCTTCAGAAGTTGTGGGTACTCCATCACTGGAGGCTTTTAGGAAGAAACAGGACAGCCGCTAGTCAGAAATGGTCTAGCGGTCTTCTGCTTGAGCAGGGTTATTGGACTAGATGACCAACAAGGTCCCTTCCAATTCTGTTATTCTAAGTTAAATAAGAACTTCAGGTAGTCCTCAACTTATAACCGTCCATTTAGTGACAGTTCAAAGTTGCAATGGCACTGAAAAAAATGACTTATGACTAGTTTTCACCCATGACTATTGTAGCATTCTTATGGTCAGCGGGAGAGTATGAGTTCTAGTCCTGCTTTAGATATAAAAACTGCAGGATGACTTTGAGCCAATCACAAGGAGATGGTGAGTTCTAGTCCCCCCTTAGGCATGAAAGCCACCTGGGTGACTTTGAGCCAATCACCTGGAGACAGTGAGTTCTAGTCCCCCTTAAGCATGAAAGCCAGTTGGGTGACTTTGCCAATCACCAAGTTACAGTGAGTTCTAATCCTCCTTTAGGCATGAAAGCCATCTGGGTAACTTTGGGCCAATAGCCAGGAGACAGGGAGTTCTAGACCTGCCTTAGGCATGAAAGCCAGCTGGGTGACTTTGCCAAACACCAGGTTACAGTGAGTTCTAGTCCCCCCTTAGGCATGAAAGCCATCTGGGTAACTTTGGATCAATAGCCAGGAGACAGGGAGTTCTAGACCTGCCTTAGGCATGAAAGCCAGCTGGGTGACTTTGCCAAACACCAGGTTACAGTGAGTTCTAGTCCCTCCTTAGGCATGAAAGCCATCTGGGTAACTTTGGACCAATAGCCAGGAGACAGTGAATTCTAGTCCTGCCTTAGGCATGAAAGCCGATTGATTGGGCCAATCACCTGGAAACTCTGAATTCCAGTCCTGCCTTAGGCAAGAAAGCTGGCTGGGTGACTTCAAGCCAGTCACTCTTTCTCTCAGCCCATGCCATCTCACAGGGTTGTTGTGGGGAAAATAGGAGGAGGAAATAGTATTAGGTCCGCTAGCTGCCTTGAGTTATTTATTTAAAACAACCAAAGCAGGGAAATAAATGTACATAAAAACAAATGAGAATGAAAGCAACTCTATACTGCATATTGTTCCTGAGAAGCCAAAATGGAGTTCTGCGATCAAACCAAAATGGAGGCTTCTCAGTGTTGAACCTGACCAGCATTCAAGATTTCTCTCTCTTTTTTTTTTCTTTCTCTCTTCTCCAGCGACCCCTGAGGAGCAGTGGCAGCGGATAATCAATGAGAAGGGAGAGGTGGCTTGCCCAACCTGTGGCATGATCACCCGGAAGACAGTCTTAGGTCTCAAGAAGCACATGGAAGTCTGCCAAAAAGTAAGAAGCCACGCACTCCCAGTTAAAATGGTGGGAACCGAAACCCACTCCTGCAGCTGCGGATGCTTTGAATGGGCTGATTCTGGCCCAAGATTAACTTTTGTCCTGTTCCTTTGTGCTAACCAGGATTTGCTCCTGGGCCCTTGATTCTGAATTCCTGGCCCCCGGAAACCCTGGCATCAGTAGAATAGGATAGGATAGAATGGAATGGAATGGAATGGGAATAGCAGAGTAGGGAGGGACCTTGGAGGTCTTCTAGTCCACCCCCTGCTTAGGCAGGAAACCGTACATTACTTCAAACAAATGGTTATCCAATCTCTCCTTAAAAACTTCCAGTGTTAGAGCATTTACAACTTCTGGAGGCAAGATGTTTGACTGATTACAACAGTTCATTTAGTGCCTGTTCAAATTACAACATCACTGAAAAAAATTGACTTATTCCCATTTTTTACGCTTATAACTATTGCAGCATCCCCCTGGTCACATGATCAACTTTTTTTTTTTTTTTGAAAAAGTTTTTATTAATTTTCTACAAACAAACAAGACAAACAAAACATAAAAACATCAACTCTTATATGTACATCCAGTGTGTCAGTTGGTTCATCATTTTTGTGCATTCATTCTGTAGTCTCAATTACAATTATGTTATATAACAACTCATATTGTCAATCCAAACTTATATATCCTAATATCACTAAAAAAAGGTTTTTGACTATATTTTTAATCATTCATGCTTAATGAGCTAACAATACTTTAAACCAGTTTACTCTATAACAAATCATCTAGTCATATCAAATCAATCCTAAAAAATCCTTTATAAATATAATATCAAATAGCAAAATAATAGCAAAATAAAGATATTCCTTACTATCTAGCATTCTAAATATTCTATTATCGTATTTTATCATCTAGCCATTTATAAAAAAGATCCCAAATTTCGTAAAATTGTTTATCCTCTTGCTCTCTAATTTCAAATGTCAATCTGCTCATCTCAGCACATTCCAATATTTTCTTAATAATTTCTTCCTGTAATGGTATTTTCTCATTCTTCCAATTTTTAGCAAATACAATCCTGGCCGCTGTTAATACATTTACAATCAGGTATTTCAAATCTTTACTATATATATCAGGTAAAATTCCCAATAAGAAGATCTCTGGTTTCAAATCTATATGTTTCTTTGTCATTTTTTCCAACCACATGCGAATTATAGTCCAATATTTTCTAGCATCCTCACAAGTCCACCACATATGGTAATACGAGCCGGGTATCTGATGACATTTCCAGCATTTTTCAGATTTGTTCTTAAACATTCTTGCTATTCTTGTCGGAGGAAAGTGCCACCTGTAAAACACTTATACAAGTTTTCTTTATATGCTGTTGACATTGTCATTTTATAATTTTGAGACCACAATTTCTGCCATTTCTCTAAATCAATCCCATATCCAAAATTCTTCCCCCAAACAATCATAGTTTCTTTGACTTGTTCTTCCTCTAATTTCATTCCCAGTAAATAACCATATAATTTTTTAATCACCTTCTCATCAGTACCCATCAAGATCTTATCTAAATCAGTCTGTTTATCATAAAATCCCTCCGTTTTAGAATCTTCATCATACCTTGAGTGTATTTGTGCATATGAAAACCAATTCATCCTTATACCTTGTTCCTCTAAGTTTTGGATCGATTTAAGTTCACCCCTTTCATCCAAAAGTTCCCCATATCTAACTGTTTGTTCCTTCTTGTAAATTATAGGATAGGAAAATGCTTCAATGGTCGATAACCAAACTGGAATTTTCAAATAACATTGTCTTTTTATCTTCTCCCAATTTAACCACAAAGACTCCCGTACATAATGTCTTCTAAAATAACCCTGTGTTTTAGTTCCCTTATACCATAAAAAAGCATGCCAACCCAACAGCAAGTCATGCCCTTCTAATGTCAACAACCTATGTTTCCTTAATGTTATCCATTCTTTGACCCACATCAAACTTGCAGCTTGATAATACAATTCCCAATTAGGCAGACCAAAACCTCCTCTAATTCTAGCATCTTGCAAAAGCTTTAGCTTTATTCTCGCTTTTTTACCTTGCCATATAAACTTCAACATAATTTTATTTAAATCTTCAAAATAGTCTTTTCCAAGCCTAATTGGTATTGTTTGAAACAAAAATAAAATTCTAGGTAAGATATTCATCTTAATTGTTGAAATTCTCCCTATTAATGACAATTGCAAGTTTTCCCACTTCTTCAAATCTGTAGTTATCTGTTGTTTAAGTTTAATATAATTATTCTCCTTTAATGTGCTACATCTTGTTGTCAAATATATCCCCAAATACTTAACCTTATTTGTAACTTGAATTTTCAAAAGATCTGCCAATTCTTCTCTCTGTCTCAATAACATATTCTTTGTCAAAATCTTTGTTTTGTCTTTATTTATTTTCAAACCAGCCACCTCTCCATATGCCTCTATCCTTTCCAGTAACTTTGGAGCTGTTTCTAGCGGATCTTCCAAAATAAAAGCTAAATCATCAGCAAAAGCTTGTAGCTTAAATTCTTCCTTCTTAATTTTCAATCCTTTTATGCTTTTATCATCCCTAATATTTCTATTCAACACTTCCAAGGTCAACACAAATAGCAAAGGAGATAGGGGGCATCCTTGTCTTGTGCCTTTCCTTATATTAATAAAATCTGTAAGTTCCCCCTCCATCATTACCCTTGCTGTCTGTTTATTATATATAGCTTCTATTGCTTGAATAAATTTTTTAGCGAAACCCATCTGCTCCAATAATAATAACATAAATCTCCAGTTCACGTTGTCAAATGCTTTTTGAGCATCTAGGAATATCAAAGCCATTTGCTTTTCAGGATGAGCCTCATAGTATTCCAAAGTGTCCAAGATTACTCTCATATTGTCTCTAATTTGTCTCTTTGGCAGAAATCCATTTTGATCTGAGTGAATAAAATTATTTAAATATTTTTTAAGTCTTTCTGCTAAGATTGAAGCAAAGATTTTATAGTCTGCATTCAATAAAGAAATAGGTCTATAATTCTTAATTTGCAATGGGTCAGTCTCTTCCTTTGGTATGAGTGTAATATAAGCCTCTGACCATGTTTTAGGTATCATCTTTTTTAACATAACTTCATTCATAACTTCTAACAATGGGATGCTCAATAATTCTTGAAATGTTTTATAAAATTCTACTGGAAGCCCATCTGGACCCGGAGCTTTCCCATTATTTTGTCTCTTAAATGCTTCATTTAGTTCCATCATTGTTATATTGCTTTCTAGCATTTCTTCAGTCTCTTTAGGTATCTTTGATAACTTAGCTTCCTGTAAATACTGTTTGACTTTTTCTTCATCAATATTCTCCTGTTTATATAATTGCCCATAAAAATCTCGAATAATTTCTTTTTTCTCCTTATTCCCATAACAAACTTGGCCTTGTTCATCTATTAACTTCAATATTTTTCTTGATTCCTTCTCTTTTCTCAATTTATATGCTAGCCATCTACCTGGTTTATTTGCATCTTCAAAATAATTCTGTTTAGAGTTTCTAATTTTCTGTGCCAGTTCTTCTTTCTCTATTAATTCCATTTTATGTTTGATTACATCCAGCTTCAATTTAATATCCTTTTTCTGTGGCATTTTCTGTAATTCTTTTTCAAGAGTTTTATACTCATTTTCCAAGGCCTTAGAAGCTTGCCTTTTCCTAATATTCTTTTTCCTTGTATAATCTATTATCAAACCTCTAGTGTATGCCTTCATTGTATCCCACACATTCTGCGTTGAAGTATCTTCTTTTTTATTTTCTCTGAAGAAAAAAGCCAATTCCTTCTCCATCCATTGTGTAAAATCTTTCTCCTTTAAAATAGTATTATTTAATGTCCATCTCGATCTTTTTTTTTGTCCCTTCCATTTAATTGTCATTGGGCTATGATCTGCCCAGGTACTTGTTTCAATATTTGTTTCTTTAATATTAGATATTAGTTCTGTTGAGATCCAAATCATATCTAATCTGGACCATGATAAATGTCTATTTGAATAAAAAGTATATTGTTTAGCTTTAACGTTTCTTTCTCTCCAAATATCTTTTAAAGTTAATTCATCTGTCATTTTAAAAAAGGACCTTGGGAGAGCCTTTCTATTTTGCTTTGTTGTTGTTGCTATATAGTCCAGTTTATTGTCCACAATTCCATTAAAATCTCCCATCATAATTATATTAACATAGTCCAGTCCAATTATTTTCATGTGCAGCTTTTTATAAAACTCTTCTTGTTTATCATTCGGAGCATAAATTGCAATCAAGAGTATTTTTATATTATTGTCCATTATTTCTACCATTAATACTCTTCCATCTTCATCCATGTAAATCAATTTTGCTGGAATAGCCTCTTTAATGTATAAAACCACACCTCTTTTCTTACATTGAGTCAAAGAGGTAAATATTTTCCCTAATTTTGGCTGTAATAACAATTGTTCATGTTGTTTTTTAATGTGAACTTCTTGTAAACAAATTATATCAAATTTTAATTTCTCTAATTTATGAAAAGTTTTCCTTCTTTTAACAGCTGAATTAAGTCCGTTTATATTCATTGTAATCAGTTTTTTTTCCTCCATGATTATGCTTTATATTTAGGTCTAACAGCTCTCGTGGATCTCACTTCACGCTGTTCTTTATTATCCATCTGTCCCCCTGCTGCTCCTTTCTCTTTTTCAGTCTCCAGTTGTTCATCTTGAAACTCAATTGATAAAGCCTCTTTCTCTGCTTCCTCTCTTCTTCCTCCAAAGAATTCTGCATGGAAAAGTTCTGCTTTCTCAATTGAATCAATTCTATATCTCTGCTCTTGCCACCCAAACACTAGTCCTTCTGGAATCAGCCATCTATAATTCACTTCGTTTTCCAATAGTATTTTGGTCAGAAATCGATATTCTCTTCTCATCTCTCTCACTCTTCTGGGTATTTGTTTTAAAACCACAACCTCTTTACCCTTGTATTTCAGTGTTTTCTCTCTTGCTACTTGTAATATTTGCGTTTTAATGGATTTTTTGGTAAATCTAATATGGACTTCCTTGGGTAATTTATTTCTCATCGCATATCTTGTATAGACTCGATATATCTCATCTATTCCATCCATCATCTTTTCCTCTGTAATTTCCAAAGCATCTGCCAAAATTTCTATCATTACCGCTGCCAAATTTTCTCCTTTTTCCTCTTCTATATTTTGAAATCTGAGGTAAAATTCTGACCTTTCCATCTCCCACCTCAACATCCCACCTTTTTCTTGTTCAACCGCTGTTAATCTGCTGTCAATATTTCCAATCTTCTTCTCTCTTTGTTTTCCTTCTTCCTCAATTTTTTGGAATCTCTCCTCATACTTAACCATCATTTGTTTAATATTTTCCACTTTTTCATCAGTCTTCTCTATTCTTTGTTCAATATTTTCTGCTCTTTGTTCAATATTTTCTATTCTTTGTTCAATATTTTCTGTTCTTTGTTCAATATTTCCTGTTCTTTGTTCAATGATATCTGATTTTGTCTTGAGATCTTGGATTCCTTGCATAATCATCTGTAACTGTAAAGTTATTTTTTCTTGTTCCTTATCTTGCTTCAACATTGTCTGAATTAAACGTTGTCCTCCAGCTGGTGGGGAAGCAGAGGTAGAAGCAGAAATGCCAGATGGTATTGGTTTCCTGCTCATTTCAATGTTTCCAAAACTTCAAATTCTTCTTAACTTTTAATCCAACTGGTAGAGCAGCTAATTATAATCCAAAATGGAGAACTCCAATAGTAAAAAACACGAAACCAAAGAAGAAACAGAAAAAAAGGAAGAAGAAAGATCTTCAGGTTCTTCTAGACCCTAATCCAATTACGAGATAGTCCACCATAAAAAAGGAAAAAATAGAAAGGAAAAAACAAACAAATCCAAAAATAATAATATTGATTAAGAGCAAAAGAAAAAGGAAAAAAGAAAAAGCAAAAAGAGAAAAAAGAAAAACAAAAAACAAAAAACAAAAAGTTCCTTCAGATTCTTCACACCTTAATCCAATTAAAAAATCTCAATAATCCAAAAAAAAAAAAACAACCTCAACAACAAAGTAGTCCAAAAACATAAATATGAAAAGCAAAAAAGTCCCATTAAAAAAGAAAAGAAAAATAAAGAAGAAAAGAAAAAAAAAACTCTGAGGCTTTCCCTTTAAAATAAAAGGCAAAAATAAAAATATTACTAAAATTAAAATTTAGAAAAAGGCTAGCGAATGGGGTATATATAAGAAAACACACTGCACTTTGTTATTTATCCAAGGCTCTTGTTATGACTCTCTTCTCCAGCCGCTTCAAAGCCAAACCTCAAGTGTTGTTGATAACAGTCCAGGAAAGCACCTGCAATAATATTTTGCTGTGCTCTCCCTCTATCTTATCACGTTAAAAAGTCCTTGAGATGAGGTCTTTTTGCAATTCTCTCCAATTCACATAAAGATACTTTCAAGCCTCTAGTTGGCAGTGTTACAAAGTTTCTTAATGCTCTTTCTCCCCCCCCCGCCGCCAGAAAAAAGGAATAATATATACAGAAAAAAAAAAGAAAAAATAGCCAAAGGGAGCCTCTATCCTAAAGAAAGTTAAAAAATCAAAGGGAGCATAAAATCAAAGGGAGCATAAAAATATATATAAGAGAAAATTCAATCCGGTTACCTACAAAGTCACGGTAAAATCTTTCCCAAAAAGTATAAAGAAAAGAAAAAAAAAACCAAGCCTCAATTTGACATCACTTTAAAAAAAACGCCGCTCAAAACAATTTCAGTCAAAAAAAAAATCTCACAGCTTTCTTCTTTATATCGGATGAACTTTCCAACCTTAGTGAATTTACAGCACAAAAGAGTTTTTCTCACCCAGCCGACACACTTCACTCCAATCACTTTCTTTTCGGAGCTGTCCCGACTTCAGCAGCTATGGAGGCTGCCTCTCCGCCGCCAGCAAAAGGGCTTCTTCCGGATCTAACCAGAGATTTTGCGATATCTCTGGGATCCTGGAACAATGCCCTTCACGATCACCGTCTCTACGGGACGGTTTAGGTCCGTTAGGACCGACCAGGGGCGAAAATATCGGCTGCGATCTCAGAGCCCCGAGATCGCAGCTGTATCGCCGGAACGAAGCTCCGCCTTCCTCCACATGATCAACTTTTGACCGCTTAGTAACTGGCTCGTATTTATGACGGTTGCAGTGTGCCTGGGGTCATGTGATCCCCTTTTGCGATCTTCTGGCAAGCAAAATCAATGGGGAAGCCAGATTCACTTAACAACCGTGTGACAACTGCCGTGATTCATGTAACAGCCATGGCAAATTGTAAACTGAGGCAAAATTCGCTTAACAACTGTCTCACTTAGCAACAAAATTTTGGTCTCAATTGTAGTCATAGGCTGTAAAATTCATTGTTTGATCCCAC
This sequence comes from Hydrophis major, assembly GCA_033807585.1. NCBI lineage: Eukaryota > Metazoa > Chordata > Lepidosauria > Squamata > Elapidae > Hydrophis > Hydrophis major. The sequence continues at coordinate 259,278,088 of CM066330.1, forward strand.
AACCACCGGGACTCTACAATAGTCATAAGGAATGGTTGTAAGTCTCTTTTTGCAGTATCGTCACAACTTTGAACAAACGAATGGCCATAAGCCAAGGACTACCTGTATTGGTTGTGCTGAAGAAAGATGATTTCAGGCAATTCCATGGAGGTTAAATCCGATCAATATTAAATTTCCCCTCTGTTTTCTTGCCCTGTTGAGATGCCGTCTTGTGACTGACCTGATTTAAGACGGTTGCAACATACGATTGCAATGGACAGGCTCCACTATGGTCATATGCTGGAGATTGCCTATACACATTTGCAGCACCTGATTTTGGTCTGTCTTTCAACTGTATTTATCCTCTGTGGGTGTATTTATTTTGTTTTGCGGGGATCATAAAACTGTTACCATTTTGAACAACTCTGAATAGTTAGGTTATAAAACGTACAAGAGGATAAGCAAAAAATAGACGCACAGCATAATCACATATCTGCATAATCACAATTAGTGCTAAGTGTAGTTTGATGGAAGGTAAATCGTATTTCTTTGTCTAAAATATATGCATTTTTCTCCGTTGTCTTAGCTGCAGGATGCCTTGAAATGCCAGCACTGTAAAAAGCAGTTCAAGTCCAAAGCAGGGTTGAATTATCATACGATGGCAGAGCATGTGAACAAGGTATGGACCTCATGCGTGTAGATCTGTGTCCAATGTAGATTGCGTCAAGTTTCCAAATGATGAAATCCATTTAAAAACAAAAGAACAAAGTCTATCTTCCAAGATAATTTCTTTTATTTAGGAAAGCATCAAATTGGCAAAGTCCGTGGTAATTCCGGATCTGACACAACCCAGAATTACCCCACAATAATAAAAGTTAGAAACAATCCCCCAAAGTCACATTCTCCAATCGAAGTAATTCAACGTTGCTTGGTGTCATAAATCTCCACCTCAAGGGGCCTGATTACCGACAGCTCGCTTTTCCACGGGAAGAAGAATCGCCTAGCTTAAACAACTTTATCTCCATTTGGAATGTGGCAAGCCCGAAACCCTTCTCCCATGACTGCCAAAGAGAAAGTAAGAAACAGAATATATACTAAGCCTAACTAAAATGGCTACACATATGTCAATTTCAGGCTTGACAAGATTGTGCCTGTAGATGGCAAGGCAAGAAATAATGGGTGGAAATGTAGATGGCAAGGCAAGAAATAATGGGAGGAATTTCCTGAGAATGATTAATTGATGGAACAAGTTGGCTGGGGGATTCTGGGAGTTGAAGTCCACGCATCTTAAAGTTGCAGAGTTAAGAAACATTGCTCCAATCTAATGTTTTCCAATTGGGACAACTTGAGTAATTTTAGGAACAGGGTCATTAAGGCAATCTGGCTTCTCCGTTGACTTTGCTTGACAGAAGGTTGCAAAAGCAGATTACATGACCTCCCGGGACACTGCAACCGTCATAAATATGAGCCAGTTGCTAAGCCTCCAAATTTTGATCAATTCACCAACAGTTGTAAGTGTGAAAAATGGTCATAAGTTTCAGTGCCATTTTAATTTTGAACAGTCACTAAATGAACTGTTGTAATCAAGCAGCATAGAGAACTGGAAGGGATCTTGGAGGTCTTCTAGTCCACTCCAACCCCCTGCTTAAACAGAAAGCCCTATGCTATTTCAGATAAGTGACTGTCCAGTCTCTTCTTAAAAGCCTCCAGTAATGAAACACCCACAACTTCTGAAAGCAAGCTATTCCACTGGTTAATTGTCCTCACTGTGAGGAAGTTTCTCTCTTATTCCAGGTTGCTTCTTTACTTAATTAATTTCCACCCATTGCTTCTTGCCTTGCCTTCAGGTGCTTTGGAGAGTAGCTTGACTCCCTCTTCTTTGGGGCAGCCCCTCAAATATTGGAAGACTGCTATCATGTCCCCCCTAATTCCTTTTTTTCTCTAGACTGACCATACCCAGTTCTTCATATGTCTCCAGGCCCTTAATGAATTTAATTGCTCTTCTTTGCACTTTTTCCAAAGTTGAGGTTTATCTGTACAGTTGATGTGAGTGGGTAATTATTTTTCCCCCACCGATTTCTTTTTTCTAGACTGCTCCTGTGGAAGCTGCTGTCCCTCTCAGCGAACTAGGAGACAGGGAAAGACTGAGGAAAATGCTAAAGCAGATGGGGAAACTCAAATGTCCAAATGAGGTATGGATTTTGCTGTCTGCTAGGACGTTTGTAACAGTCAGCTGTACCAACAGCCGAGAATATTTGTAGTTCAGGACTGAACTGTGGGATCCTTAGTGATCTCTGAGAGTGGTACTTTTCTTGCAGACATTTCATTATCCAACTAGTTAACATCCTCAGGGCTAGAAGGGAAGTAGGGTTTGTGGAGTGGAAGAGGGGGACTATAGGGTCCTTGGTGATCTCTGAGCTTGGTTCTTTTCTTGCAGACGTTTCATTACCCAACTAAGTAACATTGTCAGGGCTAGAAGGGAAGGGGGTCTGCAGAGAGAAGGAGGAGGAGAAGAAGAATAAAGAAGGAGGAGGAGGAAGAGGAGGAGGAGGAGGAGGAGGAGAAGAAGAAGAAGAAGAAGAAGAAGAAGAAGAAGAAGAAGAAGAAGAAGAAGAAGAAGAAGAAGAAGAAGAAGAAGAAGAAGAAGAATAATAATAATAATAATAATAATAATAATAATAATAATAATAATAATAATAATAGTCCTTGGTGCTCTCTGACGCTTGTTTTCTTTCAGATATTTCATTACCCAGCTAGGTAACATCATTAGGGCTAGAAAGGAGGCGGGTTTTGCAGTTGTAGCAAATAACCACTATTTTATGTTCTTATTTCTTTTTTTATGTCTTATTATCTTTTTACACTGTTAGGTTGTTTTCAAGGGTTGGCCCATATCTAAAACATCCTTCCTTCCTTGCTGACCTCTGACCTGCAGCCACTTCTTAATTATTTTCTTCAGGGCTGTGTGGCCACCTTCTCCAGCCTTATGGGGTACCAGTACCACCAGAAGCGATGCGGGAAGCAGTCATCCGAGCTGGAGAAGCCAGTCTTCACCTGCCCCCACTGTGGGAAGGCCTACAAGTCAAAAGCTGGGCACGACTACCACGTCCGCTCCGAGCATCCAGCCACGGTGAGTCCCCTGAGCCACCCGCCTTGTTTCCTTATCACCAACAACGGTGTTTCTATTCAAAAAGCATTATGGGTAGTCCTCGACTTTACAAGCGCAATGGGGACCTTAAATTTCATGGTTAAGCAGTGTGGTCATTATGTGAGACATCATGTGACCTGATTGCAACGGGGACCTTAAATGTCATGGTGAAGCAGCGTGGTCGTTATGTGAGACACCATGCGACCTGATTGCAACGGGGACCTTAAATTTCATGGTTAAGCAGTGATCATTATGTGAGACATCATGCGACCTGATTTTATGACCCTTGTGCCATCATTGTTAAGTGAATCCCATGGTCAGTAAGTGAATCACACAGTTGTTAGGTGCAAGAATCCGTGTATCCCAGAATCAAAATTCTGGATTGTACAATGTTTGTCTGGAATGGTATAGTAGGGTTTCCTGCCTAGGCGGGGGGGGGGGGGGGGGTTGGACTAGAAGACCTCCAAGGTCCCTTCCGACTTGGTTATTCTATTCAGTATAGAATCCAAACAATGCTATTGGCGTGTTTGCCATTCAGGCCTTTTATGCGTTACGCAAACACATCAGCAGCGTTGCTGGGATGTGTATACAGGTAGTCCTCGACTTATGGCCCCAATTTTAGCCCCAAATTTCTGTTGCTAAGCGAGTCATTTGTTAAGTAGGAGTTTTGCCCCATTTTATGACCTTTCTTGTGGAGTCAATCAACAGAGTTTGTTAAAGTTAGCAACGTGGTCGTTAAGTGGCTTCCCCATTGACTCTGCTTGTCAGAAGGTCGCAAAAGGGGATCTCGTGGCCCCGGGATGCTGCAACCATCATAAATATGAGTCAGTGGTCAAGCCTTGAATTTTGCAGCCACCCTGTGAATGCCGCAGCAGTTGTAAGCGTGAAAAGTGGTCCTGTCACTTTTTTTTTTTCAGTGTAATTTTGAACGATCACTAAACAAATTGTTGTAAGTGGAGGACTACCTGTACTGTACAATTTAGTATGGAACTCCAAGTTATTGTTTATTTTGTATTGGTTTTTCTCTTTATATATAGTATATGTACTTAATGAACAGTGTACTGTCTGAGTCAATTGAATTTACATAGTTACACTTCTTAGCAGGGGTGGGATTCAAATATCCCAGCAGCCAGTTCGCTGCCCAGTTGCTGGTGGGCGTGGCCATGATGGGTGTGGCCTACTGGGACGTCTTGGAGAGCCGTTTTTCGCCTTCCCAAGGGTCCAGAGGCTTCTTTTTAGCCTCTGGGAGGGTGAAAACGGCCTCCCCTGGGCTCCAGAGGCCCTCCAGAAGCTGGAAACAGGCCCATTTCCGGATTTCCGGTACTTCCGGTAGGGCCATTTTTTTCCCCCTCCCAGAGCCTCCGTGTGGGCCCTGTACTTACCTGCATTGAAAATGGGCCATGCGGAGACTCCTGGGAGGGCGGGGCCAGCCGGTCAGTTTAAATACCGGTTTGGCAAACCAGATACAAATTTAATATCCAGTTCGCTTGAACCGATGCAAACCGGTAGAATTCCACCCTTGCTTCTTTGTAAGTATTAGTGAAAATTAATAAGTTCTTAGTAAGAATTCCAAGTGTTGTGTTTGCGTTCGTGTGTGTGTGTGTGTGTGTTTGTTTGTTTGTTTGTTTGTGTGTTTTCCATCATTTGCTGGGCCATAATAAACAGACTGAGTTACTGTGCAGCAATCAGTAGGCAGAGCTTCCATATCCTTCCTTTCTTTCTTTCTTTCTTTCTTTCTTTCTTTCTTTCTTTCTTTCTTTCTTTCTTTCTTTCTCTTTCTCTCTCACTCTCACTCTCACTCTATCTCATACACACACACACACACACACACACACACACACACACAGACACCAGCTTTTGCTTTTACCCGTCTCCAGCAGTCTTTCCTGCTTTCCTTGCCACAGAGCCTTGCAAGCAAACATAACTTATTCGTTTGCAACGATGGTTCAAAGTTAGCTGGGGGGAGCCAATTGATGTTAGGATAGTTTTCTGAATCTGGAAACCACCAATGTGTGGGTTTGAGACTTCTGAGGATTGAAGGCCCCATAGTTGGAAGTCACTGGGGTTGGGCCACCCTGCCCTTCACCAAGGCCTACAAGTTCCCGCTTTTCCTTTGAAAGTTCTGAGGTTAAAAAAGCAACCGAAGGGCCTTAATTGCCACCATTTCTTAATTTGTTTCCTCCCTCCCTCCCTTTTCTTCTCCTTCACCTTTTCTGTCTCCATCTGCCTTCCTATCCCTCCTTCCCTTCCATCTGCTTCTCTTCCTTCTCCTCCCTTCCCTTCCTTCTCCTTTTCCTTCTCCTCTCTTGTCTCCATTGTATCCATCCATCCCTCTTTTCCTTCCTCCTTCCCTCCCTCCCTCCTTCCCTTCTCTTTCTCCCTTCTTCATTCTCCCTTTTCCTTATCTGTATCTCCATTTCCTTCCTTCCTTCCTTCATTTTCATTCATTCTCCCTTCTCCTTTTCTGTGTCTCCATTTCCCTCTTTGTGTCATCCCCTTCCTCCCTTCCTCCCCTCCTCTCAACTTCCCCCTCGCCTTCTCCCTCCCCCTCTTTATTCTCCTGTTCCTTTTCTTCCCTTCCTTCTCTTCCTCCCCTTCACTTCTCCCCTCCCTCTCTTCTTCTTCCTCCTCCCTTCCTCCTCTCTTTCCCTTCTCTTCCTCCCTTCCAGCATCTGCCTTCATCACAGACCGCTTTTCTCTCCTCAGCCCCCAGAGCAGCCAGAGCTTCAACCCGAACCCAGCCCCGTGGAAGATTTCGAGAGGACTCCCAGCGGCCGCATCCGGCGCACCTCCGCCCAAGTCGCCGTCTTCCACTTGCAGGAAATAGCTGAGGACGAGCTGGCCAAGGACTGGACCAAGCGGCGGATGAAGGACGATCTGGTCCCCGAAACAAAGCAAGTGAGCGACTGGGGCAGCTGGAAGTTTCTCAAAGATGGCGGACGGTGGGGGGTTGGGGAGAAATCAGAGAATTGGGGGTGTTTGGGAGTGGTGGTGTCGAAGGCTTGGCTTGAGGATGATGGTTGCACGCTTTCTATTTCCCGGTTAAGAGTTACATCCTGCCTTTTCTGCAAGAGCCCAAGGTGGCTTCTGTGGGATTTCTCTTCATTTATCCTCACAACGACCCTGTCAGGTGGGCTGAGAGAGAAATATTGACCCATCTGACGGGTGATTTTCCATAGGGGTGGTTTTGAACTCGACTCTCTCTGGTCCTGATCCTTTCTCTTGAACTCTGTGCTTTTGTTGAACTCAGAGCAACATGCTAGATGCATGACCATCCGTGTGTGTGTGTGTGTATGTGTGTGTGTGCACTAGGTATTTGTCTATCCATCCATCTAGACAACAGTTTCATTTTTTAATGTGTGCCAGTGTGCCCACAGTAAAAAAAATGACAGTATAGGTTCCATGATGGCAAACCTTTGACACCTATGGCACAGGTGGCACGTAGAGCCATTTGTGTGGACCCGCGAGCCCCAGGCAAACTTACCTCACTGCACATGCGCGCGTCTCCCAGCTGATTTTCGGGCCTTTTTCGAACTCCCAGAGGCTGGAGGGAAGCCTCTTCAGCCTTTGGAGGCCAGAAAACAGGCCTGTTTTGTCACTTCCTGTATTTCCGGAAATACCGGAAGTGATGAAACGGGCTCATTTTTCGGCCTCCAAAAGCTGCAGAGGCTTCCCTCCAGCCTCTGGGAGGCCGAAAAAGGCCTGAAAATCAGCTGGGAGGTGTGCGTCTACACAGTGCTGTTAAGGGGGAGGCGGGGGGGATCGTGCACGCATGCAAAGGGAGTGTGGGGGAGGAGCTGTGTGCATAGCTTTCTGGGTGCTGGCGCGCATGCAATTTTCGGTCAACGCTGGTATAGGTTATCTTAATCTTAAATGCTCTCTCCCTATTGAACCTCTTGGAGAGGCTGGCTGGGGTGGGGGTAAGAAATCCAGGAGTCATTTAGCCGTGTGTTTACGGCACACATGTGAATAGCATTCTGACTGTTGTGACTGCTGAATGTTGGCAGCTAAACTACACTCGGCCTGGACTTCCCAAGTTGAACCCGCGGCTTCTGGAGGCCTGGAAGAATGAAGTCAAAGAAAAAGGACACATCAATTGCCCAAATGACGTGAGTGGTTTGTGCTTTACAGCCAGAAGACCTCGTTTCTATTTTCCTTTGGATTTGAAGAAGATTTTGAGCCCCAAACATATACCTGGCTACATAGGGAGTCCTCGACTACAGTCGAGCCTCAAATGTTGCAAAACGAGACAGTTGTTAAATGAGTTTTGCCCCATTTTATGACTTCTTGCCACCGTTAAGTGAATCACTGCAGTTGTTCAGTTAGTCACACAATTGTTAAGTGACTCTGGCTTCCCCATTGACTTTGCTTGTCAGGAGGTTACAAAAAGGGATTGTGATGAGCCAGGGTGGGATATAAAAGCAACAAAGTCACAAAAATAGGTGACGTTCCTTTAATTTCTTCAACTTGGCCTCCAAAGTCCAATTATCATTGACTGAAGAAAAGAACTCCCCCACAAACGGTTGCGAAAAGGAAGAACTTCCCTTCAAACTCAAAATATATATAAATTATAAAGAGAAAAAAACAACACAAACCACACTGAAGCAATTAATGAGACAAGGCAGGATAAGGGCCTGAAGATGTCCACAGATATCGAAATACACACAGTGTACACACACTGGGAAGGACGCCAGAACTCAGATAAGAACTGACAGACCAGAAATATTGTCACACTTTGCTTCCAGCTCTGGGCCATACGCAGTTTGTCCTTTTAAACAGTCCTCCCAGCTGCAGCCCATGAAGGGGATCAGGGCCCTTTCCTCCCCCGTAGACCACGCCATTCATGTATCTCCCTTATCCGCTCCTCCCTGTGTGCCCTAGGATAGAGAGGGGATGGCCCTGGATCTTCCTCTGAATGCCCAGCCGGCCTCTGCCCTTCCCCAGTTTCTTCTACAACCTCCGGTGCCATTCTCCCACTCTCTATCAGCTGTTCCTCCTATCCTCCGAAGTCAGATTCTAACAAAGGCATGACAGGGATCTCTTGTCCCTGGGTCACTGCAATGGTCATAAATATGAGTCAGTTGCCAAGGGTCTGAATTTTGCAGCATGCTGAAACGGTCGTAAGTGTGAAAAACAGTCCTAAGTCACTTTTTCCAGTGCTGTTGTAACTTCAAACAATCACTAAACAAATGGTATAAGTTGACTTGTACCTAGCTTGGGTCATGAAACATCTGCAGGAAAACCACCAAGCTCAGAGAGCACCAAGGACTTCGCAGTCGTCCCTTCTACCCCCTCACAACTCCACCTCTCCTCTACCACTGATGGTGGATGTTACATAGTTTGGTAATGAAACCCCACAGACTCCTTCTGCTCCTCCTCCTTTCTGCAAATCTCACTCCTTCCAGCACTGATATATTAACCTACTTGGGTAATAAAACATCTGCAGGAAAACCATCAAGCTCAAGAGAGGATCCATAATCCTCCACTCTGTCACCCCACTCTCATCTAGCACTAATGATGATACATAGTTTGGTAATGACGCCCCTCTGGCTCCTCCTCCTCCTCCTCTTTGCAAACCTCACTCCCTTCTAGCACCAAGGCTATCATCCAGGGGTTGCTGCAGGTTCGCACATTTTTGGGCGATCCTCTAAGATTCTGCACCGTTCGGTGAACCCCGCAAATCCCACCCCTGTCTGGTCACGCCCACCCCACACCGCCCCTTCCTGGCGTTCCCACGTGGCCCGTTGTGGATGCCAAGTAAGTACAGGGCCTGCCTGGAGGCTCGGGGAGGGAGAAAAATAGGCATCCTGGAAGTTCAGGAAGCCTCCGGAGCCCGGGGAGGCTGTTTTTGCCCTCCTAGAGGCTCGAAAAAAGCCTCTGGAGTCCCGGCAGGGCGAAAATCGCCCCTCCCCACTGTGGTGCAGGCAGCCAACTAGGCCACGCCCACCATGGCCACGCCCACCCAGCAAACTTTTGAAGCTGCTGTTTCTTGTTTACCTACTTGGGTAATTAAACATCTGCAGGAAAACCACCAAGCTCAGAGCACCAAGGACCCCTCATTTCAACCCCAAGCTACAAATATTTTCCTTTATCGGTACCTTTGGGGAAGGTTGGCTGCAGCTTGTAGGAGGGATGCTTTTTTGGGGGGGGGGGACGGGGGGGACGACAAGTTCTCCAGTTCCTCACTCAGCCTCTCTCTTTTCCCTTCTAGTGCTGTGCAGCCATTTACTGCAGCGTGTCCGGCCTAAAAGCCCATCTGGCCAACTGTAACAAGGTAACGGAGCATCACAGTCAATCTGTCTCTCTCTCTCTATTGAATTGTTGATTTCTTTGTTGGCATGCAAAGGTCGGCCTGCCCAATCCTCTGGAGACTGTATGGGGTATCCCTCATGTGGCCTTTGGACTGTCGGGAGTCACCTGGGAGGACTGTACCGTCACATGGCCTCCAGAGCCTCCCAAAATGTCAGTTTCTGGCAAAAATCCATTATAAATCCCACTCATGTAATTGCGGCACGCTGAACGTAGCAAGACTGGTTTCCAAGCACCCAAAATGTAATCAGGTGAGCATGTGGAGAGGCACCTATCAGAAATTCAAATCCATGATGTCAGCCAAATGTTGGAAATACAATCTGATACCGGGCGCCAGAGGTAGTATTCATCCGGTTCGGACCGGTTCTGGTGTACAAGTAGTGGAAATTTTGACTAGTTCAAAGAATCGGCAAATACCACCTCTGATTGGCTCTGTCCATCTACCTCTCCTATATTCCCTTGTTTTTTAGCTCAGCGGATTCGCGTGGAAGAGCGGATTGCTGTGCCTCAGCTGAGCTAAGAAAAAAACAGCTTGAAGCACGCATGCATAGAACCACGCATTAGAACCAGTAGGAAACCATTTGGAAACACACCATTGCCGGGCACGTACCACCATATGGCGGACATGCCCAAAGGCAAAAAAAAAATTGGATGAAAATACATGCTTGGTTAGAGAAAATGATAAAGCAACGTATAGACATAAAGCTGGAAATATTTTTGTTAGGTACAGTACTGGAAAAATATGACAAAGGGGCTGTATATTTAATATTACATGTTGTGATGACCCAGGGTGGGATACAGAACAAACATAGTCACAGAAAACAGGTGAAGGCCCTTTTATTCCTTCACTTCCAAACTCCAAATATTCTTGACGGAAGACAAAAAACTCCCATACAAACAGTTACAAGAAGAAGGAAAAAAGCAACACAAACCAGGCAAGATAAGGGCTGGAGGACATCCACAAATAACACACACTGGGAAGGATGCCAAACTCAGAGAGGAATGACAGACTAGAGATATTTCCACGCTTTGTTTCCAGCACTGGCCCATACACATGTCCGTCCTCTTATCCAGTTCTCACAGCTGCAGCCCATGAAGGGGATCAAGGCCCTTTCCTCCCCTGTAGACCACGCCACAGAATGTTATGGGATTTGTTTTACAAATGGTTCGGCAGCAGAGTAGACATTAGAAGTTGGAAGAATATTACTGTCCTGTTTCCCTGAAAATAAGACCCAATTGGAAAATAAGTCCTTGCATGATTTTTCAGGATGTTCGTAACGTAAGACCTACCCTGAAAGTAAGCCCCAGTTAGGATTGTCAGCCAGATGGATGCATTTAGAACGGCATTTCCTTGAAAATAAGATCTAAGCAGAAAATAAGCCCTAATGCAGGGGTGTCCAACCTTGGCAACTTTAAGACTTGTGGACTTCAACTCCCAGAATTCCTCAGGCAGCTGCCTGAGGAATTCTGGGAGTTGAAGTCCACAAGTCTTAAAGTTGCCAAGGTTGGACACCCCTGCCCTAATGCATCTTTTGGAGCAAAAAATTAATATAAGACCCGGTCTTCTTTTTAGGGAAACACAGTATACAAGTAAATATTGTTGTTGTTATTCTTGACATTATGTAAAGGTACTGTCTATTGACCCAGACATTACGCTGTTTATTAAGCACTCGTATGTTAAAGAAAAATGTATAAATAAAACTTATTGAAAAAGAAAGAAATTCAAATCCAGGTTGTAAGTATAGGTGGTCCTCGACTTACAACCCCGACTAAGCTCCAAATTTTTGTTGCTCAGTGAAACATTTGTGAAGTGAATTTTGCTCCATTTTATGACCTTTCTGGCTACACCGAATCACTGCAGTTGTTAAATCAGTAACACGGTTGCTTGTCAGAAAGTTGCAAAAGGGCATCACGTGCCCCCCATCCCGGCGACATTCCAACCGTCATAACTATGAGTCAGTTCACAAGCACCCAAATTTGGATTACGTAATCATGGGGAGGCTGCAATCATTGTAAAGGTGAAAAACAGTCATAAGCCATTTTTTTCAGTGTCATTGTAACTGAACGGTCACTAAGCAAACTATTGTAAGTCGAGGACTACCTGTACATTGGGGGGTAGGGGGGTGTAATAACCAAAGTTAACAACTCGCTGAGCAACCGGTTGTGAGTGGAGTACTTCATCTCTGACTTCTGACTTTTTTTTATGAATGCGTAGAGGAATAAGAAATTGCATGACTCCCTTATCTGCAGCCTGAACTGGTAATCCGACCCAGTGATCATAAAGGGAAAAACAGAATAATAAAATAAGGGAAGGGACCTTGGAGGTCTTCTAGACCAACCCCCTGCTTAGGTAGGAAAGCCTATATACCAGTAGTGGCTAAATCTTTTGGGCTCCTTTGCAAAAATTTTGCATGCGCTTGCATGCCAGCACCCAGAAGGCAATGCGTGCCCCACCCCATGCCCCCTACACATGAGTGTGCAATCCCCACCTAACCACCCCACCACCCTCTTACCTGTACCTTACAGCTGATTTTCGGCCAGTTTGAGACCTTTTTCAGCCTCCCAGAGGCTTGAGGAAGGCTTCTGCAGGCTTTGCAGGCCGAAAAATAGGCTCGTTTCGTGACTTCCTGTAATACCGGAAGTGATGAAACGGGCCTAGTTTTCAGACTGCAAAGCCTGCAGAAGCCTTCCTCAAGCCTTTGGGAGGCTGAAAAAGGCCTCAAACTGGCCGAAAATCAGCTGTGAGGCACCCCGTGAGGTAAGCTTGCCTGCAGCTCACATGCCAGTACAAATGGTTCTGCGTGCCACCTGTGGCATGCATGCCATAGGTTCGCCATCATGACTTTACACCATTTCAGACAAATGGTTGTCCATTCTCTTCTTAAAAACTTCCAGTGTTGGACCATTCATAACTTCTGGAGGCAAGTTGTTCCATGGATTAATTGTTCTCAATGTCAGAAAATATCTCTTTAGTTCTGGGCAGGGTCTTCCAAAACTTAACATGACTGGTCTTTGGTTTACAGGGAGGTCATTCGGTGGGCAAATATCGTTGTCTTCTGTGTCAGAAGGAGTTTAGCTCAGAAAGTGGGGTCAAATACCACATCATCAAGACACACTCAGAGGTAAGTGGCTTCTTTTTGGGAGTTACTGTATTTTTCAGAGTATAAGACGCACTGGGCTATAAGATGCACCTTGGTTTAGAGGAGGAAAACAAGAAAAAAATAGATTTTTGCCTTCACGCGTCCTGTCTTTGCCCTCCCCAGCATCTAAAAGCACCCTGCAGCACTCCTGCAGGCCTCCAGAGGCCAAAAACGGGCATGTTTTTGGCCTGCAGAGTGCTTCTAGATGCTGGGGAGGGCGAAAACAGGACATACAGAGGCTTTGGGAGGCCAAAAATGGGCCCGTATTCGCTGTATAAGACACATAAATCTTTCCACCCACTTTTTTTCGGGGAGAGGGAGTGCATCTTATACACCGAAAAATACGGTACTTGTTGCTGCAAAGTTACTTCTGGAGGTTAAAGCACCAGCCTAGAAAGCAGGAGACGGTGAGTTCCAGTCCTGCCTGAGTCAGGAAAGGCAGCTGGGTGACTTTGGACCAATCCCCAGGAGACGGTGAGTTCTAGTACTGCATAAGGCATGAATGGTAGCTGGGTGATTTTGGACCAATCACCAGGAGACGGTGTATTCTAGCCCCATATTAGTCAGGAAAGGCGGCTGGGTGAATTTAGATCAATCACTAGGAGATGGTGAGTTCTAGTTCTGCATTAGGCATGAAAGCCCGTGACTTTGGGCAAGTCCCTCCCTCTTAGCTCAACCCACCTCATAGGGTAGTTGTGGGTCACATGACCCCAAGACACTGCAAAGGTCATAAATGTGAGTCAGTTGTCAAGCATCTGAATCAATGATGGGATTCAAAAAAATTTTTACTATTGGTTCTGTGGGCATGGCTTGGTGGGCGTGGCAGGGGAAAGATACTGCAAAATCCCCATTCCCTCCCCACCCTGCTAACCTGATTTCCAGCTCCGTTCTCCTGTGCAGGGCAACCAAAGGAGACCCAGCCAATCAGCTGGGACTCGGGAGGAGGAGAATAGATGTGGGCGGGGCCAGTCAGAGGTGAGATTTGCCGGTTCTCTGAACTACTCAAAACTTCTGCTACTGGTTCTCCAGAACTGGTTAGAACCTGCTGAATTCACAACCTCTGATCTGAATGTGTGAATTGCGTGACTATGGAGTTGGTGCAATGGTCATAAGCGTGAAAAACGGTCCTAAGTCACTTATTTTTCAGTGCCGTTAGAACTTCAAATAGTCAGTTAACCTATTGTAAGTCGACGATTACCTGAATGGTGCAAACACAATTTAAGCCAGCTTTGTGCGAATGCAGATGACGCATTACCCACCAAACCTCTCTTTGCTTCCCTTTCTTTTGCTCCCCTGAAACGCAGAACTGGTTCCACACCTCGACTGATTCTTCGAAGAAAAAGAAAAGTAAAGAACCCAGGACTCCCAGCAACGAAGAACAAAAGACTAGCCCCGACGGCAAGAAACGAGGCCGGAAGCCGAAGGAGAGGCCCTCCGAATTTTTCCCTAAAGACACAGAGAGCCTCCTGGGAAATATTAACCATAAGAAAGCCACGTCACTGTGGCCGGTGGCAAACTGCATCCTGGATGAAAAAGAGAGAGGTAACAAACCCTTCCACGCCCCAAAATTCGGGGCTAGTAAAATGCCAGAAAAATAAGCCGAGGGGTCAGGAAAAAATAAATAAAAATAAAAAATAAAACCCTCTTTAAAGATGAGTTTACAGGGTGGTAGGTGACCAGGATGCTCCTTCATTGGCTGAGCCCTTCCTCCCATTCCTCTCCTTCCTTCCTTTTTCTAAAAAAAAGTGACAAACCACTTTAAGGCACGGAAACAAACATTGGGTTTTATTTTCGGAGACGGACTCCACCTTCTGGCATGATTCTTCCACCTGGAACCCCCACCTGGATTGTACATAATGCCCGCCTGCGTGGGCTTGAACCACGTCCATGGATCGGATGGGTACCACAGCCAAAGGCAGGGGCGTGTGGCGGTTTCTTCAAAAGAGACACTCCAGGAACAAGCGAAGTGCAATAGGGAAACCAAGTTAAGCAGTTTGGTTTTTTTTTGGTTTTTTTTCCTTCTCTGTTTTTGTGGATTGCTTTTCGAGTAGCAGTCATGTGCTTAGCAAAATGGAGCGTGTTTGGAAGTCCCGCGGACGGAAACAAATAATGTGGTTGTGGCTGCAAACCCAGCTTTCTTTTTATAATTTTGATAGGAAAGGCATTTTTTTAAAAAAGTATCTGAGATTGTTTGACAATGAAATGTTGGGGGGGGGGGGGAGAAATTGGGTTGGTGATGATGATGAAATATCCTGATTTTGAATTTTTGTTTGTTTGTATTTATGATCCAACCAGAGATAAAACCAAGAGGCTGATGGCCCCTGCCTGTAATTTGGATAACAAAAAACTTTGGGAAAAAATGAAAAGTTTAGGAAAAACTAATATTGGAGAAAGGAACTTTTTGGCAAGGAGATATTTGGAGAAGTTTTCTTCAAGAGGGAGGTTTAATTGTGGAAAAATTAGGCTCTTCCGTGAAACTCTTTATTTGTTTATTTGTTTTTTAGTTCTGCTTTGAAAAGCAGGTATTTGTGAGGAAAAAAATGCTCTTAAAAATATCGCATGGAGAAAGATATGCTAAATCAGTCTAATGAATGAATGAATTAATCTGTCATTTTATTTTCCTGTAGAGCAGAGGTGTCCAACCTTAGTTATTTTAAGATCTCTGGACTTCAGCTCCCAGAATCCCTCAGCCAGCATGGCTGGACCAACTCCCAGAATCCCTCAGCCAGCATGGTTGAGTGAGGAATTCTAGGAGATGAAGTCCACGGTCTTAAAATTGCTGAATTTGGACACCCGCACTGCTATAGTGTTTGGAAACGCAGTGGTGTGGGATTGTGGAGTTAGTTATAAGTTGCTGAGATGTATATTACATTAATGCAATGTCCTTGATCCTCCCCCTCAATTAATGCCCAGCTTTTAATTCAAAGCCAGGGATGGATGAATTTACACATTTGGCCATTTCGCTATATTTTTCATTTTTGTGTAAACCTGTCTGGTTCTTTAATGCTGAGATTTTTTCCCCTCCCCTTCGAGTTTGCACTAAAATTGGTATGCACTTGCGTGCACATTTCTTCGAGCATAAACTTTTTGTATTTTTCCTAGCATCCTCTGTTGTTGCAATTATGGCAAGTGCATCTTTGTACATTATTTCAGGAATGCCGTTGTAATTGTGTAGTCTTCTCCCTTTAAAAGCAACAACAACAAACGAACTGCTTTGCAAAGTTTGAGAACGTGTGACTTTCAAATGAGAATAAAATTTTCAGTCCTCATAATTGATTCCAAATATGCCAAATTAGCAAAGAGACCATTTAAATACCCCATCTTCAATTGGATCTGCCTTTCACACGTTGTTGATTGCACTCATTGTCCGATTTCAAAATGTTGACATAGGAATTTCTAGAAAAAGGGCTGGCTGGCATTTCTCAAAAAGGCTGGCTCTCTGATATTTTTTTCCTAAAACATTAAGTTTAGCTCCCCAAGACATTTACCTGCAAGTCACAAAGTGGCAGGAGTCTTATATTTTTGAGCTGGATAAAATTGAATAATTTTTCTCCACGCAAAACCACAGCTAGACTATAAAATGCAGGTAATCCTCAGTTAACTACAGATACAGTCCTCGACTTACGACCACAATTGAGCCCAAATTTCTCTCGTCAAGTGAGCACATTTGTTAAATGAGCTTTGCCCCATTTTACAACCGTACTTGCCGCCATTGTTAAGCGAGTCACTGCAGTTGATAAGTTACTAACACGGTTATTAAGTGAATCTGGCTTCCACATTGGTTTGTCAGAAGATCCCAAAAGGGGAATCACATGACCTTGGGATACAACAATGGTCATAAGTATGAGTCAGTTGCCAACTATCTGAATTTTGATCACATGATGCTGCAATGGTCATTAAGTGTGAAAGACTGTCAGAAGCTGATCATGGGACCTCAGGAGGCCTCAACTGTCATAAATATGAACCAGTTGTTAAGCATCCAGATTTCAATCACGTGATGTGATGACCCAGGGCGTGGCACAAAAATAACAAAGTCACAAAACTAGATAAATTCCCTTTAATATCTCCAACTTGGCCCTCAATGTCCAGTTATTTTCGTCTGGAGCTCACACTCTTCCAAAAACAGTCTACAAAGGGAAGAAATGCAGTCTGAACCCAAAGTACAAATAAATTAGAAATAAAAAAAACCAACACAAACCACGCTGAAGTAATTAACATAGCAGGCCAGGATGATAAATTGCAGACTTTCAAAGGATAACACAGTAACCACAGTTGGGAGGACACCAAAACCCAGATAATCCTCAACAAAGATAATGCACGCTTTGCTTCCAGCAAGGTGCTGTGTGCAAATGCCCTTCTTATATCCTGATCTCCCAGTTGCAACTAAGGAAAGGGATCAGGGCCCTTTTCTCTCCCATAAGCCATGTTGCTCCCTTCTCCATTCCTCCCTGCATGCCCTAGGACGAAGAGGGGGTGGCCCTGGGTCTTCCTCTAAATGCCCAGCTGGACTATGCCCTTCCCCCATTTCTTCCACAGCCACCAGAGCCACACTCCCACTCCCTGTCAGCTGCACAATCTCCCCCTCAGAATCAGACTCCAACAAGGGCATGACACATGACCAGGGGGATGCTGCAATGGTCGTAAGTGTGAAAAATGGTCATGAGTTATCTTTTTCAGTGCCATTGTAACTTTGAATGATCACTCAATGAACTGTTGTAAGTCGAGGACTACCTGTAATTGGGACCGGCAACTCTATTACTAAACAAACACAATGATAAAAGGATGATGCCATGCCAGTGCACTGTCTTACAACAACCATTTCAGTTGCCATTGTTAAGTGAATCCCAGGTAGTCGCAGTGTGCCACGATTACCTGATCACCATTTCCAATTTCCCGCCAGCTTCCCCACTGACTTTGCAAGGTGCTGTGATGTCATAATTACGCGCCGGTTGCCAAGTGCTTTGATTCACGTTTATGAAACCATGGAGACCCTCGTTCAGTGCTGTTGTGATTTCAAATGGTCCCTGAATGGGCCGTTGTTAACTGAGGATTTACCCAAGCATTCCAATTGGGACACGACAAACCACTTCCTTTCGGGACAGCTTGTTCTGGCAAATCAACCATCTTTCTATAATACCTCTTTTTGATTTCATTTAGTTTTCAAATCGCCCTGCTTTTTTTCTTTTTTTCAGACCATCCGCGTTGGGCAGGATCTAAATGAATAAATGTACACCAGCCAATGCTGGGAACTTTGGATCATATAAAAATAAATATATATGAGGAAATTTAAAAAAATAAAAACCTGGGGAGAAAAACAGAATGTTTGGCCCCCCTACTTCACCAATCTTTGCAAAACCATTTCTGTCCCTATAGCAATAGCACTTAGACTTATCTACCACTTCACAGTGCTGTACAGCCCTCTTGAAGCGGTTTACAAAGTCAGCCTCTTGCCCCCAACAATCTGGGTCCTCATTTTACCCACCTCGGAAAGATGGGAAGGCTGAATCAACCTTGAGCCGGCCAGGATCGAACTCCTGGCAGTGGGCAGAATTAGCCTGGAATGCTGCATTCTAACCAACTGCGCCACCGCGGCTCTTAGTTCTTATCGGCACTTAGCCTTTGTATCACGTGAGCCTCCATGTGCAGGGTATGGTGGCATCCCTCACCTTCGTAGGGGCCTTACAATCCTTTTGGTACACGCTACACAAGTGTTTTAGGTGGCAGGGCTATGCAGTGCTTGGATTCAGTCTTCAAGAAGGGTTTTAAGATGGGCTGGAATGCAAATATAGAATCTGTCATTAGGCAAAAACATGAATGATTGCAGGATTTGAATATGTCTGGCTTAATTAAATGAAGGACTACAATGATAGTTAGACTTCCAATATTTGAGGGGCTGCCACAAAGAAGAGGGGAACAACCTATTTTCCAAAACACTTGAAGGCAAAACAGGAACCTAGAATTAAATTTCCTGACAGAATAATTAAGCAGTGAAAGAACTTGCCTCCAAAACTTGTGAGTGCTTCAACACTGGAGATTTTAGAAAAAGCGGTTGGATAACCATTTGTCTGAAATGGTTTTGGGTTTGAATGGGTTGGACTAGAAGACCTCCCAAGTCCTTTCCAAATTCTTGTTATTCTGTTATTTTGTCTCCTGCACTTTGAAAGCAGCTGCACCTTTTCCTTGCTTAGGGCGGCAACTAACCTAGGAAAGGAAGCAGCTGATTTAAAGGATTGGAACTGATGTTAGGTTTAAGATCCCATCCCATGAAGCCTAAAGCACTTTTTTTTGAATCCAAGCACAGTTAACCCACCACAACCAAAGCCAACTTTTGGATAGCTCTTAGCAAGAGGTGGCTGCATGTCTTGACTTCTTCTGCCAAAAGTTATTGAAGGAATAGACATCCCAATCTGGTCATTGGATGTCCACCATCGTTTGGAGTCCAGCAGTAAAAAATATTCAATAAGAAAATAATTCAATAAACCTGGTGCATTTCCGTTCAGCTGGGATGGCAAAGCACACGCTGGCTAGGAATCCTGAAAGGTGCTGCCCAAATATGTCTGTGAGATGGGCAGCTTTATAAATTGAACAAATAAATACATGCATTTTAAGGATGGTGGGCTGGGAGAAGCAAATGGAGAGGACAGATATTTTTCTGGCCAAGAAGGAATCTTGCATCTCCAAGCGTTTTGATCTTTGCCTTCCATCCCATGTCTCCTCAGGGTTGATTTAATACTTTGTGGGGTCCTTGGTGCGCTCTGAGCTTGGTTGTTTTTTTGCAGACACCTCATGACCCAACTAGGTAACAGCATCAGTGCTAGAAGGAGTGGGGTTTATACACAAGTGGCTTGCTCTGTCAGTGTTGGTCGGTGTGTTCTTGATGTTTCTTGATTCAGCTGTTGTTTGCTGTTAGGTTGTCTGTCTGAGTGAATAAGTAAGCAACAGCCTAATCAAGGAATATCAATAATGCTCCCATCAACGTTCCACGTATATAAAAATAAGACCAAACCCCATTTACTTTTAGCACTGATGATGTTACCTAGCTAGGTTATGAAATGTCTGCAAGAAAATCACCAAGCTCAGAGAACATCAAGGACTCCACAGTTCAGCCCTGAGCTACAAATCCAGGTGGTCCCAAAATTCATGTCGCTAAGTGAAAAATTTGTTAAGTTGAGTTTTGTCCCATTTTATGATTTTCCTTGCCATATCTGTTAAGCGAATCACTGCCGTGGTTAAATTGTTGTTAAGTGAAGCTGGCTGTCCCTTGAACTTCGCTCGCCAGAAGGTCGGGACACTGCAGCAACCGTCATAAATGTGAGTCAGTTATCAAGCATCTGGACTTTGAGCTAAGTTAGTAACATGCTTGTTGGGGGGAATCTGGATACCCCATTTGACTTTGCTCCCCAGAAGGTCACCAAAACGGACCACACGACTCTGGGAAAACCATCATAAATATGAACCAAGCGCCTGAATTTTGATCCCGTGGCCACGGGGAGGCTGTAACTGTGGGAAAAAACGGTCCCAAGTCCCTCTTTTTCTGTGCCATTGGAACGGTCACTAAACGAACTGCTGTAAGTCAAGGACTACCTGTATTCTACTTCTGTGGGTTGAGTATTTGCACACGTGGAGTGTTCGTTTGGTGCCCTTCGGTGACTTTCAGTGAAGATTAGCCATATAGACTGTGGGCCAGAGCCCAACACTGTGTCTGCACCGCCGAGTAAACGGTGCTGCTCTTTTCCCCTCTGGTGCAAAGAACATTCAGTACGAGTATCTTCTGGTTGTGGGGGGTTGTGGGGCCCAACGTCAGTTGCAAGCCAAAACAGCCAGCCAAAAAGTCCCTCTGGAGGAGACCACCCAGATTCCCTTGAAGTGCAAGCAAGATGGCTGTCCGAGTAGCAGATTCATCCTGTGATTTGTTGCTATGTCGAAAATGATCCCTGGTTACGACCAGCTTCCACTAACAGGAGCTTTCTTCTGTGGTTTACGACACCTGGCAGGGCTACTTCCTTTTTCTAAGGGCCACTCTTAGGCCACAAGGTGGCTTTCCTCTGAAAGGCAATTTCCTCACAGAATAGGTTTATTGGATATTGGCACAGGCTGGTGAAAACCGACGGAAGATTCCCGCCCTTTTCACCAAATAAAAAGCGGAAGCTTGTTGCTTTCTCAATGGAGCCCAACATTTCCGTTGCTAAGTGAGACATTTTATTAAAGTTGAGTTTTGCCCCATGTCACGGCCCTTCTTGCCACCGTTGTTAAGTGAATCATTGCAGTTGTTCAGTTAGTAATCCGGTTGTTAAGGGAATCTGGCTTCCCACCATTGTGTTTCCTTGTCAGAAGGTCGCAAAAGAGGATCACGTTGCAACCGTCATAAGTACAGTTGCCAAGCATCCAAATTTTAAATCATGTGACCATCGGGATGCAGCTTGTGAAAAACGATTTGGAGAAGTCACTTTTTTTCAGTGTCGTCGCAGCTTTGAATAGTCACTGAGTCAACTGTTGTAAGTCAAGGACTATCTGTAATGGAATTTTGTGGAAAGGCACTCACTTTGTTCTTTGAAACTCAAACAGAAGCAGGCAGTTCCTCTGTGTTAGAGCCCAGAAGGGTTGTGAAGATTTTGATGCTGAATATGCGTGGGTTTTCTTCTCCTCCTCTTCCTCCCCTCTTTCCTTCATTCTCCTTTTCCTTTTCTTCCTCTGTTTCCATTTCCCTTCTCTTCTTTTCATCCTTCTCCTTCTCTCCCCTCCCTCCCTTTCTTCCTTGCTTCTTCTCCTTTTTCTTCTCTGCCTCTTCTTTTCTCCTTCCTTCCTTCTTTCCTTCCTCTCTTCCTCCTGCCCACCCTCCCTTCCTCTTTCTTTCTTTCTTTCTTTCTTTCTTTCTTTCTTTCTTTCTTTCTTTCTTTCTTTCTTTCTTTCTTTCTTTCTTTCTTTCTTTCTTTGTCTCTTTTCCTTCCTTTCCCTCCCCCATCCATCCATCCTTCCTTCTTTCTCTCTTTCTTTTCCTTCCTCTCTACCTCCTTCCCACCTTTCCTTTCCTCTTTCTCCCTCCCCCCATTTCTTTCTCTCTCTTTCTCTTCCTTCCTCCCTCCCCCTTTCTCTCTCCTTCTTCCTTCCTCCCTTCCCCTTTCTCTCTCCCTCTTCCTTCCTCCCTTCCCCTTTCTCTCTCTTCCTTCCTCCCTCCCTCTCCCTGTCCACCTTCCCTTCCCTCTTCCTTCCTTCTTTTCTTTCTTTCTTTCTCTCTGTCACTCTCTCTCTCCCTCTCCCTCTCCCTCTCTCTCTCTCCCTCCCTCTTCCATGGGATGGATGTAAAACAAACTTCTGAAAGAGATTTTCTCTGAATCAAACAAGAGAGAAGGGCTGGATGGGAAGGTAAGGGACCTGCAAGTTTATTACTGTGCCAACAGTCAAAGGACAAGAAAGGGAGGCAGGATTCTGGAGGCAAAATATGTCAAAGAAAAGGGTGTTTTCAACAAATAATTTGGGTTCCAAGAGCAGGCCCTGCATCTGTCATAGATGGGTCTCTGGTAGTGATGACAGAAGGACAGAGAAAAACGAGGGAGGCAGGACCCTTGCAAACTTAGCAAAGGTTTACATTGGCTTGCTGGAGCTGGATAGACATCATTTGAATTTAAGGGACGAGTAGGGGGTTGGACTGGATGACCTCATGGCTCCTTTCTTCCTCATCCATACTAAAGATTCCTTATGATGCAGAGTCTCTGTGTATTTGATGGCTTTTAGGAGCAACTAAGAGGCTCTCTGGTTTTCTGGCAGCCAAAGTGAGGGTGGAAATTGTCCTTTGTGTTTTTAAAGGCGGAAATAATTGCAGTTAGTTATCTTTTCTTTTAAAGTATTCCCAATTATTATTATTTTCCTGAATCAATAAAATGTCCCTGTTTTTTACTATATGGTAAAGGAAAATGCTGGCAAAGCCTTAGAAAGTTGCAAACACCGGGGATATTTCTAAAAGCCCTCATTTTTTTCCCCAACAGCACCAAGCCATAAAATCCGTCACGGGTCATTTTCTGCATTTACTGCCTGCGGTTTGAATGATTCTTGGCAAAGCACAAAGATTGGGCTTGTTCTCCCACACGCAGAGAGGAAACAGGAAGTCTTCCTATGAAAGGATATTAAAATAAAATAAAATAAAATAACCATTTCCTGATCCTTCCCCTGCAAATAATTAAGCATTGGGACAAATCACTCTACCTAACTTAACACAAAAATGCCTGGTTGCCTTCACACAACACCCTTAGCCCAGGTCCATTCAGGACTTCATAGCTGCAGATACTCAATTTTGCTAAACTTGGTTTGGGTTAACTTGGATGACAAGGAGTCCTTGACTTATGGCCATCATGGAGCCTGGAATTTCTGGTCATAAGTTGAGCCACCCTTGTGACTTATTGGATTCTATGACCTTGTTTGCAGTGATTAAGCAAACAGAGACATGTTAACAGACAGGTGTTAACAGATAATCAGAGTTGGAAGGGACCTTAGAGATCATCCAGTCCAACCCTCCACCCAAGTGGGAGACCCTACACCATTTCTGACAGAAGGCAGCCCAGTCTCTTGAAAGTTTCAAGTGATGGTGCTCCCACAGCGGGTTGGAGGTCCCTTCCAACTGTTATTCTGTTGTTCTGTTTCTTGAATGAGACAACTAGCAGATACAGTTGTGTCTTGCTTTAGGCCCATAATAAATATTACCCACCTCTTAGGGATGTAGATAAAGGCTGAAAGACAATAATTTAGATCAAGGATCTTCAAACTGGGCAAGTTTAAGACTTGTGGACTTCAACTCCCAGAATTCCTGGGCTAACATGACTGGAGGAGGAATTCTGAGAGTTGAAGTCCACATGTCTTAAAGCTGTCAAGTTTGAAGAGCCCTGGTTTAGATGAACAGGTCCAACTGGATAGTACAGTTTGCCCTCGGAAGTTGTGGGAGCACCATCACTTGAGACTTTCAAGAAGAGATTGGACTGCCATTTGTCAGAAATGGTGTAGGGTCTCCTGCTTGGGCGGGGGGGGGGGGAGAGGGTTGGACTAGATGACCTACAAGGTCCCTTCCAACTCTGATTATCTGTTAAAATCTGTTACCTTGATAGCAATTGAGGTCTTGTGACTAATTTGCCTGAAATTCAGCCTCTTCTCAAAGGTGCATGTCATATTCTCCAGAGGATTAATTTACTGGGGTATAGGACACCATGGCAACTGCTACCTCTTAAGGAGTTGTAAGCATCTTTTTAGCAGCTGCCTGTGGGATGAACCAGTTGGATTGGGGCCATGTGTGATTTTTTGCTAGCTGTGTAAGCCGGGAAAAAATGCAGGCAATCCTCAACCACAATTGATCCCAAAAAACTTGCTAAGTTTGGAGACCTCTGTTCTATACAGTTGCCAAACGAGACAGCTGTCAGTAGATTGCTGCAGTTAAGTTGGTATAGAACTGAGGTCTCCAAACTTGGTAACTTTTAAGACTTGTGGACTTCAATTCCCAGAGAATTCTGAGAGTTAAAGTCCACAAGTCTTAAAGTTGCCAAGTTTGGGGACCCGTAGTATAGAATCTCCTGCTTGAGTAGGGGGCTGGACTAGAAGACCTCCAAGGTCCCTTCCAGCTTTATTCTGATTTCTAAAAAGTTAGCAAGTTAGCAACAAGATTGTAAAGAGAATCTGGCTTCCCTATTTTGATCTGCACCTTACAGAACTCAAAACAAAACCATTTTCCTACGGGAAAGATTCTTCTGATTAATTCCATATTTTATTTTACGGTCAATCCAACAGGCGACTTAGTTCATTTGTAACTTTCCCAAAAAAAACCTCAATGTTTTAATCACCCTTTTGCTGTTTATCCTGAAAGGATTATTTTAAATCAGGGCTCTTCAAATTTGACAGCTTTAAGACTTGTGGACTTCAACTGTCAGAATTCTTCCTCCAGACATGTTAGCTCAGGAATTCTGGGAGTTGAAGTCCTAAACTTTCCCAGTCTTAAAGTCTTGAAGTCTTAAACTTGCCCAGTTTGAAGACCCTTGTTTTAAACCCTTTAAACTTGCATTTAAAACTGATTGGTTGAAGGAATCACACCCATGCTGCAAAACCTGTCAATCCAAAAGTTCCTGAGAGCTGAAAAACAATCAGTGAGCCATTTCCAAAAAATGATCCAAAAAGGAAATATGAAAACGTAAGTTTCCTTTTTTAAGGCCCCAATTGTAATTTGAGCAAAAAAAAGATGTCTATTCTTTCGTCTCTCAAAGCTGGAGACTGCTGTTTTATGAGGAATAGCTGATTCTGGAGCATTTGTGGGCCATCTCAAGTCTTTTCCTGGTCCAGAAAGGAATTAAGAAGAGCCCATCTACTTGCTGGTTCTTCATTCCACCTTGGTCATCAACTCCGCTTTCAGTAGAGCCATTTTCAGTTTACCCTGCACATATAGTCTCCATATTCAGTTACCACTTCTTCCAAAATTAACCTAATACCACTTTTTAAGGCCTTGGTAAGGCCACACTTGGAATATTGCATCTAGTTTTGGTCTCCATGATGTAAAAAAGATGTTGAGACTCTGGAAAGAGTGCAGAGAAAAGCAACCAAGAGGATTAGGGGATTGGAGGCTAAAACATACAAAGAACGGTTGCTGGAACTGGGTACATCTTAGTTTGATGAAAAGAAGGACTAGGGGTGACATGATAGCAGGGTACCAATATTTGAGGGTCTGCCCCAAAGAGGAGGGGGGCAAGCTATTCTCCAAAGCACCTGAAGGCAGGACAAGAAGCAATGGGTGGAAACTAAACAAGGAGAGAAGCAACCTAGAACTCAGGAGAAATTTCCTCACAGTGAGAACAATGAATCAGTGGAACAACTTGCCTCCAGAAGTTGTGAATTGCTCCAACACTGGAGGTTTTTAAGAAGAGATTGGATAACCATTTGTCTGAAGTGGTGCAGGGTTTCCTGCCTAAGCAAGGGTTGGACTAGAAGACCTCCAAGGTCCCTTTCCAACTCTGTTAGTCTATTCTAACATTGACAGTCTTAGCATGGTGATGTCCAACTTGAACCTATTTACGATTGGTTCATGGTACTGTTGTACGATGCTCTATGTCCCAAGGCAAAAAGCTGCTTTGAGATCTACTGGGAGTGCAAATACCTCCCTGAAACATTATAATTTTTCTCCAGAGTCGCATAACTGCCTCCTCTGCAATTAAAGACAGTTTAGGTTGAAGGATTTGCAGAAGGATCCATCCTTTCTTGCTGGGTTGTCTTTGGAATCCCAAACTGATACTGCAGACTATTGTACAAATCTGGAAAAAGTACTAATTCACAAACTAAGTTAATTAAGTTGCATCCACACAATTGCTTTATTTTTCTGAATTATTGGAAATGTCTTATGGGCTGGTAACCGGTTTTAGTTTGGCAAGATTCTGTCTAGAAACAATAAAGAGATCTGAAGAAACACAATGCATCTTTCTTGGTCTCTGGAGCCTTATCATAAACATGATTAAAAGCCAAGTTTCTTCATGTTAATGACCATAATTGTTCCCTTCTTATTCTAAGACTTTTCAGTACGAAGTGCCTGCAGAAACATCCTTTAGTGAATAATGGAAATCTCTTCCTTATATCTATGTGAAGGTTTTAAGGTATTTTGACAATCAGCTTCTCTGTGGGACTGGTGAACTTGAGTGGAACTTGTGGATCTAGTTGGGCGACCCTGATTCTGGGTGGAATTAGGTGATGCTCAGCCAAATGCTTCCCAGGTTTGGCGCGTCTGTAGGGTAGAAATCCGTTTGGGCCATGTGCAGAGTACGAAAGTATAGGTTTCTTGCGTCCGTCAAACTGAAGGGGTTGACCTTGGTTCTCGCCACACGCGCAAACTTTGGAGATGAGGAAGCCCCAAGCAAAATCTGACACCTCCTCCGGGAGACAAAGTCTGGCCAGGAGGCAGAGGATGGCACCAAGGTCTGCCTTTTAAGTACCCCTGGGTTATGACCCAAGACGGGTTAGGTATTCCTGTAGATTTCTCTGGCTTTACTCCACAGAGACCCAATGTTGCTTCTTGGATGCTCTAATTGTTCTGAGCAAGAACTGTAAGCTTGGGATCAGATAAAGGTGGGGGTGCCTGTAATAGAGTGAGAGGATATCCCAGTTTAGCAGGATTTGGGTTTTGGTGCAAGACTGTTAATTTAAATCTGCCTGGCCAGAGGACTGTATAAGCCCTTCAGTATTGATTCATACACATGCCTGCCATCTTCCTTCTTTCCTTCCTTCCTCATCAAGATCGTCCTTCTTTCCATCCTCCCTCCCTCCCCTTTCTCTCCCCCTTCTTCCTTATCAGTCTTCCTCCCTCCCTCCCTCCCTATTTCCTCCTTCCTTCCTTCCTTTCTTCCTAAGATCATTCTTCCTCCCTTCTTCTTCCTTCATCAATAACTTCCTATTCCTCCCTCCTTCGTTCCTCCTTCTCTTCTCCCTCCCTCCTTACTTTTCTTTCCTTCCTTCCTAAGACCTTTTTTTCTTTCCTTCCTTCCTAGATCATTTAGGAATAGTTAGGGGCCTCGGTGGCGCAGTGGTTAGAGTGCAGAACTGCAAGCTACTCCTACTGCAATTTGGCAGATCGAATCCCACCAGGCTCAAGGTTGACTCAGCCTTCCATCCTTCCGAGGTGGGTAAAATGAGGACCCAGATTGTTGGGGGGCAAGAAGCTGACTCTGTAAACTGCTTAGAGAGGACTGTGAAGCAGTATATAAGTCTAAGTGCTATTGCTATTTTTCTTTCTTCATCAATTTCTCCCTCCCTTCTTTCTCCCTCCCTTCCTTCTTCCTCTCATCAATATTTTCCTTCCTTCCTAAATCATTCTTCTTTTCTTCCCCTTTCTCCATCAATATCTCCTTTCCTCCTTCCTTTCTGTGTGATATTGATTCCGGGGCATCTCCAAATATCTCTCTGTTTCTCCCCAATGCCAACATTAATGTATAAGTGTATTTTGGAAAATTAAAAAAAAAAAAGAATGAGTTTCAATCTATCACTTGTAATCATATAAATAAATATATATATAAATATAAATATATATTAAGAAGTGTTTATTTGCAAAAAAAAAAAAAAGGAGAGAGAGAGTGAGAGGAAAAAAATGTTTTAAATGTAAAGTATCTTATAAACTCCTGATTTGTGATGATCTGTCTTTTTTGGTAATCATTTGGAAAAAATTTCTCAGATAGAGTACTGTAATAAATAAATATTAATATCAGCACCACTGAAACCCTTGATGGGACAAATCTATGTACTGTATGTATTAAAAAGAAAAAGAAAAACCCACAGCTGTATCAAATAAATGTTTATTGACTTTTTTGTACTTTGGCCTGAGTGTCTTTTCTGGAAAAGCAGGGGATTGAAAAATAACTTCGTTTTTAAATCCAGTACTTGGTATATTGGTATATTCTGCCCCTCAAGCAGAATATAGATAATCTACTGTCTGTTTAATCATGACTTATCAAATAAATCAATTTTATCAAATAAAAACATTCACGTAAAGTATTAGTACCACTTCATAAAGCCTTAGTGAGGCCACACCTGGAATCCTGCATCCAATTTTGGTCACCACGTTACAAAAAAAGATGTTGAGACTTTGGAAAATGTCACAGAAGAGCAACTAAGATGATTAAAGGGCCTGGAGACTAAAAAATACGAAGAACGGTTGCAGGATTTGGGTTTGACTAATCTAGAGAACTGAAAGATTAGGTGGTGACATGATAGCAGCCTTCCAGTATTTGAGAGGCAGCCCCAAAGAAGGGGGACTCAAATTATTTTCCTAAAGTACCTAAAGGCAGGACAAAAAACCATGGATGGAAACTAATAAAGGAGAGAAGCAACCTAGAACGAAGAAGAAATTTTCTGACAGAACAATTAATTAGTGGAACTGCTTGCCTCCAGAAGTTGTAAATGCTCCAACACTGGAGGTTTTTAAGAAGAGACTGGACAGCCATTTGTCTGAAATGGTATAGTGCCTCCTGCTTGAGCACAGGGCTGGACTAGAAGACCTCCAAGGTCCTTTCCAGCTCGATTCTGATAAAAGTAAATACAATGGCTATTCAGTTTCATGCTTAGTCCTGCTTTATTTATCACAAATGCATACATGTAGCCCTTGACTTAACAACCATCCGTTTATAACACCACTGAAAACAGTGACTTGCAACCAGTCCTCACAACTTACGACCGTTTACAGCATTCCCCGTGGTCCTGTGATCAGAATTCAGGTGCTTGGCACCTTTATTGTCATTGCACCTTGTACAACAAAATCAAACACCATCTTCAGTGTACGTCATGACCATGAAAATAAACACACACATCCTTCGCACTCCACACATTGAAGTGAAAAAACCCTGATATTGCATTCATATTGCACTATACAGTAGAATTCAATAGAGTTACTGCCCTATTGTTCTATTTGTTCTTGTTTTTATTATTCTGTACCGTCTGCCAGATGGTAATAGTTCAGAAACAAGGGTTCCCAGGATGAGATGGATCTTTGAGGATGTTTTGAACATTTTTAAGGCAGTGGGAGCTCTAAAGCTCTTCCAAAGAGGGGAGAGGGCAGCCAAGGATCCTCTGGGCAATGACATTCACCCTCTGGAGTGCTTTCCTATTGGCCACTGTGCAACTGGAAAACCATACAGAGGTGTAGTAAGTTAAAAGGCTCTCTATGGTGCAGCGGTAGAAGGTCACCAGCAGTTTTCCATTCAGTGGTTGTTTTCCAAGAAGCCTCAGGTAGTATAATCTCTGCTGGGCCCTTTTGACCAGGGCTGCAATGGGAGCCCCCCAGGTCAGGTCCTCTTTTATGGTAACACCCGGAAACTTAAAACTGGCCACTTGCTCCACTCGGTCTCCATTGATAAGCCAGGGCTGGAGGTCTGATCTGTTCCTTCTATAGTCCACTCTAAGCTCCTTGGTCTTATTGGTGTTGAGGACCAAGTTAATTGTCTCCACACCACGAAAGCAACCGGTCCACCTCATCTCGGTAGGCAGACTCACCCCCCCTGGCATGTATTCACAACGGTTTCTGGGTTCTGGAGTCCTGTGATGGCCAGTTGCAACTTTCCCAGCCGGCTTCCAACACATAAAGCCAACGGGGGAAGCCAGAATCACGTAACAATTGCAGTGGTTCACTTAACAACTGTAACAAAGGTCACAAAATCGGCTTGGATTCTCTTAACCTCCCCCAGCCCTTTGCTTATCCCGGTTGGGGTCATACGTCAAGAATTGCCTGTATGCATCAAAAGGATAAGAGAGATGCTTTTTAAAAATGCAAGGAGTTCTTGACTTACGACCACCATTGAGACCAGCATTTATGTTGCTAAGTGTGATGACCCAGGGTGGGATACAAAATAAACACAGTCACAAAAAACAAAGCGAAGCCCCTTTTATTCCTTCACTTTGATTCCAAGCTCCAAATATCCTTGACTGGAGATTAAAAAAAAACTCCCACACAGTTACAAGAAGGAGGAAATGCTGTTTAAATTATAAAGAGTAAAATACAACACAAACCAGGCAAAATAAGGGCTGGAAGACGTCCACAGATATCAGAACACACACGCCAAACTCAGAGAGGAACAACAAGCTAGAGATATTTCCATGCTTTGTTTCCAGCACTTGCCCGTACGCATGTCCGTCCTCTTATCCAGTTGTCACAGCTGCAGCCCATGAAGTGGATCAAGGCCCTTTCCTCCCCCGTAGACCGTGTCTCTCCCTTATCCTCTCCTCCCTGAGTGCCCTAGGATGGAGATGGGAAGGGCCTGGGTCCTCCTCTGACTGCCCAGCCGGCCTCTGCCCTTCTCCAGTTTCCTCCACAACCTCCGGAGCAACATTTCCACTCCCTGTCGGCTGTTCCTCCTCTCCCTCAGAGTCAGTTTCCACCAGGGGCATGACACTAAGTGAGACATTTGGTTAAGTGAGTTTGTTTTATGACTTTCCTTTCCAGAGTTGTGAAGTGAATCGCTGCAGTTGTGAAATGAGTAACACGGTTGTTAAGCGAATTGGACTTCCCCCATGGATGTAGGTTGCAAAAGGGGATCGTGCAGCCCCGGGCCCCTGCAACCGTCATAACTATGAGCCAGTTGTGAAGCAACTGAATGTAAATCATATGACTGTGGGGATGTTGCAATGGTCACCAGTGTGAAAAATATAAGAGCTGTGGGGGTGCAGTGGTGAGAACGCAGTACTGCAGGCTACTTCTGCTGACTGCTGGTTGCCTGCAATTTGACAGTTCGAATCTCACTAGGCTCAAGGTTGACTCAGCCTTCCGTCCTTCCAAGTTGGGTAAAATGAGGACCCAAAATTCTTGGGGGCAATAGGCTGACTCTGTGATTCAGGTACTTTAGAAAATAGCTTGACCCCTTCCTCCTCTCTGTGGCAGCCCACCTCAAATATTGGAAGACTGCTATCCTGTCTCCCCTGGTCCTTCTCTTCACTAGATTAGCCAGGCCCAGTTCCTACAACATTCTTCATGTTTTAATCTCCATATCCCCATATTTTAATAGATCTTACAACACCGACTCTTAAATTTGGGGGCAGCTGTCTTTTAAAAGGCCCTATTGACCCTGATGCTATTAATGGCTCCCTCGGACAGCTGCCCCGAGGTGCCAAGGAAGACACGTGCCAACAAGGAGGCAGTCTTCTTCAGTGCTGCAGCTTGCGTGAAACACTTGTTGTGATTTACAGGGACAGATTTCACCACCTGTTCCGTTTTTTAGGCCAGTTGGTGCCAGGGGTGCCCAGCTTGGAAACTGGCAGCGGGGCGTGTGTGTGTGTGTGTGTGTGTGTCTTTCTTGTATCCTGCAATCAAGATGGGGAAATCTCTTTGCTAGGAATTTTAATTCCCAGGCTTCATTATCTCAGCTTTGAATCGCAACAGGCTGTAGTCACACAGGTACAGAGAGATTAATGTCTCTGGTTTGCCTTAAATAAAAAGCAGCAGTAGCAGCCAAGGGGCTTACTAGCACCTTAAATTCTGTGAGGGAGAGTGAAAGGATCCAACGCAGCAGGGATACAGAGAATCAACAGCATTGTGAGTTCGAGTCCTGCCTTAGGCATGAAAGTCTGCTGGGAGACTTTGGGCCAATCACCAGGAGACAGTGAGTTCTAATCCTTCCCTAGCCATGAAGAACAGCTGGGTGAATTTGGGCCAATCACCAGGGGACGGTGAATTCTAGTTCTACCTTAGGCATGAAAGCCAGCTGAGTGACTTTGGGCCAGTCTCTATCTCTCTCAGCCCAACCAAACTCACTGGGTTATTGTGGGGAAACTAGAAGGAGGAAGAAGTATTGGGCATGTTCTCTGCTTTGAGTTATTTATAAAAAAACTATAAAAGAATATAAATAAATAAAATTAATTAAATCCTGTTGAGAATCCCCTTTCTTTCTTTCTTTCTTTCTTTCTTTCTTTCTTTCTTTCTTTCTTCCTTCCTTCCTTCCTTCCTTCCTTCCTTCCTTCCTTCCTTCCTTCCTTCTTTCTTTCTTTCTTTCTTTCTTTCTTTCTTTCTTTCTTTCTTTCTTTCTTTCTTTCTTTCTTTCTTTCTCTTTCCTTCCTTCCTTCCTTCCTTCCTTCCTTCCTTCCTTCCTTCCTTCCTTCCTTCCTTCCTTCCTTTCTTTGTTTTTCCCTCTCTTTCTTTCTTTCTACCTCTTTCTGACCAAAATAATTAAAACTAAGTGAGAATGATCGTTTTAAAAGGAAAAAGCTTTGTGAGACGAAACTTTCTATCCAGATGGTTTACCACTCCCTTCTTCTGGGATGGTTTCACCTCCTTCATCCTCCCCCCGGGCTGCCCCCAATGTGCCAATTTAGCCAACATCCCTGGGATTTCCTAGTAGTGAGGCTGTTGGTTTGCGCTCTGAGCTTGGCCAATTTGATTGCAAACGTTTCATCACCATGTGAGGAGACATTGTCGGTGCATTTTGAGTTTTGCTCGTTTGTCAGATCACAGGTCTTTAAATACCTTTTTATACCTTTTCCAGAGCTTTGTTCTGACAGATGAGCACAACTCAAAGCGCACTGACAATGTTTCCTTGAATGGTGACGAAACGTTTGCAACCAAATTGCCAAGTTCGGAGCTCAAACCAACAACCTAACCACCAACCCGAGTTACTAATATTCAAATGCATTTCAATTTCCTGGTGGTCTCCCATCCAAGGAGTCACCAGGCTTGAAACTTGCTTAGCCGCTGGAAATCAGCCACTGGAGCTTGATTAAGAGGAAGGTGAGTGGGTGATTTGGCAGAAGGGCTAAGTAAATGTCAACCTGTCCAAATTATGGGAGGTTTATTGATTTCAACTGGTTGTTGTCAGGTTGCCAACACAGGGCGCCACAATTGTGGTACATCCCTATTTCCCCCATCAAGTTCCAACAGAAACCTGCGAAAGCAAAGAAGCCAAAACTTTGCAAATTTGCAAGATCTCCATTTTAGCTGGAAGGAAATATTCCCTAAGCCAGAACCCCTGAAAAACACACAAGCGGGGAAATTGCAAAATTTCGCCCCTTTGGCTGATTTATTCTCTCTTCTTTCGATATTTTCTCCCTGACGGGTAGTCCTCGACTTATGACCATAATGGAGCCCAACATTTATGTTGCTAATTAAGACAGTTGTTAAATGAGTTTGGTCCCATTTCAATTACCTTTCACCATTGTTAAGTGAATCACTGCAGTTGTTAAGTTACACAGTTGTTAAGTGAACCTGGCTTCCTCATTGCCTTTGCTTGTCAGAAGGTCGCAAAAGGGAATCATTTGACCACCCCCCCAGACATTGCAACCATCATAAATACGAGTCGGTTGCCCAAAAGCGTCCAAATTTTGATCCCCTGATGATGGCGATGCTGCAAAGTTCGTCCCTGTAAGAAATGGCCATAAGTCACTTGTTTTGGTTGCCATTGCATCTTTGAACGGTCACTAAATGAACTGTCGCAAGTCGAGGACGAGGATATTTAAGGGCAAGGGTCAAAAATGGATATTCCTAAGGAAAAGTGTTAAGACTATAAGATAAACTCTGGGGAAATTCCACATA
Organism: Hydrophis major; assembly: GCA_033807585.1. Classification (NCBI taxonomy): domain Eukaryota; kingdom Metazoa; phylum Chordata; class Lepidosauria; order Squamata; family Elapidae; genus Hydrophis; species Hydrophis major. The sequence goes on from CM066330.1 coordinate 259,311,674, forward strand.
ATATGCCTGGAATATTGAATGGTCACTAAATAAGCCGTTGTAAGTCGAGGACTACGTGGTATTTGCTTTCTGGGGCCGTCCCACTCCCGCCAAAGCGAGGCGCGGTCGTTAAACGGCAACTCCCCCCCACATACACACCCCGCCCTCCTTTCACTTTCCTTTCCTTGGCGCCGACCCGCCTCCCCCAGCCGGGCTCCAAGACTACAACTCCCGTCAGGCCCGAGGCCGCGAAGCTCCCTGGGCCTCGTAGTCTATCGAGGCGCCTTTCCGCGTCGGCCAGAAGGGCTTTCCTCAGCGCGGGGGAACTGCAACTCCCAGAAAGCCGCGGGCGGCGGACCGCCAAAACCCCGTCTCCCCCTCCGTCCTGCCTTGGCTCTCAACAGCTGATCGGAGGAGCGACCATGGCTGCAGCTGCTCGCGCCGTCGCCGCCGCCGCCGCCGCGGCCGAGCAAGGAGGGACCGACGGGGCGGGCAGAGGCGACGGCAGGTCAGAGGCCTCGCCGGGCTGGAGGGTGTGTGGTGGGGGAGGTGTTGGGGTGTGTGTGTGCGGCGGGGCCTGGGGTCCAAAGCTGGGAGGACGGGCTTCCTCTTCGGGGGTCTGGGTGCGAGATCCTCTCTCTTTACTCCGGGACGGGCGCGGCGCTCCGACTGGGGGGACGCCTGTTGCTTTGCTTTGGCTTCCTCCCGGGGGCGCCTTTTGGGCAGCAACTCCGGCTTAGTTAGATTCCTCTTTTTTTAAAAAAATATGTAGCCTTTCCTAAGGCAAGGTTTGCAGGTAGACTGCTCCTGGAGGGGGAGGCTCTGCCTCAAGGGGTGGGGGGTGGGTGGGGGGAAAGAAGGCGGCGTTGGGATGGGGGAAACTGATCGAGGAGAGAGAGAGAGAGAGGAGGGAACCTTTAAAAAAAAAAAAAACAACCTAATGCGGGGGAGGTCTTCAAACTTGGCAGCTTGAAGACTTGTGGACTTCAACTCCCAGAATTCCTCCTCTGGTCATGTTAGCTCAGGAATTCTGGGAGTTGAAGTCCACAAAGTCTTAAACTTGCCAAGTTTGAAGACCCTTGCTCTATTCTATCTATCTATCTATCTGTCCGTCCATCCGTCCTGTCCTGTCCTATCCTATCTCTGCCTTTCTTTCTATTCTACCTCTCCTTGTCTGTTCTATCTATCTATTCATCTATCTCTTCTCTCTCTTCTATATATCTATCCATCCCTTCCCATCCCTTCCCATCCCATCCCATCTCTGTCTTTCTATCTATTCGACCTCTCTATCTATTCTGTCTGTCTGTCTGTCCATCCGTCCTGTCCTGTCCAATCCTATCCTATCTCTTCTCTCTCTTCTATATATCTATCCATCCCTTCCCATCCCTTCCCATCCCATCCCATCTCTGTCTTTCTATCTATTCGACCTCTCTATCTATTCTGTCTGTCTGTCTGTCCATCCGTCCTGTCCTGTCCAATCCTATCCTATCCTATCCTATCCTATCCTATCCTATCCTATCCTATCCTATCCTATCCTATCCTATCTCTGCCTTTCTTTCTATTCTACCTCTCCTTATCTATTCTATCTATCTATTCATCTATCTCTTCTCTCTCTTCTATCTATCCATCCATCCATCCATCCCATCCCATCCCATCCCATCCCATTCCATCCTATCTCTGTCTTTCTATCTATTCAACCTCTCTATCTATTCTGTCTGTCTGTCTGTCTGTCTATCTATCTATCTATCTATCTATCTATCTATCTATCTATCTATCTTATCTATCTATCCATCCATCCATCCATCCTCTCTCTATTCTATCTCTCTTTATTCTACCTTTCTCTATTCTATCTATTCTCTCTTTCTCTCTCTCTCTCTCTATTCTGTTCATCTCTCTTTATCTATTCTACCTCTCTATCTATTCCAGGGGTCTTCAAACTGGGCAAGTTTAAGACTTGTGGACTACAACTCCCAGAATTCCTCCTCCAGTCAAAGTTGGCTCAGGAATTCTGGGAGTTGAAGTCTGCAAGTCTTAAACTTGCCCAGTTTGAAGATCTTTGACTTAAAGCAAGGAGACATGTGAACCATTTGATCCAGCAAGGACGGCTTGCCACCAGAGGTGGTGGGTGCTACTTGGCTCCATCCTTGGGAGGTTTGAGAGAGGAATGAGACAACTGTAGTCAAGAATGTCTGTAAGGGGGATGCTCAGGCATCCAGATCGTAGTTGTCTCAAAGGGGCTTTATAAGAGGCAGCTGGACTTTCTGTTGTTGTTTTTCTTTGAAGAGGTTTCGCTCCTCATCCAAGAAGCTTCTTCAGCTCTGGCTAAATGGTGGGGAACAGAAGGTTTTATGCTTCTTACAGACAGCTGGTCATTTGCATCCTTTTCAGAGAGGCCTTGAGGCCACCTGGAGGTTCATGTGTGTCCTCAGGGTCACCTGAGTAGGAGTACCATTTGCCAAGAATGGTAGAGGAGTCTGCTGCTTGGGTGGGGTGGGGGGGTTAGACTAGAAGACCTCCAAGGTCTCTTCCAACTCTGGTATTTTGTTCTGTTCTGGGCTTTTCTGTGCCTCCTCTCCTTTTTAATTCCTCACCCCTTCTAGAAGCCTTTGATGCAGGGTGGGGACAGTGAAATTGTAGTTTGGCGGCTGATGCAGCTGGCCTGGCTTTTCTTTAACGGCAAATTAGTGTGAGACAATCTAGGATTAAGATAGTTAATGCACAGAGTTTAGCATGTTGTCTGGGGGAGAGAAGGGGTCTGTGAAATTAGGCATTTTGGGGTACCAAAGTCCAGTGGGGGCTGAGGAGGTGTGGAGTTGTTGTTCGTGATATTCCTGTTGTGATATTCCTGTTGCGTGCCCATTCATTCATTCATCCAGTCAGTCACTCACTCAATCAATCGATCAATCAATCAATGTCTTTATTAGATTTATTTATTAGATTAATTTAAATGTAGTTCTCAATTTACAACCAACATGTGTTAATGACCATTTGAAATGAAAATGACACTGAAAAAAGTGACCTGACCAGTTGTCACACAATTGTTGCAGCCCATTCATTCATTCATTCATTCATTCATTCAATTTCTTTATTGGATTTAGTTATTAGATTAGTTTATGGGTAATCCTCGATTTACAACCATTCATGTAGTGACCATTCAAAGTTACAATGGCCCTGAAAAAATACAAAAGTCAAAGCGGGCATCCAGATTCACTTAATGACTACATCATTCACTTGAATCTGCAGTGATTTTTGTTATAACAACTGTGGCAAAAAAAACTCATAAAATGGGGCATAACTCAAGTTAACAACTGCCTTGTTTAGCCACAGAAATTTGGGGCTCCATTGTGGTTATATGTTGAGGACTACCTGTATATTTTGTTCATTTTGAGAAAGGAAAAGGAGGTGTGAGGTTGTGGTTTTGAGTCAAACTCTTCCCTCCAAACATAACAGAAGCATGGATTTTGCGGTTACTTGCTCCAAACTTTTATATGACTCACTGAGCATGGAATTATTTTATTTTTTTGAGGTTTCACAACACACCAAGCAGTGTTTGTGTGATATGTGCAAATCAAAATGAAAAGTTATTGAGCTTTGTCATTTGAGTTGTTAATTTGGAGCCAGTTAATTTTAGTGGTTAACCACCAGGCTGGAAAGCAGGAGACAGTGAGTTCTAGTGCCACCTTAGGCACGAAAGACAGCTGGGTGTTTTTGCACCAAACACCAGGAGACAGTGAGTTCTAGTCTCTCCTTAGGCCTGAAAGCCGACTGATTGATTGTGGGCCAATAACCAAGAGATGGTGAGTTCTAGTTCCGCCTTAGTCATGAAAGGAACCTGGATGACTTTGGGCCAGTCACCAAGAGACGGTGAGTTCTGGTTCTGCTTTAAAAATGAAAGATGGCTGGGTGACTTTGAGCCAATCACCAGGAGACAGTGACTTCTAGTCCTGCTTTAAGCATGACATTTTGGGTTCAATTGTGGCCATAAGTCAAGAACTACCCATATATATATCCCATGGGATCACCACTGTCACCTGTCATTGCAAACCTGTTCATGGAAGAATTCGAATCCAGAGCCCTGGCTAATGCCATCCTCAAACCCAAACTATGGTTAAGATATATCGATGACACATTCGTGATTTGGCCCCATGGACAAGAAAACCTAAACAACTTCCTAACACACCTAAACAGCGCACACCCCAAAATCAAGTTCACCATGGAAACAGAAACAAACAAACAACTACCATTCCTAGATGTACTAATCTACAAGAAAACAGATGGCACACTAGGACACACCATATACCAGAAGAAAACACATACTAACCGCTACCTCAACGCCCAATCCCACCACCACCCAGCACAGATAAACTCCGTGGCTAAAACACTAATTATTAGAACCAAACGCCTGGCAGACAAGACACACATTAAGACTGAACTATGCACCCTGACTAAAATATTGACAGCCAACGGCTTCCACAAAAGCAAAATCACCAACTTGATCCACAAAAGCACACTGAGACATAATAGAGACCCAGAAGATGAACAGACCCATGGAACAGCTGTCCTGCCCTACATAAGAGGCACTACAGACAAAATTAGTAAGATTCTATACAGACACCACATCAAGACTGCCTTCAAAACAGACAGAAAAATAGCAGCCATCCTCAGGAACCCCAAAGACAAAATTGACCTGGAAAACCAAGGCATATATGAAGTCCCCTGTGCATCATGCCCGGCCACATACATTGGACAGACCAATAGAAGAATAAGCACCCGCCTGGATGAACACAAAAATGCAGTCAAAAAGCTGGAACACACTTCCTCACTTGTCCAACACATGGAAGCCACAGGTCATAACATCAACTTCAATGGCACCAAAACCCTAGCCATCATAGAAAATCCCAGCCACAGAATCATCAGAGAAGCCATAGAGATTGAAAAAAGACCAGAAAGCATGAACAGAAGAGATGATTCCACCAGGCTGTCAATCATTTGGAAGCCTGCACTCACAAACAAAAAAATCTCCACACCACAAGCCAGGCAAACACCTGGGCACAAACAGATCCCCCCTGATACCTCCAGCTCAAACACACCCCAACCAGGCACCCAGATGAAACCCAGCTTCCTAACTAATGATAGCCGTCCATTTACCCGAAGCCAAGCTGCACTAAAGGCCTCCAATAAAGTAACACAATGTTGCCAGCCAATCAAGATACAAAAAGAGCCCCCCCCCCAAAAAAACAGACAGAAGATATTAGTAGCAGAACACAGCACACTCCAAGACCAATAAACACAGACCAAGACTCTCAACCAATCAGGAGGAAGAAAAAACCATTCTGACACAGCAATAGGCTGCCCCAAATTTAAATCTGAAACCACTGTAAAAGTCTGACTCAAGACAAACACCATACAGAAGCCTGATGATGGCAGATGAGATTCTGCTGAAACGTTGCTACAACTTTAAAAGCACCACGTGGGAAAATACCCGAACAAAGCTGAATGCCATATATATATATAGTTATGCTTATGCCTTACGCCCTCGTCAAGTTTTTGTCGAATTTCCAGATTCTGCAAAACACAGTTTGCAATCCTCGTTTACACCTTCCCCTATTAGGCATAGCCATGCTTGATTTATGACACCGGATTAGCTCCATACAAGCCGTGGAACAAAGTGCATTTCTTTTCCACAACAGAGCAAGTAGAACAGACGTGTTCGCACTCCTGGGAGAATAGAGAGATGCAGTTTTCCCCCTGACATATTAAATTTCAGTCCATGCTGTGTCGTTTCCAACAGGAAATAAATTTTTGCCTTCTTGGCAAGTTCTTGATTATAGCTAGTCCTCTATTTGCGACCATAACTGAGCCCAACATTTATTTATGTTGCTAAGCAGGACATTGGTTGAGCATGTTTTGCCCCATTTTATCAATTTCTGTTGTGGTTCGCCGGCAGCAGGTGAGTAGCCGGTGCCCAATCTGCATGTGTGCAGGGCTGCTCATAGGAAAGAGCAGCTGCATTGGCACAGGTGACTCGGGAGTAAGGTTGTAAAATGATGGCCCCTCCCTTAAGGGATAAAAGCCAGCCCTCAGAGGTGGGATTCTTTGCAGGAAGCAAAGCCTTGTGGAAGTTCGGACTCTCTGGGTTTGTGTTGGAAAACTTTTTGTTTGAAATATTTCTTGGCAACTTAATCTAGTGCTTTTGGCAGCCTTGCACAGTCTTGGCAAGGGTTGTTCTTATTAGAGGCAATTAGTTTTAATAGCTCTTTAACCAAGGGGTGGGATTCAATTTTTTTAACAACTGGTTCTGTGGGTGTGGCTAAGTTGGTGGGCATGGCTTGATGGTCATGTTATAGGCTGGGCATGGCCAACTCAATATCACTCACATCGAGTCAGGCATCTCCTTACCTGGCCTCTCATGACTGTGGGGATGCTGCAACAGTTGTAAGTGTGAAAAATGGTCATAAGTCACTTTTTGCAGTGCCATGGTAACTTTGAATGGTCCCTCCACACAAGCAAAGTACCAGCAAAGGAGGGGGGAAAAAAACTCCAGAGGAGTTCCTGAGACAGAAAGTCTAGTCCTGCCAAGAATGTAATAAGGGTTAACGGAGAGGCAGTTTCTGTAAGCAACACCAGAATGTTCCTTTCCTGCCTTCCTTACAGGATTAGCCCAGTAATTTCTTCTAACAACCGGTTCTCCGAACTGCTTAGAATGTTAACAACCGGTTCTAGCGAATAGTTGCGAATTGGTAGAATCCCACCCATGCTTTAACCATGAATGAACCAAAGGCATTAAAAGGTTTTGCTTTTATCTCTGTTTGGTGTTTGTTTCCTTGGAACAAGGTTTGGGTCAGAACACTTTCTTTGCCATCATTGTGAAGTGAATACTGCGGTCGTTAAGTGAATAACTAAGCGCTTACCAGCTTTAATCACTAATAATAACTTAAATACCTTTGAATGGTCACTAAATGAACTGCTCCCCTTGTGCAGTTCTGGGCTTTGCCCTCTCTTCTTGGACCATTCTTTCGGCAGCCTCTCTTTGCCCCATCCCTTTAGGCCAGGGTGTCAAACTCGAGGTCTGTGAGCTACATCTGGCCCACAGAGTGCTTAGATATGGCCTGTGCGGCCGCAGAGGGCTGCAGGAGGCCGTCCAGGTTGAAAACGTGTGTTGTTGTTTTTTGCTGGCAGAGGGCTATCAAAACAAACTAGAAACTAAAACGAAAGGAGAAATATTTCCCCATTTGAGCATGCAAGTAGGGGCAAGAAAGGAGAATGGGAAAGAGAAAAGAGAAGGGAAGATGAGAAGAGAGCAAGGAAGGAAAAAGAAGGAAAGAGGGGAAGGAGGAAGAATGGAGAATGAAGAGGGAAGGAAAGAGACGGGAAGGAAGGAAGGAGAAAGAAGGAAAGAAGGAAGAATGGAGAATGAAGAGGGAAGGAAAGAGAAGGGAGGGAAGGAAAAAGAAGGAAAGAGGGGAAGGAGGAAGAATGGAGAATGAAGAGGGAAGGAAAAAGGGAAGGGAGGGAGGGAGGAGAAAGAAGGAAAAGGGAAGGAAATAGAAAGAAGGGAGAATGAAGAGAGAAGGGAAGGAAGGAAGGAGAAAGAAGGAAAGAGGGAAGGAAAGAGAAGGGAAGGAAGGAAGGAGAAAGAAGGAAAGGGGGAAGGAAGAAGAAAGAATGGAGAATGAAGAGGGAAGGAAAGAAGGGAAGGAAGGAGAAAGAAGGAAAGAGGGGAAGGAAGTAGAAAGAATGGAGAATGAAGAGGGAAGAAAAAAAGGGAAGGAAAAAAGGAAAGGAAAGGAAGGAAAGGAAAAGAGGAAGGAAGGAGAAAGAATGAAAGAAGGGAAGGAAGAAGAATGGAGAATGAAGAGGGAAAGAAAAAGTAGGGAAGGAAGGAAGGAGAAAGAAGGAAAGGGGGAAGGAAGAAGAAAGAATGGAGGAAAAAGGGAAGGAAGGAAGGTTATTAGGAGAGGGAGGGAGGGTCTTGGGGAAGTCCTGCCTTAACACTTGGCCATCACAGGTCCTCCCAACACGAGTCCTATGTCATGTCACCCCAGCCCTCCGAGGTCAAACACAACCCCGATTCAGCCCTTGATGAAATCCAGTTTGACACTCCTGCTCTAGGCCTTTCTCACACCTCATTACAGGGGGTCCTCAACTTATGACCACAATCGAGCCCGACATTTCTCTTGCTGAGCGAGACATTTGTTCAGTGAATTTGGCCCCCCTTTTACGACCTTCCTTGCCATGGTGGTTAAGCGAATCGCAGCCATTCTTCAGTCCGCAACACAGTCGTTAAGGTGGAATCCGGCTTCCTCCATTGACTGTGTTCATCAGAAAGTTGGATGTGACCCCCAGGACAAGGCAAACGTCGTAAACGCGAGTCAGTTGCCAAGTGTCTGAATTGTGATCACAGGGATGCTGCCGTGTTGCAAGTGTGAAGAACGGTCATAAGTCACCTTTTTTTTCAGTCCCGTTGTACCCTTGAACGGTCACTAAACAAACTCTTGTAAGTCGAGGACTACCTGTGTAGTAGACCAGTGGTTGACAACCAGTGAGCCGGGGGCCACTGGTGGTCCGCAGAGAAATGTCCCACCCCTCCAAGAAATGTATCCAGGCTGCACAGGAACATAAGGCTGTGCTGCCCCAGATGGCCCGCGGGAGCACACGGCTTGCGTTGCTTGCATTGCAAACAATACAGGTAGTGAGGGGAGGGGAGGAAGAGTGGAGGGGAGGAACTTGCTCTACTCACCCTACGTGCCTGGCCTGGCCACCGGGCTGCTTCTTTCCGCTTCTTTCTTCTTCTGCTTTTGGCAATACGCAAGGAAAGCAGCCGAAGTCTTCCTTTCTCTCCCCCAAACTCCGCCAGAAATGAGTCTTGGGGACCCTGCAAGGCCTCCTGCTCCAAGAGGCTGCGCCATGAAAGACTCGTTTCTGGAGGAGTTTGGGGGAGAGAAAGAAAGACTTCTGCGGCTTCTGCGGCTTTCCTTGCATGAAGCCAAAAGTCTCTCTTTTCTCTCTCCCTCTCTCCCCCTGAGAACAGAGCTGGAAATGGTATCCTGCGATCCCAAATAATGATCGATCGGGAAGAAAAATGGGGTGGGGAATTTTCCTGTAGCCTTTTGGAGGGATTTTCCCAGGGTCTCTGGTTCGCAGGATTGAAAATTATGAGTTTGGTGGTTCCTGAGGTCCAAAAGGTTGTCGTCCCCTGATGTAGCAGCCATCTGTGGTACTGTATCAGGGGCTGCTCTTATCTGCCACTAGGGGGCAGTTTAATCCTTCCACTGTGTCAGTGTTCCAGAAAACCTCAACTCCAATAAATAACTCCGAGACAGACATCTTCTCAAATTTCCCTTTTATTAGAGTAGGAGTAAACTGGCACATCTGAGAAATCCTGAATCTGAAAGTTCCGTGTTTCCCTCCACTTACAAGTAAAAAAAATTACAAATCCACCCTCTACACCCATCACCGCATCACATGCCCCAATCACCATCCGTCCCAACTTGAGACGCCCCCTCTACTCCTCCTCAGCCACGTGCGGAAACAACATGACCTTGACTCCAAAGAAGAATGCTATTATGTCTAACCGCAGATGTTCCATGCAATTCTCCCCTCCCATCTTCCCAGGTTCAAGAATGTGGGAGTGTGGAAGCTTCGGGTGCTAATATGGCTTCCAAACCTGACACACTGATTAGAAAGCAAAGGTGAATCCAGAATAGAATGGAATGGAATAAAAAGTAGGGTAGGGTAGGGTAGGGTGGGGTAGAGTAGAGTAGAGTGGAGTGGAGTGGAGTGGAGTGGAGTGGAGTGGAGTAGTATAGAGTAGAGTAGAGTAGAGTAGTATAGAGTAGAGTAGAGTAGAATAGTGTAGAGTAGAGTAGAGTAGTATAGAGTGGAGTGGAGTAGTATAGAGTAGAGTAGTATAGAGTAGAATAGAGTAGAGTGGAGTAGAGTAGAGTAGAGTAGTGTAGAGTGGAGTGGAGTAGAGTAGAGTAGAGTAGAGTAGAGTAGTATAGAGTGGAGTGGAGTGGAGTGGAGTGGAGTGGAGTAGAGTAGAGTAGAGTAGAGTAGAGTAGAGTAGCATAGAGTAGAGTAGAGTAGAGTAGAGTAGTATAGAGTAGAGTAGAGTAGAGCAGAGCAGTATAGAGTAGAATGGAATGGAGTGGAGTAGAGTAGAGTAGTACAGAGTAGAGTGGAGTAGAGTAGAGTAGAGTAGTGTAGAGTGGAGTGGAGTGGAGTAGAGTAGTATAGAGTAGAGTAGAGTAGTATAGAGTAGAGTAGAGTGGAGTGGAGTGGAGTAGAGTAGAGTAGAGTAGTATAGAGTAGAGTGGAGTGGAGTGGAGTGGAGTGGAGTAGAGTAGTATAGAGTAGAGTAGAGTGGAGTGGAGTAGAGTGGAGTAGAGTAGAGTAGTATAGAGTGGAGTGGAGTGGAGTGAAGTAGTATAGAGTAGAGTAGAGTAGTATAGAATGGAGTGGAGTGGAGTGGAGTGGAGTGGAATAGTATAGAGTAGAGTAGAGTAAAGTAGAGTAGAGTAGAGTAGAGTAGAGTTGTATAGAGTAGAGTAGTATAGAGTGGAGTGGAGTGGAGTGGAGTGGAGTGGAGTAGAGTAGAGTAGAGTAGTATAGAGTAGAGTAGTATAGAATGGAGTGGAGTGGAGTGGAATAGTATAGAGTAGAGTAGAGTAGAGTAGAGTAGAGTAGTATAGAGTAGAGTAGTATAGAGTGGAGTGGAGTGGAGTGGAGTGGAGTAGTACAGAGTAGAGTAGAGTAGAATAGATTAGAGTAGAGTAGAGTAGTATAGAGTAGAGTAGTATAGAGTGGAGTGGAGTGGAGTGGAGTGGAGTGGAGTGGAGTGGAGTGGAGTGGAGTGGAGTGGAGTGGAGTAGAGTAGAGTAGAGTAGTATAGAGTAGAGTAGTATAGAATGGAGTGGAGTGGAGTGGAATAGTATAGAGTAGAGTAGAGTAGAGTAGAGTAGAGTAGTATAGAGTAGAGTAGTATAGAGTGGAGTGGAGTGGAGTGGAATAGTATAGAGTAGAGTAGAGTAGAGTAGAGTAGAGTAGAGTAGTATAGAGTAGAGTAGTATAGAATGGAGTGGAGTGGAGTGGAATAGTATAGAGTAGAGTAGAGTAGAGTAGAGTAGTATAGAGTAGAGTAGTATAGAGTGGAGTGGAGTGGAGTGGAGTGGAGTAGTACAGAGTAGAGTAGAGTAGAGTAGATTAGAGTAGAGTAGAGTAGTATAGAGTAGAGTAGTATAGAGTGGAGTGGAGTGGAGTGGAGTGGAGTGGAGTGGAGTGGAGTGGAGTAGAGTAGAGTAGTATAGAGTAGAGTAGTATAGAATGGAGTGGAGTGGAGTGGAATAGTATAGAGTAGAGTAGAGTAGAGTAGAGTAGAGTAGTATAGAGTAGAGTAGTATAGAGTGGAGTGGAGTGGAGTGGAGTGGAGTAGTATAGAGTAGAGTAGAGTAGAGTAGATTAGAGTAGAGTAGAGTAGTATAGAGTAGAGTAGTATAGAGTGGAGTGGAGTGGAGTGGAGTGGAGTGGAGTAGAGTAGAGTAGAGTAGAGTAGAGTAGAGTAGTATAGAGTGGAGTGGAGTGGAGTGGAGTGGAGTAGAGTAGAGTAGTATAGAGTAGAGTAGAGTAAAGTAGTATAGAGTGGAGTGGAGAGTGGAGTGGAGTAGAGTAGAGTAGAGTAGAGTAGAGTAGTATAGAGTAGAGTAGAGTAGAGTAGTATAGAATGGAGTGGAGTGGAGTGGAGTAGAGTAGAGTAGAGTAGAGTAGAGTAGAGTAAAGTAGTATAGAGTGGAGTGGAGAGTGGAGTGGAGTAGAGTAGAGTAGAGTAGAGTAGTATAGAGTAGAGTAGAGTAGTATAGAGTAGAGTAGAGTAGAGTAGTATAGAATGGAGTGGAGTGGAGTGGAGTAGAGTAGAGTAGAGTAGAGTAGAGTAGAGTAGAGTAGAGTAGAGTAGAGTAGAGTAGAGTAGTATAGAATGGAGTGGAGTGGAGTGGAGTGGAGTGGAGTGGAGTAGAGTAGAGTAGAGAAATTGCTGTTGCTGTTGTTCTCTCTCCCCCTCCCTGTCTCCCTAACCCATCCATCTATCCATCTATCCATCTGTCTAAATGCAGCATTGCAGGCTAACTCTGCTCACTGCCAGGAGTTTGATCCTAACCGGCTCAAGGTTAACTCAGCCCTCCATCCTTCCGAGGTTGGTAAAATGAGGTTACATGAGGCCGACTCCGTAAACCGCTTAGAGAGGGGCTGTAAAAGCCCTGTGAAGCGGTATATAAGTCTTAAGTGCTGTAGCCATCGGTCGATTGCAAACGGACGCTTGACATTGGAAGAGATTACCTCCTGCCACGATACCTTTCGATGCCACCCAACCTCTGCCTCTGCCTCTCCCAGGGTCCCAGGGCAGGACTGCACAGCTGCTGCAGAAAAATGCCAAATCCAGCCTGAACATCTGTCTGACCCCATCCTATCTCCTCTGGCCCAGAGACTTGCAAACACTGGGGAAAGGAGGTCGATGGAGAACCGCACAGTCTTTTTGCAATGCCCCCCCTTCCTTCCCCGTATCCTTCCCCTCCGGCCTTAAGACCTGGTCTAAATGCCCGATGTAACCACAGTGTCTCTATCCCTGGGTGTTTTTTTTTTTTTTTTTGCTTTTTGTTGTTATGCACCATAAGGGACTTCAGGCTGAGCTGCCGTCCTCTTTGGAAAGCCAGATCTATTAATATATCAGGTAATGAATCTAATCCCTAGGATGAAGCTATCCTCTTAGGCATTCTGGTTGATCCAGTTCTCGGTCGCTGCTGCGTTGACTCTCTTTCCCCCCCCCCCCCCCCGTCTGTCTTGGTGTGACAACGTCGGGTCTCTTCGGGGGTCCTAAATTGCACCCCCACAAGAAAAGGAAGGCGTCTTAAAGACCCCCGAATGCTTCTAAGGCTAAGATGAGACCTCAAGGCGATAGGTTTGAGTCCATGACCTGAATCAACCCCCCATTTTTTTTTCTCTTCCCTTTGCCAATACCCCCCCCTCATCCCTTCCCATCTCTCTGGGATTATTTAACCAAGATGAACCAATCGCTGGCATATTCAGGGGTCAGGATTTCCGGCTTTAGGGCTTTGGGAGCTGACGGTGGCGGGTGAGTATCGGGCATCCAGAGTGTACGTAAACCTCAATTATTATTATTATTTTCCTGAACTGCTTTTTCCTGGCTTTCTGCAAAGGAAATGCATGTGTATTTTTTACAGGAAGGCTTGAAGAAAAGGAGATAGGTTATGGTGCTTGGTTTAAATCTGAGGGTCCCTCAGACCAGGGGTTTTGAGTCATTTTGGGGGATCTACAGCACAATATTGAATATAGCCGTATTTGGGGTGCACCAGAAAGTTAATAATAGAAAGATGTTTTTAAAGGGGTAAGATATAGAATAGAATTCTTTCATTGGCCAAGTGTGATTGGAGGAATTTTGGTGCAAATGCTCTCAGTGTACATAAAAAAGAAAATATACATTCATCAAGAATCATAAGGTACAACACTTACCATAATCATAGGGTACAATAAGCAATCAAGTCATACTAGGAAACAGTCAATATAAATCATTAGGATACAAGCAACAAGATTACAGTCATACAGTCTTAAGTGGGAGGGGATGGGTGAAAGGGAGGATTAATAGTAATACTAATAGGTTGTTTTTTTATATTTATTACCTTTGTTGAAAAATTAAAACATTAAAATACAAAATACAATACAAATATGTAAAATGAAAGTGCTATATATGTTACAATCCACTTTGACAGAGCTTATATTTCAGTTATTATATCAGTGCATATTTTATAGTCCTATTTGTTCTTATATATATATATATGTCACTGTCTTTTTAAATTATACATTCCTTATTGATTGATTGATTGCTTATTTCTATCTTTTATCCAATGGTACCAATACTAATAGTAATGCAGACTTAAATAGTTGGACAGTGTTGAGGGAATTATTGGTTTAGCAGAAAAAAACTGTCCCTGTGTCTAGTTATATGGGCTGGGGGCAAGTTATAATAATCTTTCTTTCTGGCTTCTGCATTGCATTGGAAATAGGGATTATAAAAAATGTACAAATAGTCCTTGAGTTAAGACCACAATTAAATCCAATGTTTCTGTTACTCAGTGACACAGTGAGTTTTTCCCACTTTTCTGACCTTCCCCCCGTTGTTAATTGAATCACTGTAGTTGTTAAATGAGTCATGTGGTCATTGAATGAATCTGACTTCTCCCTTTGACTTGGCTTGTCGGAAGGCAGTTGCCAAGCGCCCAAATGTTGATCACAGTACTACGGGATTGCTGTGACAGTCGTAAGTGCGAGGACTGCTTGAAAGTCACTTTTTTAAAGCACCGTTATAACTTTGAACAGTCGCTAAATTAATGGTTGTAAGTTGAGGAATACAGGTAGTCCTCAATTTACAACATTTCATTTAGTGACCCTGGAAAGTTGAAAAAAAGGGACTTATGACTGTTTTTCACATTTATGACCGTTGCCGCATCCCCGTGATCCCATGATCGAAATTCAGACCTTTTGCAACTGACTCGTATTTACAACGGTTGCAGTGCCCCTGGGGTCACATGATCCCCTTTTGTGGCCTTCGGACGAGCAGAGTCCATGGGGAAGCCAGATTCACTTAACAACGCTGTTCCTGACTTAATAACTGCAAAGATGTACTTAAAACCAGTGGCCAGATGGGTCATAAAATGAGGACAAATTCCCTTACCCAAGTGTCTCACTTAGTTGGGCTCAATGGTGGTCATAACTCAAGGACTCCTTTGCACCTGCAGAGGGTTGGTTTCGGCCAAGTGATAAGGCTTTTGCGGCTTTTATTAATTTATTATTATTGCCTTTGATTGTCAGAGTACAACCTGTGTACAATGAGATTGGCTGAGTTTCCCTTTGTACACACACCCCGTAACACAACTCACAGTGAGGACAGAAGTCCTTCACCCAGTCCCAATCTTATCACATTATGTGACCTTGTTGCACAACGCAACGGCCCAGCAAGTCTATCCTACTATGTTGACATGAAGTTATTTTCCGTTCAGGAGTCTGACAGCCCACGGGTAGAAAATGTTCTTCAGCCTGTTGGTGCATCTGGCTATGCTTCTCTAGCGCCTTCCCGATGGTAGGAGAGTGAAGAAGGGCTGACCGGGGTGTGAGTGGACCCTGAGGAATTTCCTCGCTCTTCTAAGGCACTGAGCCCTAGCGAGTGGTATCAGGGAACAGCCCAGAGATGGTAATCATCCGGTTCTGACCAGTTCTGGAGAACCAGTAGCAGAAATTTTGAGTAGTTCAAAGAATCAGCAAATACCTCGTCTGACTGGCCCCGCCCCTATCTCTTCTCCACCTCCCATTGAGTCCCAGCTGATTGGCTGGGTCTTCTTTGGTTGCCCTGTACAGGAGAACGGAGCTGGAAAGCAGGTTAGCGGGATAGGGAGGGAATGGAGATGTTGCAGTATTCTTCCCCTGCCACGCCCACCAAGCCACACCCACAGAACCAATGGTAAAAACATTCGAATCCCCCCACTGGAACAGCCAACGATGTTTGGTTCTATACTCACCACCCTCTGTAGCAGTGGTCGCCAACTGGTGGGCCGACGACCACTGGCAGTCTGTGACAACATTTTGGTGGCCCGCAGAGAAATGTCCGCCCCCCCCCCAAAGCAACCCAGGCTGTGCAGGAACACAAGGCTGTGCCGGCCACATGGCCCTCCCACCCGCTGGTCCTTACCCTTTGGCCGAGTGCAAACCGTACCTTGGGTAGAGCCACGCAAGGTGGAACTGGAAGGTAAGACCAATGGCAGGGGAGGAAAATCCGCCCCAGGGTGGATTGCTGACATTGGTGGGAAAGTCGGTCCCATATTCCAGAGCTGCAGGAGTCACAGGACTGGCCCTTGGGTCATCCGGGAGCAGCGTCCTCCAGTCCATGACAGGCTGGTGCACCTGGGTGGAGGAGCAGCTACTCCGGGATGACCCAAGGTCCAGTCCTGTGACTCCTGCAGCTCTGGAATATGGGACCGACTTTCCCACCAACGTCAGCAAGCCACCGTCAGTCATAATTCATCTTAGTGGTCCGCGGGATTTAAAATTATGAGTTTGGTGGTCCCTGAGGTCCAAAAGGTTGGCGACCCCTGCTCGATAGTGTCTTTCTATCCACGGCTGTCAACCCAGCATTACTACACCGTAATGCAATACGTGAGTACGCTTTCTATTGTAGACCGGTAAAAGGAGATTTAGTTGCATCACACTGAAGAACTGGTTGGGAGTTGTGGGAGTTGTGGGAGGGGAAGGTGTTGTGGGTTTGTAAGCTATTTTGGATGTCCCAAAGGTGGGTGTTTTTTTTTCCAAGAGGCCACTGGACTTTCTGGGGGTTTTTTTCCCCCCCCTTTGACGAGGTTTCACTTCTCATCCAAGAAGCTTCTTCAGCTCATCAGAAGGGATGATATTTATTCCAAGCTGATGAAGCTTCTCAGATGAGAAGTGAAACCTCTTCAAAAACACCAGAAAAATCCAGTGGCCTCTTGAAAAAAAAAAAAAAAGCACCTTTGGGACAACCATGACCTGGATGACTGAGAATCTCTGTAGACGATTTTGGATGTGTTTCTGCTGAACTGTTTCGTTTGCTTCTCTGTCCTGCAACCTTACCCTGTGAACAGAAACTTGGCATCCAAAACTCTAAGCCAACTCAAGGCTGCTGTCAACAACTATATCCTTAAGATACTCTCTTGACATGCCGGACATTTGCATGCTACTCTTCTCCAATCTGGTTCCCTCCAGGTGAGCTTGCTGATTTCCCAGGAATTTCACAAAGTTCAGGATTTTGCTAGGGACTGAGTCCCAACCGAACTGGGAAAAGGCTGGAAGGGCGGGAAATCTGTTTATACGTATTTAGCACATGCTTGATTAACATAATAGTTGCTCGGTATGTGCAATTATGCATCTTTTGAAGAGGTTTATTACTCTTGGCGTGTGTATACGCACACATCTTCTTCAATTCGACTGTTGCACACTTGTATCAGGCCCATATTTTACCTAGTGGGGAAGGTGATTGTCCAGAAACCAGGAGATGGTGAGTTCTAGTCCTGCTTTAGGCATGAAAGCAGGCTGGGTGACTTTGGGCCAATCACCAGGAGATGGGGAGTTCTAGTCCTGACTTAGTCATGCAAGCCAGCTGGGTGACTTGGGGCCAATCACCAGGAGACGGGAAGTTCTAGTCCTGACTTAGTCATGCAAGCCAGCTGGGTGACTTTGGGCCAATCACCAGGAGATGGGGAGTTCTAGTCCTGACTTAGTCATGCAAGCCAGCTGGGTGACTTTGGGCCAATCACCAGGAGATGGGGAGTTCTAGTCCTGACTTAGTCATGCAAGCCAGCTGGGTGACTTTGGGCCAATCACCAGGAGATGGGGAGTTCTAGTCCTGACTTAGTCATGCAAGCCAGCTGGGTGACTTGGGGCCAATCACCAGGAGACGGGGAGTTCTAGTCCACTTTAAATATGTTGAGCTGCCTGGTGACTTTGGCCCAATCACTAGGGAACGGGGAGTTCTAGTTCTGCCTTAGGCATGAAAGCTATATGGGAGACTTTGGGTCGATCACCAGGAGACGGTGAATTTTAGACCTGCCTTTGGTGTGAAGGTTGGCCAGGTGACTTTGGCCCAATCACCAGGAGACAGTAAGTTCTAGTCCTGACTTAGTCCTGCAAGCCAGCTGGGTGACTTGGGGCCAGTCATCGGGGGACGGGGAGTTCTAGTTCACCTTAGACATGTGAACTACCTTGGTGACCAGGAGAAAGTGAGTTCTAGTCCTGCCTTAGGCACCAACGCTATATGGGAGACTTTGGATCGATCACCAGAAGACAGGGAATTCTAGTCCTGCATTAGGTGTGAAAGCCTAATGACTTTGGGCCAGTCCCTCTCTCTTAGCCCAACCCATTTCCCAGAATGATTGTTATGGGGAAAAGAGGAGGAAGAAGTATTAAGTATGTTTGCCACC
This sequence comes from Hydrophis major, assembly GCA_033807585.1. NCBI lineage: Eukaryota > Metazoa > Chordata > Lepidosauria > Squamata > Elapidae > Hydrophis > Hydrophis major. Next base: position 259,329,667 of record CM066330.1, read on the forward strand.
TTGAGTTACTTACAAAGTAGTAAAAGCAAGCTTTAAAAAAAATCTAATAAATAAATAAACTATTACGCACAAATGGAAAAATCAGAGCTATATTTTTTTAAAAAAAATAAAACAGGCACAATAGCATCGTGCATCAATTACCTGTAGATATTGATCTAGATCAGAAGTCTCAAAAGTCCCCTTTACAAACTGAGTTGCGTTGAAAATCTTAACCAAGCGCCTGGTGCATAAATAAGTCACAAACTTACCAGGCACTGATTTGTTCGTGGCATCGTTTGCTCCTCTTGACGTCACTCTGGGAATAACAGCTGGTTTGTTTACTGCTCATGGAACAGTTTAAAGCGTTTGGCGACTGGCTTTTGCTCTCCAATTCTCTGCCGGGGGACTTTGCTGATTGCTAAATACTTGGCAGATGAGAAGAAAAATAATGGCCGGATTGCTTCCCCCCCCCCCCAGAAGGGATTCCGATTTGTGTTAGGAATGGTGAAGTTTTTCCAATTATTTTTCCTCCCAGTTGTCCCCTTTGTGTTTAGTTTGTTGAAATTTAGAAATTTCAAAGGATTGTGTCCAAACGTAGTGGGTTTTTTGGTACCCGTTTCCCCTAGCGTGCTTTTGCAATTACAGTTGTGATTGCGATTTGGCCTGTCAAGCACAGGTTTTGCAAATATTTTCCTTCAAAGAATATAGAATAACAGAGTTGAAAGGGACCTTGGAGGTCTTCTAGTCCAACTGCCTGCTTAGGCAGAAAACCCAAACCACTTCAAACGGTTGTCCAATCTCTTCTTAAAAACTTCCAGTGTTGGAGCATTTATAACTTCTGGAGGCAACTTGTTCCACTGATTAATTGTTCCAACTGTCAGGAAATTTCTCCTTAGTTCTAAGTTGCTTCTCTCCCTGATTCAGTTTCCATCCTTATTGCTTCTTGTCCTGCCCTCAGGTGCTTTGGAGAATAGCTTGACTCCCTCTTCTTTGGGGCAGCCCCTCAAATACTGGAACACTACTTTCATATCCCCCTTAGTCCTTCTTTCCATCAAACTAGACCTACCCAATTCCTGCAACCGTCTTTCATACATTTTAGCCTCCAGTCCCCTAATCTTCTTTGTTGCTCTTCTCTGCTCTTTTCTAGAGTCTCAACACTTTTTTTTACATCATGGCAACCAAAACTGGATGCGTTATTTCAAGCGTGGTCTTGCCAGGGCATTATAAAGTGGTATTAACACGTCAAAGAATTCATTCATTTCACTATTGTCATCAATATTTTTTATGCTTAGTAAACTTTTCTCTCATTTTCTTTTTCTTTTAAATGGGATGGGAGAACATGTCTGAATGGTGTTGTAAAATAAAGGAAATGGTGCATTTGGAAGAACATCTTAATTTTGCCTTAGGCATTCTGCTTCGTGCGCTTGAAAATTCAAATGCAAACGGAAACATATTTTTTCTTGCATCCCGAATACCCAACAAGATGCAGTTCAGTGGTGAGACATGTAAGATCCTGCACTTAGGCAAGAAAAACTAAATGCATAGGTGTAGAATAGGTGTTACCTGGCTCAATAGTCGTAACTGTGAGAGGGATCTAGGAATACTAGTGGACAATCACTTAAATATGAACCAGCTGTGTGTTGCAGCTGCCAAAAAAGCCAACACAGTCCTAGGCTGCATGAACAGAGGGATAGAATCAAGATCATGTGAAGTGTTAATACCACTTTATAAGGCCTTGATAAGGCCACACTTGGAATCCTGCATCCAGTTTTGATCATCACAATATAAAAAAGATGTTGAGACACTAGAAAGAGTGCTGAGAAGAGCAACAAAGAGGATTAGGGGGCTGGAGGCTAAAACATATGAAGAACGGTTGCAGGAAGTGGATATGTCTAGTCTGATGAAAAGAAGGGCTAGGGGTGAAATGATAGCACCGTTCTAATATTTGAAGGGCTACCACAAAGAAGAGGGGGTCAGACTATTTTCCAAAGCACCTAAAGGCAGAACAAGAAGCAATGGACGGAAACTTATCAAAGAGAGATCGGACCTCACAATTCCTGACAGTGAGAACAATGAATCAGTGGATTAACTTGCCTCCAGAGGTTGTGGATGCTCCAACACTGAAGGGTTTTAAGAGGAGATTGGACAGCCATTTGTCATGTCGGGGCTGGACTAGAAGACCTCCAAGGTACCTCCCAACTCTGTTATTCTGAAGTAGAAGAGCCTCTGTGGCAGGAAATTTTGCAGGGAAGATGTTTGGGTTCAAATTTCCACAGTGACCTTGTTTTGATCTCTTATCCTGCCAGCTGGCCAAAACCCAGCCTTCATCTCATTTTAGCTGGGTGGAGGTTTCCTTTCTATTTGGGTCCCCATCTGGAATCTACAGATAAGAATGAACTCACTTAAAAACAACCAAGAAAAAAAAAAAACATTTCCTGGTTTTGCACTGGTCTTCTGTCTTTAATAAGTCAACTGCAAGCAGACTTTTAAAGCAGAAATAAAGATAAGATTATATGCATCAAAAAAAGAAATAAGAAAGGCTGGACCAATGCAAATTCTATGTAAGAGGTAGCTATTAAGAAATTCCTAGCAAGTAACTAATCATAAAAAGGAAAAATTGAGACCATTTTGAGGACAGTAATCTACTCTTTTTTTCCCCTTTCATGTCCAGTTTTCTTGAATTAGAGGTGCGTTCAGACTCTGAAATCCTGAAATAATACAGTTTAGCTTATTGATTGGTGAGGGAAATGTTTTTACCTGGAAACTGAAATAGTTTCACTTTTTTTTTTTAAACATTTTTACAAAATGTTTTGCTTTTACTGAAATTTTTATTGTTTTTACAATACAATATAAACAGAGGCATAGAATCAAAATCATGTGAAATATTAGTAGTACCGCTTTATAAAGCCTTAGTAAGGCCACACCTGGAATTCTGCATCCAGTTTTGGTCACCACATTACAAAAGAAAATGTTGGGAAAAATGCAAAGAGCAACAAAGATGATTAAAGGCCTGGAGACTAAAACATATGAAGAAGGGCTGCAGGAATTGGGTATGTCTAGCCTAGACAAAAGGACTGCGGGGTGATATGATAGCAGGATTCCAGTATTTGAGGGGCTGCCACAAAGAGAAGGGGGTCAAATTATTCTTCAAAGCATCTGAAAGCAGAACAAGAAACAATGGATCAAGGAGAGAAGCAACCTGGAATTAAGGGGAAACTTCCTATCAGTGAGAACAATTAGCCAGTGGAACACCTTGCCACCAGAAGTTGTGGGTGCTTCATCACTGGAGGCTTTTAAGAAGAGACTGGACATCCACCTATCTGAAATTGTGTAGTAACTCCTGCTTCAGCAGAGGGCTGGTCTAGAAGACCTCCAATGCCCCTTCCAGCTCTATTCTGATTCAGTGTTTGGGGTTTTGGCAGTTTAAAGCAAACAAAAAAAATGCCCATTTGGAAGAATGGGTTCTGACTTACGACTGTGTGATATGCTTAACAACTTCAGGACATTCAAAAAAAAAAAAAACAGTTGTAAAATGGAGTCCAGTCAGATAGGTGCCTCGACTTACAACTGTCATGACTTATAACCAAAACTCGGGTTCCGATTGGGGTTGTAACTTGAGGACTACACGTATAAGGAGCCTTGGTGGGGCGCAGTGGTTAGAATGCAGTATTGCAAGCTAGTTCTGCTGCAGCCAGCTACTGCAGTTTGGCAGTTCAAATCCTGCCAGCCTTCCGTCTTTCCAAGGTGGGTAAAATGAGAACCCAAATTGTTGGGGGCAAGAGGCTGACTCTGTAAACTGCTTAGAGAGCACTGTGAAGCGGTATATAAGTCTAAGTGCTATTGCTATTGCTATTGCTATAACAGTGCTTTGGCATCTTAAAGATACCGAGGTGGTTGAGAAACAACAAGCTAAAATAACCCGTGGAAAGGTTTTAATTTCGGCTGTGGCCACAGCCAGAGTTAAATGATTTTTCCAGGACTCCCAACGCAGGTAGTCCTCGACTTACAACCATTTAGTGACCTTTCGAAGCTGCAACAGCAGTGACAAAAGTGATTGATGACTGCTTTTCACTTGACCATTACAACATCTCCATGGTCATATGATCAAAATTTGGATGCTTGGCAACTGGCTCATACTTATGACCGTTGCAGTGTCCCGGGGTCAATGTGATACCCTTTTGCGACCTTCTGACAAGCAGAGTCAAAAGGGGAAGCCAGATTCAGTGAACAACTGTTGGGATTCAGAATCAGAATAGAGCTGGAAGGGAGCCTGGAGGTCTTCTAGTCCAGCCCCCTGCCCAAGCAGGAGACCCTATACCTGTCATGGTGAACCTATGGCACGCGGGCCACAAGTGGCCCACAGAGTCATTTGCGCCGGCACACCAGCCGCAAGCAAACTTACCGCGCATGTGTGTGCATCACAGCTGATTTTTTTGGCTGGTTTGAGGCCTTTTTCGGCCTCCCAGGCTTGGAAAAAGTCTCTGCAAGGCTTTTCAGGACGAATAGGCCCGTTTCATCACTTCCTGTGATACCAGAAGTGATGAAACGGGCCTATTTTTCATCCTGCCAAGCCTGCAGAGGCTTTTCCCAAGCCTCTGGGAGGCCGAAAAAGGCCTCAAATCAGCTGAAAAATCAGCTGTGAGGCGCAGTACAGGTAACGGGGTGGGTGGGGATTGCGTGCCCCACAGGGGGCATTGCATCCTGGATGCTAGCACCCAATTTTTGGCACAGGAACCCAAAAAGGTGAGCCACCACTGCCCTATATAATTTCAGTCAGGTGGGCTGTCCAGTCTCTTCTTCAAAACCTCCAGTGATGGAACACCCACAACTTCTGAAGGGAAGCTGTTCCACTGGTTGATTGACCTCACTATTAGGAAGTTTCTCCTGAATTCCAGGTTGAATCTCTCCTTGTTCAGTTTCCATCCCTTGCTTCTTTTCTTGTCTTCAGCTGCTTTGGAAAATAACTTGACCCCTTCCCCTTTGTGGCAGCCCGTCAAATATTCTAATCCTGCGATCACGTTCCCCCTTAGCCCGTCTTTTTTCTAGAATGGCCAAACCCAAGTCCTCCAACCGTTCTTCTTACATTGTCGACTCCAGTCCCCTCTGCACGCTTTCTATAGCCTCACGATCTTCTGAACAGCTGTGGCAGGAAAGGTCATAAGATGAAGCATTGAACAGCTGTCTTGCTTAGCAACAGAAATTGGGAGCTCAACTGTGGTCATAAGCGGAGGACTACCTGTAGCACGCAAAGCAGGGCAGAGGGTGTAAAATAGGGTAAGCTGCGATAGGGTAAGTCACAGGTGTTTGCAGGGTGGGTGACCTAAAAAAATTGGGAGGGGCGGGGAGAGGAATTGAGGTCCTGACCTCAGCAACACAAGTGCCGTGATTTGTGCAGCTACGATTACATCAGAGTGTGCGTGTGAGACACCCTCCTGTGGCTGCCACCCAAGGCCTGTGGGCCTTTAATCCCAGCAGCGTGCCAACCGACGCTGGCTGAGCTCCAATTCTGACAGCGACAATCAGGCTGGGCCGACGTGAATGGCAAGAAGACCTCCGGCCGTCGGGACACGACCTCCGTCATTGAGGTCCTTGTGTCAGATAACGTCCCTGGGTGCAGGATCCTTGCATTATCCTACCCGTTGTGGAGGTTGTGAGGTCTGCAGGTGGATTACAACTTTGTTTTTTCCTGATTAGCTCCCAGATCTGATTTTTTTTTTTTTGGGGGGGGGGGGGGAGGCATTTCCAGCCTAGGGGCTTGCAAACTCCATCAGCTCCAGCCAACTGGGGATGATGGAAAGTGAAGTTATGAGTGGTGCCAGATGGGGAACTTCTCATCACCTTCTCCTTCTCCTTCTCCTCCCCTTCTTTCTCTTTTTCCTCTTCTTCCTCCTCCTCCTCTTCTTTTTGTCCTTGTTTATCTTTTCCTTTTCTCCTCCTTCTATTCTTCCTCTTCCTCTTCTCCTCCTCCTCCTCCTCCTCATCTGTCTTCTATTCCTTTCCTCCTCTTCTTCTTGCTCTCCTCTGCCTCTTCCTCTTCTCTTCTTCCTGTCCTTGCCTATCTTCCTCTCTCCTCCTCCTCCTCCTCTTCTTAGCCCCCCCTCTTCTTCCTCTCCTTTTCCTCCTCTTCCTCTTCCTCCGCTTCTTTCTCCTCCTTCCTCTCCTTCTCTTTCTCCTCCTCTTCCTCTTTCTCCTCCTCCTCGTCTATCTTCTCCTTCCTCTTCTTGTCCTTCTCTTGTCTGTGGAGATTGTCAGTCATCCAGCTCATGGTTGTCCCAAAGGTGCTACTTTTCCAAGAGAAAACTGGACTTTCTGGTTTTTCTTTGGAGACGTTTCTCTTCTCCTCCAAGAAGCTTCTTCAGCTCTGAAGATCCTTCCCTTCCCCACCATCCAGTCAGAGCTGAGGAAGCTTCTTGGAGGAGAAGAGAAACGCCTCCAAAGAAAATCCAGAAAGTCCAATTGTCTCTTGGGGAAAAAAGCAACTTTGGTTTCTTCTCCTTCTCTTATTCCCCCTTTCCCCCTCATACTCTTCTTTTCCTAGCCCCATCCATGGTTTTAGCTCAGAGCTCTCCAAACTTGGCAACTTTAAGACTTGTGGATTTCAACTCCCATAATTCATCCTCCAGTCATGTTAGTTAGGGAATTCTGGGAGTTGAAGTCCACAAGTCTTAAACTTGCCAAGTTTGGGACCCCTGTTTTAGCTCCTCAGCTAGGAAAGAAACAGGGATGTAGACTTTCTTCCCCTGTCTTTTTGACAGAAGAGTCTTTGGTGTCGCCCTGACTTTAAGAATTATAGTTGGGATTCTATAGTCCGGCATGACAGGTATCACTCATCACCTCAAACACCTGGAGGCTGGCATGAGAGGTGTCACTCATCACCTCAAACACCTCAAGGCTGGCATGAGAGGTGTCACTCATCACCTCAAACACCTCAAGGCTGGCATGAGAGGTGTCACTCATCACCTCAAACACCTCAAGGCTGGCATGAGAGGCGTCACTCATCACCTCAAACACCTCAAGGCTGGCATGAGAGGTGTCACTCATGCCCGTTGAGACCAAGGAGTCCTTGTTGGCTTTAATTCTTTGCCCGAATGCAGAATCCTTGATCTCTTTTCCTGAAACACCTGAAGGCAGGTCAGGAAGCCATGGATGGAAACTAATCAAAGGGAGAACCAAGCTACTTAGTTAATTCTCCGAAAGGAGAATTAATCAGTCCAACGCACTTTAAAAACTTGGAAGTTTTTAAGAAGCGAATGGACAGCCATTTGTCTGAAGCAGTGTAGGGTTTACTGCCCTAAGAAGGGGGTTGGACTAGAAGACCTCCAAGGTCCCTTGCAACTCTGTTATTCTGTTATTCTGCTTCTTGAATGAGACAACTAGCAGATACAGCATTCTAAGACATTGCAGGTGCTTCATCACTGGAAGTTTTTAAGAAGAGATTGTCTGAAATGATATATAGAATCTCCTGCTTACATCCACCCAATTGGTTGCTGAACAATTTTGGTAGATACATTCATGTGTGTTTATATACACGTGCACAAGTGTAGCAAAAAGCAAACCAGTTTGTGAATTCTCCCGCAGGCTTAAAAGGCCTTTAGCCCTGTAATCCCACATAATTCCAAAAAAATCTTGCCCCTCCTTCCAACATCTCTCAATGCCCATCTAGGGGATTTTACTCGCAGTCGTAATTGGTGCAGTTCTCAATCTGGTTTATTGTGTGGTCATCTGAAACATACTATCAGGAATTGTTTTGAAGGAAATCCTGTTTGTTTTATTCTTTTTTTAATGGCCTATTTTGAAGCTGCTGCTGTGCTGAAGTTAGGCAACCAGCAAGAAAGTTTGTGCTTTTTTTCCCTTGGTGTGTGTATGTGTTTTATTAAAGTAAGTAGATTCCTTGGGTTGAGCAAGTACAGTTTAGGAAGGACAAAGGCAAAATGGACTGCTAAATTGGCCATGCCTACCCAGTCACATGACCACCCAGCCAGTTCGCCCCCCCCCCAACAGTCTGAGGGACTGTGAATCGGCCCCCTGTTTAAAAAGTTTGAGGACCTCTGGGTGTCCACTCATAAAATATTTCTCTGGTCTTTTTACAGTTGTCAACAGAAAGGGAGGGGGGAGCAGTGCAGCAGCTTGGAAACCGAAAGTGCATTCCATAAATGTTTTCAAAGATAGTAACTTAGGTGACTGAAGTTTCTGCCGTGCAAAATTCCAACTGGAGAACATGATTGATGACTCTGGGCTATGGAGGTGTCCCATTGGAGAATAGGAATTACAATACACCCAGAGGGTAGGGGGAAACCAGGGTCAAGGGTGACAATGAATGATGTGTCTCAGAGTCAGCTACACCCAGGCAGTGCCGGACATGTTAACTCCCGATAAATCTTTTAAGTTTTGGAAGTTCGACTACAGCAGTGGTGGCTCACCTTTTCGGGCTCGTGCCAAAAATTGTGAGCACGCTTACGCATGGCCGCTCATGTGACAGCACTCAGAAGGCGCGTGCCCCCCTCACCCCCTGCACATTTGTGTGCAATCCCCCACCGCCGCCCCCTTCCTGCACTGTGCCTCCCAGCTGATTTTTGGCCCATCTGAGGCCTTTTTCGGCCTCCCAGAGGCTTGAGGACGGCTTCTGCAGCCTTTGCAGGCCAAAAAATAGGCCCATTTCATCACTTCTGGTGTTACAGGAAGTCACGAAACGGGCCTATTTTTCGGCCTGCAAAGGCTGCAGAAGCCATCCTCAAGCCTCTGGGAGGCCGAAAAAGGCCTCAAACGGGCCGGAAATCAGCTGTGAGGCACGCGCATGAACAGTGAGGTAAGTTTGCCTGCAGCTCGCATGCCAGCACAAATAGCTTTGCCTGCCACCTGTGGTGCGCATGCCATAGGTTCGCCATCACGGGACTAGAGTCTCATGATTTAAATGGGAGTAACTGCCAGAGCCCTGACACTAGAAGACCTCCAAAGTCCATTCCGACTCTGTTATTTCCATCTGCTGATGATCCAAAACTGATCTCTCTCTCTCATTCTCCCCTCCTTTATAGCAACCACAGTGCAGATACCTTGGAACGCCTGCTGCCTGCAATTGTTGGAACCAAATCCCCCCGGAAACGTACCACCAGCCAATCCAAATCGGAACCTCCCCTTCTACGAACCAGCAAAAGGACCATCTACACCGCAGGCCGGCCCCCCTGGTACAACGAACATGGCACACAGTCCAAAGAGGCATTTGTTATCGGTGAGGGGCGCCGTGTTGAACCGGAGGGGGGAGAGGTAGTTTGGGACAGGAGGTGGGAGGGGGCTTCAAAAAATTTCAGCAACAGGTTCTCTGCCCAGTTGTTGGGTGGACACAGACACAGGCGTGGCCTAGACAGCCTCCTGCACCACAGCAGGGGCTGTTTTCACCTTCCCCAGGCTCCGGAGGCTTCCCTCAAGCCTCTGGAAGGGCCAAAACAGCTTCCCCCAGGCTCCGGAGGCATTCTGGAGGCTGGAAACGGGCCCATTTCCGGACTTCCGGAACTTCTGGGAGGCCCGTTTTTTCCCTTCCTTGAGCCTCCACGTGGACCCTGTACTTAGCTGGCATCCAAAACAGGCTGCATGGAGAGTCCTGGGAGGGGAGGGTTGCAGAGATGGTGAATTCAGCAGGTTCTGATCAGTTCTGGAGAACCGGGAGCAGAAATTTTGAGTAGTTTGGAGAACCGGCCAATCCCACCTCTGACTGGAGATTTTACAGTATCCTTCCCCCGTCACGCTCACCAAGCCACGCCCACAGAACCGGTAGTAAAAAAAAATTTGAATCCCACCACTGGAGGGGCAGGGTGGGAGGGGCAGGGCCATTCAGGCGTGGGATTTGGCGGTTCTCCGATCCAGCCATAACATTAGCAACGGGTCCTCTTGAACCCGGGCGAATCTGTAGCAGCCCACCCCTGACAGACCACCCACTGAGGCAGCAGGGTGGTTTTGATTTAAATCAAGTCAATTTAAATCACGACTTAAATCGCTAGTAAAAGGGCTTGATTTAAATCAACTCAAATCAAATCAATTTTGAAAGAGCAACGGTCATCTGTGTCCCACAGCAGCTGCTCCTCTGACCCGCTCTTGACTCACCGAAAGTCCCAATATTGCAGAATATACAGCCTCCTGCCACGTAACTCAACTCCGTTTCCTACGGAATAAACTAAACGTTTCGTGTATCTTAAAGAGAAAGCTATCTTTAGATGGATTTTTATTCCAACAGCATTTTATAAAAAGTATATTTGGTAAATTTTAAATTTGTTTAAAATCCCCAATTTTTTTATTTTTATTTTTATTTTTTTAATTATGATTTTTATCCACCCTGGATGGCGGTTGGGCCCCGATCCCTATGAATAAAGCAGAGATGGGCATCTATGAACACGTTTGCAACGTGTGGACGTCAGCTCTCAGAATTCCTGAGCCAGCATGGTCCTCAAGATACCATAGTTGCCCATCCCTGAGTGAAAACAATGGCAACTAAGAAATTCCAGGTGAGGTTTGCAAGCAGGGGTGGGATTCTACCGGTTTGGACCGGTTTGGGCAAACCGGATGTTAAATTTGTATCTGGTTCGCCAAACTGGTATTATACCCACCCCACCCCTCCCCTCCCCGGAGTCTCCACATGGCCCATTTTCAGTGGAGGTTAAGTGCAGGGCCTGCATGGAGGCTCTGAGAGAGGAAAATCTGGCCCTTCTGGAAGTACCGGAAGTCCGGAAATAGGCCTGTTTCTGGCTTCCGGAGGGCCTCCAGAGTCCAGTGGAGGCCATTTTCTCCCTCCCAGAGGCTCGAGTGAAGCCGAAAAATAACCCTTCCGGAAGTTCCAGTAGGCCACGCCCACCATGGCCACGCCCACCCAGCAACCGGGCAGCGAACCGTTTACTGGGATTTTTGAATTCCACCTGTTCTGACCCAAACCTTGTTCCAAGGCAACAAACACCAAACGGAGGTAACAGCAAAACCTTTTAATGATTCTTTATGAATTCCTTTCCTTCCCGGTTAAAAAGGTATTAAAACTAATTGTCTCTGATAAGAATGAGCCTTGCCAAGGTTGTGCAAGGCTGCCAAGAACACTAGATAAAGTTGCCAAGAAATATTTCAAACACAAAGAGTCTCCAAACACCAAGTAAGAGAGTCTGAACGTCCGCAAGGCTTGAGTGCAAAAACTTCTTTGCTTCCTGCAAAGAACCTCTGATTCTCAGCTGGCTTTTATCCCTTAAGGGTGGGGCCATTATCTTGCAGCCTTCCTCCTGAGTTGCCCATGCTGCTGTAGCTGCTCCACTCCCTGATAGTCCTGGCCCCATCCCTGCATGACACGCAGGCCCCTCACCTGAGTCCTCGCTCTCTGAGACCTCAGCCATCCGCACCTGCTGCTGGCAAACCATAACACCCCCCCTGGTTGGAAGTCTCACTTTTCAGCAGGGTGGAAAAGCATTCTTGATCTGAGCCTACCTTGCAAGACCATGGTCAACATTCTGGCTTGGGCCTTCGCTCCTCTCCAGGTCTGGGTGGGGGCAGCGCTTCCGGGAAGACCACAGTGGCCAGGATGATCATCGAGGCATTGGACGTGCCGTGGGTGGTCTTGCTGTCCATGGACTCCTTTTATAAGGTGAGAAGAGCCCCACAGATCCTGCAGGGGGGGTTGAAAATCCAGACAGGCGGGATGAGGGGGACAGAAGTGAGAATCCTCCGTCCCCTTCAACAGCTCAGGTGGTGGGTCCCGAGGAGTCAGATAAAGAAAGAATCAAGAGAACAGCAACCGAGAGGATGAGGGGACGGGAAGCTAAAACATACAAAGAACGGTTGCAGGAATTTGGGGCTGCCTAGTTTAATGAAAAGAAGGACCAGGAGTGACATGAGAGCAGTCTCACAATATTTGAGGGGCTGCCTCAAAGAAGGGGGGGGGGGGTTTCAAGCTGTTCTCCAAAGCCCCTGAAGGCAGGAGAAGAAGCAATGGATGGAAACTCATCAAGGAGAGAAGCAACTTTAGAACTAAGGAGGAATTTCCTGACAGGAAATGACCAGTGGAACTGCTTGCCTCCAGAAGTTGTGGTTGCTCCAGCACTGGAGGTTTTTAAGAAGAGACTGGACAGCTATTTGTCTGAAACAGTATAAGGTTTCCTGTCTGAGCAGGGGGTTGGACTAGAAGATCTCAAAGGTCCCTTCCAACTCTGTTATTCTGTTCCTTTCCTTTCCTCTATTTCCTTTTCTTCTCTGTTTCCTTTCCTTTTCCTTCCTTCTTTATTTTCTTTCCTTCTCTATTTCCTTTCCTTTCCTTCTCTATTTCCTTCCCTTTTCCTTCTTTCTCTATTTCCTTTCCTTCTCCCCTGTTTCCTTTCCTTCTCCCCTATTTCTTTTCCTTTCCTCTATTTCCTTTCCTTCTCCTCCATTTCCTTTCCTTCTCGTCTATTTCCTTTCCTCTCCTCCATTTCCTTTTCTTCTCCATTTTCTTTCCTTCTCTATTTCCTTTCCTTTCCTTCTCGATTTCCTTCCCTTTTCCTTCCTTTTCTATTTCCTTTCCTTCTCAATTTCCTTTCCTTTCCTTCTCGATTTCCTCCCCTTTTCCTTCCTTCTCTATTTCCTTTCCTTCTCCCCTATTTTTTTTCCTATCTTCTATTACCTTTCCTTTCCTTCTCTCCATTTCCTTTCCTTCTCCATTTTCCTTCCTTCTCTATTTCCTTTCCTTTTCTTCTCTATTTCCTTTCCTTTCCTTCTCTATTTCCTTCCCTTTTCCTTCCTTCTCTATTTCCTTTCCTTCTCCCCTATTTTTTTCCTATCTTCTATTACCTTTCCTTTCCTTCTCTCCATTTCCTTTCCTTCTCCATTTTCCTTCCTTCTCTATTTCCTTTCCTTTCCTTCTCTATTTCCTTCCCTTTTCCTTCCTTCTCTATTTCCTTTCCTTCTCCCCTATTTTTTCCCTATCTTCTATTATCTTTCCTTTCCTTTTCTCCATTTCCTTTCCTTCTCCATTTTCCTTCCTTCTCTATTTCCTTTCCTTTTCTTCTCTATTTCCTTTCTTTTCCTTCTCTATTTCCTTCCTTTTCCTTTCCTTCTCTATTTCCTTTCCTTCTCCCCTATTTTTTTCCTATCTTCTATTACCTTTCCTTTCCTTTTCCTCCATTTCCTTTCCTTCTTGTCTATTTCCTTTCCTCTCCTCTATTTCCTTTCCTTTCTTTCTCTGTTTCCTTTCCTTTTCCTTCCTTCCTCCTCTATTTCCTTTCCTTTCAGTATTCTATTCTATTCTATTCTATTCTATTCTATTCTATTCTATTCTATTCTATTCTATTCTATTCCATTCCATTCCATTCCATTCCATTCCATTCATCTTCCCATTTCTAAATGTTGGGCTCGATTGTGGTTGTAAGTCGAGGACTACCGGTACCTTTCTTGGGCTGTCCATTACCCCTCTCCTCTAAATCTCATTGTCTGGGGGACAGATTCTGACCAAAGAGCAGCAGGAACTGGCCGCCAGCAACGATTTCAACTTTGACCATCCGGATGCTTTTGATTTCGACCTGATGATCGCCACTCTCAAGAAGCTCAAGCAAGGGAAGAGCGTCAAGATCCCCGTTTATGACTTCACCAGCCACAGCCGCAAGAAGGAATGGGTGAGCCCGGCTTTGGGGGGGGGGGGGAATCCCCTTCATTTTAGTCCTGCCCCTTAAGCCCCGCCCCCTTTAGGATGACGTCACTCCTTTGCCTGGACAGCCTGTCGACTTTTCTCCCTCACCTGCTTATGTTGTGAATTCTTGGTTTCGATTGTTTTGATTCGCCCAGAGGGTTGGCAGTTGGGCAGCGCAGACTTTAATATTTAGTTATTTTTTAGTTATTTAGCTTTTTTTAGTTATTTAGTTATTTTTTAGTTATTTAGTTATTTATATGCCGCTTTTATTATTTTCACAAACAACTCACGGCAGCAAACGTATTCAACTCACCTTCTTCCTCCTGTTTTCCCTCATAACAACAATCCTGTGAGGTGAATTGGGCTGAGAGGGAAACATTTGGCCCAGAATCGCCCAGCTGGCTTTCACGCCTAAAGCGGGACTAGAACTCCCAGTTACCTGGGGACTGGCCAAAGTCGCCCAGCTGGTTTTCATGCCTAAAGCGGGACTAGAATTCCCAGTTGCCTGGCGACTGGCCAAAGTCGCCCAGCCGGCTTTCATGCCTAAAGCAGAACTAGAATTCCCAGTCACCTGGCGACTGGCCAAAGTCGCCCAGGTGGCTTTCACACCTAAAGAAGGACTAGAACTCCCAGTCACCTGGCGACTGGCCAAAGTCACCCACGTGGCTTTCACGCCTAAAGAAGGACTAGAACTCCCAGTCACCTGGCGACTGGCCAAAGTCGCCCAGGTGGCTTTCACGCCTAAAGAAGGACTAGAACTCCCAGTCACCTGGCGACTGGCCAAAGTCACCCAACTGGCTTTCATGCCTAAAGCAGGACTAGCTTTAATCAAATTTTGACAATCTCTATGTAAAATTCTTGTTTCCAGAAAATGCTTTATGGAGCCAACGTGATTATATTCGAAGGTATTATGGCATTTGCTGATAAGGACCTCCTGAAAGTAAGTAAGACTGGATTCTCTTCTTCTTCCTCCTCCTCTTCCTTCCTTCTTTCTTTGTCTTTTTCTTTCTCTCTTTCTCTTCCTCTCTTCCTCTCTCTCTTTCTCTCTCTCTCTCTCTCTCTCTTTCTCCCCTTCTCCTTCCCATCCACTTCCTTCTTGCATGGTTCTAATGATCAATATTTTTTTTAGATTTATATTTCCCTCTCCCTGTCAGCAGGTCTAGACAGCTCATCTAGCACTCCTTCTTCCTGTTTTCCCCAATAACAACAACCTTGTGGGGTTGGTCCATCTGGAGGGGTGTGGGGGATGGGCTGGCCCAAAGTGACTGTCCCAGGAATTCTGTGGCTGATGGGAGGGGAGCAGAGTCCACTTCTAATCCAATCCTCTTCCCACCAACTTCCTGGCGTTTCCTAAAGCAGCGTCTTTCAACTTTGGCACTTTTAACATGCCTGTTCTGACCAAGGCTTCCGAGACCATAATTACGCATATGCTTATTTTAAAAACAAGTCTTATTTTATTGCAGCGCTGGGAATTGTTTTCATTCCCAGCCGGTAATTAATCTCAAACAGTCCCTCGAGATAAGCATCCACCTTTCTTTCCTGGGAAGTGTTCAATGAACTAGAAAAAAAAAACCGCAACCGAAATACAGAGAGCTTCAAGAATGAATCTGAACCGAACAAATGACTTTGCTTCCTGCAAAGGTTTCTCTACATTTGCCTGTCCTTTAAACCTTTGGGGAGGGGCAATCACCTCCCAGCCTTACTCCCGAGTTGCCCCTTTTGCTTCAGCTGCTCTTGCCTTCTAGCAGCTCTGTGCACACACACACTGGGAACAGGCTCCCTCTGTTCCTCTGCCTCGCTGCTGCCAGACTCTGGAGGCTCTGGAGTCAGCACACAACTCCCAGATGGTCTAGGCCCCATCTCTGCATCGGTCGCAGGACCCTTGTCCGAGTCCTCTTCAGACTCCCCATTCTTCCCCACTGTCCGATTCTGCTGCTGTCTGCACAGGCTGCCGGCGAACCGCAACAATGCCCAGACTTCAACTCCCAGAATTCCCTGGCCAACTGTGAATTCTGGGAATTGAAGTCCATGTTAAAGTTGCCGGGGTTGAAAGACACTGCTCTAGATGTAGTGATGGTGAGCCTTTTCGGCGCCAAGCACTGAAAAGGTTGCACGGAAACGGTCGCGCATGCAAGCATTTGTCAAGGCCACACTCCGAACTTCCCTGTTCTAGTGCACATACACACCTGACCATCAGCTGGCCGGCGATCGCACGCAGGCCGGGTTTTGGCACTTCCGCGCACACGAAGCGATTGCACTCTGAAAAAGTTGAACTTCCAGCTTCTGGCGCTGTTTTTGGCACTGCTGCCCACACGAAGTACAGCGGATCGTCGTGCACACATGCACACCAGAAACCCGGAAGACAAACGGGCAAGGCTGGGCGTGCCAGGAAACATGGCTTCGCATGCCACTTTCTCGTGCCATAGGTTCGCCATCACACGGCTTTGGAAAGGATCTGTTTTGGACCCAAATGTCACTTGTTTTTTTTTTTCCTCTGCAGCTTCTGGATATGAAAATATTTGTGGACACTGATTCGGACATCCGTCTGGTTCGGCGTCTGCGCAGGGACATCAGTGAGCGAGGCCGAGAGATTGACGGGGTCATCAAGCAATACAACAAGTTTGTCAAGCCGGCCTTTGACCAGTATATCCAGCCCACCATGCGACTAGCCGACATTGTGGTCCCACGAGGTAGGCCTCTTTCTATTGGCCGCTGGCTGGCCCCGCTGGATTCCTGACCCTGGGGATCCCTTTGCCAGATCTCTTGCTCAAATTGGCCTGATTTTTTTCAGTTTCTGAAAGTGTTTGGGATCCAATTAGAGCCAGCTGGCAAAAAAAAAAAAAAAAAAACTTGAAAGGATTTGGTGTCTGGGACCTTAAGGTAGAGTGCTACTGAATCTGGAGGCTCTTATTGTGCCAACAGCTGCCAACGGACCACTCCAGCCTGCCCTGCAATTTGCAAATGAGCCTTGCCATAATTTCAGGGATGTAATTTAAAAAAAAATTATTTCTACATCAAATCAAATTATATTAAACGAAGCTTGGAAGGGCTTTCTATCCATTTTGTTCTCTTGCTTCCAATAGAAGCGAATTTTTACTTCCTAAAGGTTTGCATTCGTATATTTGCCAAATACATTGTGATGCTATTGTTGTTGTTTTTTTGCCAGAAACTGGCATTTACTTCCAGGTTTTGGCAAAATCAGCCAAATGGTGAAAAATGGGTTCATTTAATGACGGTAGCGGTTGCTTAACGACCATGGTGGTCATTTTACGTTCACAATCCTTTGCTTAGCAACTGCTGCAAAAATGATTGTAAAGTTGGGCCCCCATTTTACAGCCGCCGTGACTGCAATGGACAGGCTCCATTATGGACATAAGTCAAGGAATAGCTGTACAGGTAGTCCTCGACGTATGACCACAATCAAGTCCCAAATTTCCACTGCTGAGCAAATTTTCCAATCTTTCTTCCCACAGTCGTTTAGTGAATCACTGCAATGGTTAAGTTAGTAACCCGGTTGTTAAGTGAACATAGCCTTTGCTTGTCAGAGGGTCACAAAAGGGGGATCACATGACACCCCTCCCGGGGATATTGCAATTATCATAAATATGAGTCAGTTGCCAAGCGTCCGAATTTTGATCTCACGTGCCCATGGGAATGCTGCAATGGTCGTAAGTGTGAAAAATGGCCATAAATCCCTTTTTTTTAGTGCCATTGTAACTTCAAACTGTCATTAAACAAACTGTTGTATGTTGAAAACTATCTGTCAAGTTTCCAGCAAACTGTGATGACCTGAGGCGTGACACAAAAATAACAAAATCACAAAAGTAGAATAAATTCTCTTTAATGCCTCCAACTTGGGCCCCCAAAGTCCAATTATCCTTGGCTGGATAACAAACTCTTCAAAAAACAGTCTACAAAGGGCAGAAATGCAGTCCGAATCCAAAGTAAAGATAATTAGAATTAAACAACAACAACAACACAAACCATACTGAATTAATTAACACAGCAGGCCAGGATGATAAATTACAGACTTTCAAAGGATAAAGCAGCATCCACGGTGGACGCCAAATCCCAGATAAGCCTCGGCCAAGATAATGCACATGTCAGATCCGTGGATCTGCCATTCTTCAATGGAAGAAGGAGTGGTGGGGGGAAGTTGGTACAAGTAATCCTTTTTGATGTAACCTGAATATATTAAATCTTATATTGACTCTGTATAATTGCACATGATATACAACTGGAGGACTGGAGCCAGGTGGCTAGAAACTTGTCATCTCTTGGAGAGATACCAAGAGGAGAAAGGACCATAAAAAATCCAGCTTTGGAAGATATTCCCTCGGAACTCTTCTAAGATACGTTCCCAGAGAAGGGGAAGGGGGAATTAACATGTTGGTTCTTTGTTTGACTAAATCCACATCAAAATAAGGGGAGGGATTCTAACTCCCTTTATCTATTACTGTATGCCTGGAAGCACCTTACATTCTGCTTTCACTAGTACTGGATTCACTTCCTTTCAATAAAGGATTCCTAGTTTTCAGAAGTTCATTCTTTTCGATTGAAGGGGAAAAATCCATTGCTTCCAGCACGCTTTGCTGCCAGCAAGGAGCCGTGTGCAAATGCCCCACTTATATCCTGTTCTTCCAGCTGCAACTAATGAAAGGGATCAGGGCCTTCTTCACTCTCACAAGCCATGTTGCTCCCTTCTCCATTCCTCCCTGCATGCCCTAGGATGAAGAGGGGGTGGCCCTCTGAATGCCCAGCCGGACTGTGCCCTTCCCCCGTTTCTTCCACAGCCACCAGAGCCACACTCCCACTCCCTGTCAGCTGCTCAATCTCCCCCTCAGAATCAGACTCCAACAAGGGCATGACACAAACCTCCATTTCACTCAATAACTCTGAGGCAGACATCTCTCAAAAGTTCCACTTATTATTTAGATAGTAACTGGCCCGACTGTGGAATCCTGAATCTGAAAGTTTCTACAAAATCCATCCCCTGTGTCAGGGATACACCCTAGCAGAATCTGCATGGCAGGCAGGCAAAATATTTTGAGATAAACGTTTTTGTAGCTTACACTCAGTAAAACAGATACACTGTGCTAGTTAAATAGTTTATTCCAGTAAGAGTTTTAGCATAGTCAAAACAGTCCATATATCATTCACTAGTTCAGTCCATCCGGGGATTATTCAGTTGCAAAGTCCAGTGTCGAAAAAGAGGTCAGTAAACTTACAAATATCAGTCCAGTAATATATCTTCTCACAGTAGAGAAATGAAGAAGTTCAAACCTCCTTTCTCTCTTCAGCAAAATCAGCAGCAGCAGGGAACCATCAATCCATCATTGTCAGCAAGCAATTCAGTAAGCCAGCAATACAGTAAGCCAGTAGGTTCTCTTGCTCCCTCTTATGGCGATTTTACAACCGCACCCAAAATTACATGCTTTGCAGTTAAAGTGACACACACTTACTTAACAATCATAGTTTATATATATTATTTTACCCAAATTAAGTTAGGTAACCTTGTTATTCCTAACACCCTGCAACCATCATCGCATCACATGGCCCAATCACCATCCGTCCCAAGTTAAGACTTCCTCTCACTTATGCGCTAACATGATCTGACCTTGAATCAGAAAAAGAATGTTATTATGTCTAACTAGATATACTCCAATATATTTTCCCCCCTCCCACTTTCTCAGGCTCAAAATGTGGGAGCATCGGATCGCAATATGACTTCCAAATCTGACACTACCTGTAGTTGTAGGCTTGTTAAGTAGGAAGTTGGTTTGAGAAAAGTACAACTCTATACAGATGGCATTTCACCTCGGCAAGACTGGCAAAGATGTTTAAAGACAAATCAGGGAAATATTGGAAATGTCATCAGACACCTGGAACATACTACCATATGTGGTGGACATGTACAGAAGCTAAAAGATATTGGACAAAAATACATACATGGTTGGAAAAGATGATAAAGCAACATACAGATTTAAAACTTGAGATATTTTTATTGGGGATTTTACCTGAAAATTATAGTAAATAAAAAAGCATATTTAATTATACATATATTAACAGCAGCTAGAATTGTATTTGCACAAAATTGGAAAAATGAAAAGATTCCGATAGAGGAAGAGGTAATTATGAAAATGTTGGAATGTGCAGAAATGAGTGGATTAACATAAGCAATTAAAGAAAGAAGAAGAAGCAGAATATTATATGATATGGGATTTATTTTATAAATGGTTGGAAAATAAAGAAGTTAAATGGTAATGTTATAATGATAAGATATATATGGTTGAGTAGGTTGTAACATGAAGTAATCTTAGTAAAAAAATCTATACAAAATATAAACATTTGCACAAGATATATGTACCCAGTTGACATACGATATAACTGAAAGATGGATTTGTTTTAAAATTAAAAAAAATATATATATAAAAAAAGAAAAGTACAACTCTTAATTTTTGCCTTGCATGGGGATCTGTAGGCTGCTTGCGCCCTCTAGGGGTTTTCCCAGGTCATTACAGGAATTAAACTGACATTCATTTCTCTGAGTTTGGTTGCTTTCTTGCAGACGTTTCATTACCTAACTAGGTAGTGTCTTCAGGGCTATTAGGGAGTGGGGTTTGGTCTCAACCAAGAGCATCAAGGACCCCTCCTTCCAACCCTGAGCTACAAATCTTCTCCTTCATCCGTGACATTAACTCTTTCTCTCTCTCTTTTATTTTTCTTTTAGGTAGTGGAAATACCGTTGCTATCGACTTGATCGTCCAGCATGTGCATAGCCAGCTAGAAGAGGTGAGATGTGATGGATGTTTAAGGAAGATCCTGCATTGGGTGATGTCAGGTTTTCCTCTTTGCTCTGAAGCCCTGGTGGCATCGTGGTCAGAAGGCAGTATTGCAGGATAATTCTGCCCGCTGCCAGCAGTTCAATTCTGACCAGCTCAAGGTCGACTCAGCCTTCCATTCTTTCGAGGTCAGTAAAATGAGGACCCAGATTGTTGCGGGGGCAATGTGCTGACCCTGTAAACCGTTTAGAGAGGGCTGTAAAGCACTGGGAAGCGGTGTATAAGTCTTAAGTGCTATTGCTATTGTGTTGGCCAGCTTGATGTGAAGTTCAGGATCTATTCCAAACTTTTATGATTCTGTTTTCTGTCTCACTTAGCAATACCAATTTTGGGCTCAGTTGTGGTCATAAATGGAGGATTATCCATTTCTAAGATTTTAAGGGAATCAAAATTGCCCTACACTTTTACTGGAGACTCCCTATTTGGGGCCAGACAATTTAAGAGCTCCAGGGAAAATTGGAAGAATTCTATTTGACAACATTTACTGATGAGATACATTTATATGGCTGCCCAGCTCACACATGGGTGAGTCCAGATGGTTTACAAGGTTAAAAATCCACAAACTGAGCAACATGGTAGATGCAGTACAATGCAGCGAGACATATGGAGATCTATACCTTGGGGAAACAAAACAGCCACTTCCTAAACGGCTGCATGGCACAACACAGGAGAACAAACCCACCAGGACTAGATTTAGCAGTCCATCTGCTTTGAAAAGACACAGGCCACTCTTTGGAAGACAGCAAAGTCCATGCTGTGGACAGAGAGGATCACTGGTTTGGAAGAGGAGTTAAAGAGGCCATCTATGTCAAAATTGAACAGCCCTCCCTCAACAGCTCTTGATAACTCTGGGTCTAGTCTTAAGGTTCTAGGCTAGAAAGCCGAAGACTGCAAGTTCTAGTCCCACTTTAGGAATGAAAGCCCATTGTGTGACTTTGGGCCAATCACAGGAGCCTGTGAATTCTAGTCCTGCCTTAAGTGCAAAAGCTGACTGAGTTACTTTGGGCCAATCACCAGGAGACTGTGAGTTCTAGTTCGGCCTTAGGTATGAAAGCAGGCTGAGTGATTTGGGGCCAGTCACCAGTAGTTTTAGTTCTCCTTAGACCTGTGAGTTGCCAAGGTGACTTTGGGCAATCCCCAGGAGAAAGTGAGTTCTAGTCACCCCTTAGGCATGAAAGCTTGCTGGGTGACTTTTGGCCAATCACAGGAGATGTTTCCATCTCCTGTGATTGGCCAAAAGTCACCCAGCAGGCTTTCTCAGGAGTTCTAGTCCCACCTTAGATGAATTTTAGTCCCACTTTAGGTGTGCAAACAGCTAGGTGACTTTGTACCAATCATCAGGAGTCTGTGAGTTCCAGTCCCATTTTTGGCATGAAAGCCAGCTGAATGCCTTGAGTCCAATCACAGGAGATGGTGAGTTCTAGTCCCACCTTAGACATGAAAGCCAACTGGGTGACTTTGAGTCAATCACCAGGAGACAGTGAGTTCTAGTCTCTCCTTAGACCCACTTTGGGCCAGTCTCTCTGAGACCAACTCACCTCATCGAGTTTTTATTAGGAGGAAATTTGAAGGAGGACAGTACGTTGGATATGTTCACCATCTTGAGTTACTTGTTAAAATAATAATAATAATAAAGGCAGGATACAAACAAACAAAGAAATGACAAATATTTGAAACCACCACTGAACCAAATCATTCCATAAATTTGTTCTGAGCAAAACTGAGACCGCGAATCCTTTAAGAAAAAAGACTAAAACATGAATTTTGCAGGGCAGTGAATAGAATTCTTTATTGGCCAAGTATGATTGGACGCATAAAGAATTTGTTTTTGGTGCAAATGCTCTCAGTGTGCCTAAAAGAAAAAATACATTCATCAAGAGTCAAGAATCATGAAGTGCAACACTTAATAATAGTCATAGGGTACAAATAGGCAATCAAATCATACTAGGAAACCGTCAGTATAAATCATAAGGATACAAGCGACAAGGTTACAGTCATATAGTCATAAGTGGATGAATATGGAAGGCCTATTCTTGTTTTGTTTTGATTTTTTTTATTAATTTCCTTCCTGGCTTCCTGTTTCCCTGCTGGTATTTTAATAACTGATTTTGCTGTCTGTGTTGTGTTGTTCCTGCAGCGTGAACTCAGCGTCAGGTAAGGATGGTTGCCTGTTTATTCCCTTGCCTTGTCTCTTTCCTTCTGCAGCACCCCTCTGAGGCATTTGAAGCAGGACAGAGGCCAGCTCAATTTGCTCCTGGGTGCCAAAATCTAGCAAACCGTATGACAAGAAATATTTCTCTTACGTATTTGAGGATTAAAATGTCCTCAAATTGTGGGTCCATGTTGGCCTTTTAAATTTTAAAAAAACAAACCCACTCTTTTAGTTTTAAATTCAACTTATTTGGTCTTTGCCTTGTTATCTTAGGGCAGGAGTGGGATTTGGGACATTTCTGAACTACACAGAATCTTAGCTAGGGGCCCTCCCGAACCCCTGTGAACCCCCAGCAGCCCACCCCAGCCTATAGGGCAGCGGGGGGGGTGTCCTCCAAAATTTGGGGGTCCTTCAACTCTGGCTGAAGAATTCTGGGAGTTGAAGTCCACAGATCTTGCTCTGAGTCTACAACCCCCCCTGGCATATTTGGGTCTGGGAGGGGTGTGTGTAGACTTCTCATTGACATCCTGTGGTCCAGGTGGGTGACATAGCCAGCCTGGAAACTGGAACAAGGACCAGATGATGAACAGGATGGGAGACCACAAGGAAATGCAAAATTTTAAGATGTGCAGATTGAGGAAAATATATTCTGGAAGAAGATCTACAAGGTGGTCTTCGACTTAAACCACAATTGTGCTCAAAATTTCCATTTGAGCTAAGCAGATAATCAGATAATCAGAGTTGGAAGGGACCTTATAGGTCATCTGGTCCACCCCCCTGCCCAAGCAGGAGACCCTACACCATTTCTAACAGATGGCAATTCAATCTCTTCTTGAAAGTCTTAAGTGATGAAGCTCCCACAATTTCTGAGGGCAACCTCTGTTCCATTGGTTGATTGTTCTCACTGTCAGAAAGTTTCTCCTTATTTCTAGGTTGAATCTCTCTTTGTTCAGTTTCCATCCACTATTCCTTGTCTGACCTTCAAGTCTTGGAAAATAGCCTGACCACCTCCTTTCTGTGGCAGCCCCTCAAATATTGGAAGACTGCTATCACGTCTCCCATGGTCCTTCTCTTCCCTAGACTAGCCAAGCCCAGTTCCTGTAACCGTTCTTCATATGTTTTAGCTTCCGGTCCCCTAATCATCTTTTTCTAGAGTCTCAACATCTTTTTTATAGTGCGGTGACCAAAACTGGATGCAGTACTCTAGGTGTGGTCTTACTAAGGCTTTATAGAGTGGTATTAGTACCTCCCTTGATCTTGATTGTATCCCTCTGTTAACGCAACTTAGGATTGCATTGGCTTTTTTAGATGCTGCTGCATACTGCTGGCCCATATTTAGCTGGTTGTCCACTAAGACACTGAGACACTAAGCAAGACAGTTGTTAACGGAGTTGTGCCCCCTTGTTAAGTGAATCACTGCGGTTTTTAAGTTAAGTCACCCGGTTGTGAAGTGAATTCGGCTTCCCCATGGACTTTGCTTGTCAGGAGGAGGTCACGAATGATCCTCAGATGACTTTGGGACACAGAAATGGTCATAAAAAGTGTGAGTCAGTTGCCAAGCATCTCATTTTTGATCATGGGGCCCTGGAGATGCTGCCATGGTTGTAAAGTGTGAAAAACAGAAGTTCCTTTTTCAGTGCCATCGTTAACTTCAAGCGGTCACTAAATGAACGGCTGTAAATCAAAAAGCTGCCGGTAGTTAAACACAGGAATTGTACTCTGTTCATCCTGGCTGACCCCCACCTCACCCCAAAGCTAAGGACTGACCAGGGGTGGCCTCCAAAAATGTTAGCAAAGGGTTCTGTGGCCCAGGGGTCGCCAACCTTTTGGACCCGAGGGACCACTAAACTAAAAGATATAAAAATACTAAAAAATAGTTTTAAATCCCACAGATCAGAGACTCTGGAAACCCCCCCAAAAAAGTCTGCAGGAAAATCCCCCCACCCCGTTTTCCTACTGATCGATCCTTCTTTATTTGGGATTGCAGGATACCGTCTCCAGCTCTGTTCTCAGGGGGAGAGAGAGAGAGAGACTTTTGGCTTCATGCAAGGAAAGCAGCAGAAGCCGCAGAAGTCTTTCTCTCCCCCAAACTCCGCCAGAAAGGAGTCTTTGCGAAACTTGTCGCACTGGCGCAGCCTCTTGGAGTAGGAGGCCTTGCAGGATCCCAAAGACTCGTTTCTGACGGAGTTTGGGGGAGAGAAAGAGAGACTTTTGCGGCTTTCCTTGCGTGCAGCCAAAAGAAGAAGAAAGGAGCAGAAAGAAGCAGCCCAGTAGCCAGGCTAGGCGCTTGGGGCAAGTGGGGCAAGTTCCCCCCTTCTCCCCCCTCATTACCCCGTGTTGTGTGCAATGTAAGCGACGCAAGCCTTGTGTTCCCGCGGGCCTTGTGGGCGGCGCTGCCTTGTGTTCCCGCGCAGCCTGGATAAATTGCTTTGGGGGTGACGTTTCTCTGGGGACCACCAAAATTTTCTCACGGACCACCAGTGGTCCCTGGCAACCACTGGTTGGCGACCACTGCTCTGGCCAATTGCTGGGTGGATGTGGTCATAGTGGGCATGGCCCAGTCAGCCTCCTGCACCACAGCAGGGGGAGGGGTTTTTCTCGAGCCTCCGGGAGGATGAAAATGGCCTCCCCTGAGCTCCGGAGCCAGAAACAGGCCCATTTCCCCCTTCCCGAACTTTCCAGAGGCCTGTTTTTTCCCCCTCCCTCAGCCTCCTGCACTTAACCTGCATCCAAAACGGGCCGGGTGGGGATCCCTGGGAGGGGAGGTGCAGGGAGGGTCCAGCCTGAACTGGCATAGAATCTTAGCTAGGGACTCTCCCGAACCCCCAGCAGCTCCCCGCTAGGACTGACCTTGGAACTTGGATAGGAGACCACCAGGAAATCTTGCAGTCATAAGCTAGGCTGGGAGATTGAGGACCGGCCTGTAAAACAAGCATTGGTGATGTATTTTGCTTTGCTGCCCTGAGGGATCGTGTCATAAAATCATCAGGAGGTGAGCTAGGCGTGAAAGGGAGCCCTCTCTGATCTTATTTCATCCTGTGGGGACTTTGATATTTTAATGGCAAAGGATAAAGCACCCTTCTGATCTTGAGTGGCAGGGGAGATTTGACAAAAACAGATTTCAGATCCAGAGATGAATCTGTAATTTCTGTAGCCCATTCTATTCAGTATTATAATGAGGAGGGAGGAAACGGAGAAGAGAGAAGGAAGGAAAAAAGAAGGAAGGAAGGAAGAAAGGAAGGAAGAAAGGAAGGAAGGAAGGAAGGAAGGAAGGAAGGAAGGAAGGAAGGAAAGGGAGAGTGGAAAGGGAGGGTGGGTAGAGGGAGGGAAGGAAGAAAAAGGGGGGGAAAGTTGGAGGTGACGGAGAGGGAAGGAGAAAGGGAAAGGAGGAAGGAAAGAAAGAAAGGGAAGATAGAAAAAGAAGGAAGGAAGGGGCGTGCATAAGTTCACCATCGTGCCTACTGTCCCTGACCTATTGTCCCCATTTATGCATACCTATTTCATGTATTCTTACTCATGTTTATACTTATACCTATTTTCTTGTAAGCAATTGACAAATCAAATCAATAAATAAAGAAAAGGTGGGGAGGGAAGGAAAGGAAAGGAAAGAAAGAAAGAAAGAGGGAGGGAGGATGGGAGGAGAAAGGCAATGGAAGGAAGAAAAAGAGGGGAGGAGGGAGAAAAACATGATCTAGAAATAGATTTTCTTGGGGATTATCCTGTCTCTTACTGTAAGGCCTTGAACAATATTCAAACTATTTTAGTTGTTGATGATTTTATCTGCTGGATTTGTAGGATTGTTGATTCTAATGTAGATATATATGGTTTGTACAAAGTAAAATTTCATAAATACATGTATAAATAAATTTATAAATAAATAAAGTAAAAATTCATAATAAAATAAATTAGACAAATAAATGTCCTAAATTTCATAATAAATAAATGCCATAAAATGAATGTCATAATAAATAAATAAATTCCATAAACAAATTTCTAAATAAATAAAATTCCGTAAACAATTGCATAATAAATAAATAAACTGGATAGCAAGCAAAGAAACAAAATCACCGCCCTGGTTCAAAAGACTGGAGCCAATTCAGAGCAGCCTCTGTCTTTGCTTGAAATGCCTCGGTTGGTT
This sequence comes from Hydrophis major, assembly GCA_033807585.1. Taxonomy (NCBI): domain Eukaryota; kingdom Metazoa; phylum Chordata; class Lepidosauria; order Squamata; family Elapidae; genus Hydrophis; species Hydrophis major. Next base: position 259,356,399 of record CM066330.1, read on the forward strand.
GGTATCGTTTTATCTCCTTGTCTTAAGTTTTCTTTTCTTTTTCTTTCTTTTTTCTTCCGTTTCTCTCTTCCTGCCATCAGAGTCTCTTTGCTTGCACTCTCCAATTCGAGCTTTGGTCTCGTGAAGGGAAGCTGAGGAGGAAGGACCCAACCGCCGGTTTTCAAACAGGGGGTTTCTGAAACATCAAAGCGGAAAAGAACAACAACAACAACAAAAAACCCCCCACACAAACCAAATGACCAGAATTTTCCACTGCCCTCCCCCCACTCTGAGTGGAGACAGAAAAGAAAGCAATGGAGGGCGAGAGGCACTTTTCAGGTCCTGGGTGGAGACCTGCTACCTCTTTTGAGTATATGTTTACAACCAGGGGTGGGATTCTATTAGTTCGCACCTATTCGCTAGAACCGGTTGTTAACATTCTAAGCAGTTTGGAGAACCGGTTGTTAGAAGAAATGACTGGCCTAATCCTGTAAGGAAGGCAGGAAGGAAACATTCTGGTGTTGCTTACAGAAACTGCCTCTCCGTTAACCCTTATTACATTCTTGGCAGGACTTGACTTTCTGTCTCAGGAACTCCTCTGGAGTTTTTTTTCCCCCTCCTTTGCTGGTACTTTGCTTGTGTGGAGGGACCATTCAAAGTTACAATGGCACTGAAAAAAGTGACTTATGACCATTTTTTCACACTTACGACTGTTGCAGCATCCCCACAGTCATGAGAGGCCAGGTGATGTGCGTGCCTCGATGTGAGTGATATTGAGTTGGCCACACCCAGCCAATAACATGACCACCAAGCCACGTCCACCCAGTCACATGATCACCAAGCCACGCCCATCACCTAAGCCACGCCCACAGAACCGTTGTTAAAAATTGTGAATCCCGCCCCTGTCTACAACTCACATTTCCTGCTGCAGGGGTGGGCTTCCAAAATTTCAGCAACAGGTTCTCTGCCCAGTTTGCTGGGTGGGCGTGGCCTAGGCAGCCTCTTGCACCACTGGGCGGGGCATTTTTTTTTACCTCCCTGGGCTCCGGAGGCTTTTTTCGAACCTCCGGGAGGGTGAAAATGGCTTCCCCAGGCTCCGGAAGAGACTGTGGAAGCCGGAAACGGGCCCAAACTTCCAGGAAGCCCATTTTTTTGCCCTCCCGGAGCCTCCATGCTTGCCCTGCCCTTATCTACATCCGAAACAGGCCGCGTGGGGACTCCTGGGAGGGGAGGGATGGGGTGGTCATAGCCAGCCGGGAGTGGGATTTGGGGGTTCTCTGATCTTCAAAGAATGTTAGCGAGGGGCTCCCCTGAACTCCTGCAAGCCCCCAGCAGCCCAGCCCTGCTGCTATCTTTTTGGAGGATATGTCTACAACTCACATTTCCTGTGTCCCCCTCCCCCCCAATACAGGTAACCCTTGAGTTACCACCAAATGGAGCCTGAAATGTATGTTGGTGGGTGAAATATTTGTTTGAGTTTGTCCCATTTTGTGACTTTTCTTGCCATAGTTGTTAAGAGATTGGACTACCATTTGTCAGAAATGGCGTAGAGTCTCCCGCTTGGGTGGGGGGTTGGACTAGATGACCTATAAAGTCCCTTCCAGCTCTGATTACCTGTTATCTGAATCCCTGCATTTGTTAAGTGAGTAACACGGCTGTTTTCAGTGAATCTGGCTTCCGCTTTTCCGAAGGTCGTAAAAGGGGGTCGTTTCACCCTGGGAATACTGCGAGCGTCATCAATATGAGTCGGTTGCCAAGCGTCTGAATTTTGGATCACGTGACCGCAGGGGGATGCTGCAACAGTCATAAGTGTGAAAAATGGTCATAAGTATGAGAAATGGTTATAAGTCCCCTTTTTCAGCGCCGTGGTAACTTTGAACGGTCGCTAAATGAACTGTTGTTAAGTTGAGGACTATCTGTAACCTTTCCAAACAATGTTTGCAGGTAGTCCTTGAGCTACAACCATTCATTTAGTGACTATTTATATAAGCAATGCTGTGCTTCAATGGTTAGATGGCTTAGAGGACATTGATATTTGAACGTAGATTTTTTAAAACATTTATATTTTAGTGGGATCCTCTAATCTAAAGGTAAAAGGTCCCCTCGCACATACGTGCTACTCGTTTCCTACTCTGGGGGCAGTGCTCATCTCCGTTGCAAAGTCAAAGAAGAGCCAGTACTGTCTGAAGAAGTCTCTGTGATCATGTGCCTTCAAAGGCGCATGCATGGAACACTTTTCCCTTCCCACCCTTGCTTGCATTTTTTACCTACTTTCAAAATACTAGGTTGGCAGAAGCTGGGACAAGTAACGGGAGCTCACTCCATGATGTGGCGCTGGGGATTCGAACCGCCGAACTGCCAACCTTTCCGATCAACAAGTTCAGCGTCTTAGCCACTGAGCCACTGCGTCCTTTTCCACTAATCTAGTCGAATATTAATACACATTCCTAGTCCACATATGACACACCATACGTGAAATAATAATAGGGACTCTTTGACATCACAACGGCACTGAAAAAAAAAAGAGTTATGACCATGTTTTACGCTTAATGGCCATTGCAGCATCCCCGTGGTCAGGCGATTCAGGAGCTTGGCAACCGGCATGTCCTTATGACCGTTGCATTGTCCTGGGTCTTGGCGTCCCCTTTTGTGACCTCAGTCGGTTTCTGACAAGCAAAGTCAATGGGGAGGGAAGCGAGATTCGTTTAATGACCACATGATCTGCTTAACAACTGCAGCAATTCGCTAAACTGTGGCAAAAAGGCGCAAAATGAGGCACAGCTCACCAAACTGCCTCAATTGTGGTCATACATCGAAGAGTACATGTATTTGATTTTTGGCTGTGTCGCCGATGCTCCTGGAGCTTCGGCTGCCTTCCTAAAGTTCCTTAGGACAAAAAATTCTTATCAGAAGCATCTTCTCCTCTCAATGACAGATATTTTTGGATGGGAAGCTCGGTGGTGGAACTCCCAAAGGTGCTTTCCCCCCCCCCCCCCCCAAAAAAAAGCAACTGGACTTACTTTCTTCGTTTTTCCTTGAAGACGTTTCGCTTCTCATTCAAGAAGCTTCTTCCGTTCTGTTCTTCCGTTCTGTTCTCCAGAACGGAAGAAGCTTCTTGGGTGAAGAAGCAAAACGTCTTCAAGGAAAAACAAACAAACAAAAAAAAGCACCTTTGGGACAACCATGACTGAGAATCTCCATAGGGACATTCGATGGGCACCCTTCCTTCCTTCCGTGTCCTGTCTATTTGAACCCTGAACCATCTCAACAGGACTTCGATGGTGAAGGTGCTGGCCTTGATGGAACCTTCACACCTCTACCTGTGTTTACTACCTGGCTCAGAAGCCCATTTTCGTTCTTCCTTGGGAGTGTTCTCATATGACTTCTTTTTCTTTCGATTTCTCTCTCTCTCCCCCACCCTCTCCCCTCCCTAAAACCTCAATTCTCTGGCACGGGGGACTGCTCTGTCGGTTTTCCTACCTGGTTTCATCCCAAATGTCTCAACCCACCTTGATGATCAGAGGAAGCTGCGCTGGGATATGTGAGGAACCAATTGGCATCCTGGTTTGATTTGAGTACTAAATTGTGTGAGCTTCTGCTGCTGGCTGATCAAAGATGCATGGGAAGGACTGCCAAGGGTCTTGTCCTTCCTCTAACCCAGCTGGTGTGTGGTTTTAGGGTTGGCTTCTCTAAGCAAACACAGGGTTTTGTGTCTGTGGTCCTCTTCCCTCAACAAAGTCAACCTGCCAACAATGACATCATTGGGAGAACATTTGGAGTAGGTTTCCAAGGGGTGGACCCAACTTCTGGACTCGAACTTGATTAGGTAACTTCTGGAGGCCCATCAACATGATGAGGTGATTCCATGGACATGGGAGTCGCCATGGTTTAGGTGAGGTCCATGGACCTCAGAAGGTTCATGAACAGGGCTGGAAAGGAGAAGAAACCCAAGTCGGTGCTTCCATTCCAGATAGCCTCCATCTTAGGTGGCCTCAAACATAGTCTGTATCTGAGGTAATTTAAGATGGTAGAATTCAGTTGAAGTCAATGAAGACTGCCTAGCAGCCTTGCTTTTAAGGGAGCGGATATCTTCACAGAGGGAGTATAACATGTAGTTTGGCCCCGTTCTTGAAAACAAAGCATGAGATGCTTTTTGTGAGCTGGAAACTTGATACCCTGTTTCCCCAAAAATATGACCTACCCTGAAAGTATGTCCTAGCTTGATTTTACACGTGCACCCAATCTAAGTCCTACCCCCCAAAATAAGCCCTAATTAAGATCCTGCCCCCTCCAGAGTGCCCAGGTAAAAATTAAGCTAGGGTGAGGATGGGGTGGGTTGAAGCTGTCCTACTACTTACCTTTGGACAGCTGTAGCCAGGCCTCGCACACCTGCCTTGCCGGCCCATTTCGTCTGCAGCCGGCAAGGCTGGCAAAGCTTTCCCTGAAGGCCTCTGTAGCTGATAACAAAGCTCTGGATCGATCCAGAGCTCTGTTACCAGGTGCAGAGGCCTTCAGGAAAGCCTTACCAGCTGCAGAAGAAGCAGTTCCTGAAGGCCTCCGACAATGAAAAGGAGGCCGGGGCTGATGCATGCAAGTGAGGTTAGTCAGTGGATGACATCCCTTGAAAATAAGACCTGGTGCCTTTTTTGATGGCAAAAAAAAACATAAAACAGGGTCTTATTTTCGGGGAAACATGGTATTATAGGAGGATTCTTCAAGCTTTTTTAAATGGAAAAGCAGAAAAGAGCCCTATGAAGTAATTTGGTGGGTTAGCAGAATGTCTCTAGCAGTGTTTTCCGAACGTAAGTTGTATGGACTTCAATTCCCAGAATTCCCCAGCCAGCGAATATTATCTCCAGAACTGTGTTTTCCTCAAGCCTGGCAACTTTTAAGCTGTGCAGACTTCAACTCCCAGAATTCCCCCTGCCAGCCATGAGGGAATTTTAAACTGGTGATGCCAAATGGACCAAAATGCAGAGCTGATTCCCCTTGCTACACGCTGACGCTTTCAGAGAATTTTGCAAACTTATTTGGATTCCTGATTAATCCACATTGTCTTTCTGTCTGTCTGTCTGTCTGTCTCCCTGCCTGTTGCTTTGAAACCAGTCTGGCTTTTGAACGACATCTGCTTTCGTTTGTGTGGGGATGGTTAAAAGACAGCATCCTATTTTCTTGCAAAATCCCGGGACTGAGGGTGTCCTTGGGCCCATCCCAACCAACCACACAGAATTGGCAGGGTGGCTGACCCGTTCCATTTTCCTGGTTCGGTTCCCAGTAACTTTCTTTGAGACAGGATAAGGGGGCAGCCCCCAGATATGGGGAGGATCAGAATAAGGCATGTCTTGAATAATATCATTTTTGAGTTTTTCAGCTTTCTGGCCAATCCCTTCCTCCGTCGTTCCTGTTGTCTCCCTTCCCTGTATAATTATTGGCATCCTGAATTCTTAGCTGTCATTCCTCATAAACATGTTATTGCTCCACCTTGTGCCCTCAGAACTGCCATCTTCTGGAGAGATCCTTGGTTCTCTCTGAGCTTGGTGGTTTGCTTGCAGACATTTCGTCACCCAACTACATAACATCATCAGTGCTCTGTGCCTACGTAGTTTGGTAATGAAACGTCTGCAAGAAAACCACCAAGCTCACAGAGCACTAAGGAACGTACAGTCGTTCTCTTCCTCCTCCTCCATTCTGTAAACCCCACTTCCTTCTTGCAGTGATGATGTTACCTAATTGGGTCATGAAACATTGCAAGAAAACTATCAAACTCAGAGACTATTAAGAACCGCACAATCCCGCCTCCTTCTCCTCCTCCTCCTCTGTATCCTGCACTCCTTTCTAGCACTGATGATGTTTCCTAGTTGGGTCATGAAACATTGCAAGAAAACTATCAAGCTCAGAGACTATTAAGAACTACACAATCCTCTTCCTCCTCCCTGTACCCTGTACTCCTAGCACTGATGACGTTACCTAGTTAGATCATGAGACATCTGCAAGAAAACCACCAAAATCAGAGGGCACCAAGCACCCCACAGTCCTCTTCCTCCACTCCACAAACCCTTCTGTCACTGAGGAAGTTACCTAGTTGGCTCATGAAACGTCTCCAAGAAAGCCACCAAGCTCAGAGAGCACTAAGGACCCCAACAGTTCAACCCCGGGCTACAAATATTCTTCTTAAAATGTACGACGTAGAACAATATTGAATACTTCACACTACCTAATAACTTGAGTAGTGTTGCGAGACCCAACCTGTGCTTAGCTCAAAAGAAGGCTTGAGACACTTCTTCCCTGAATAGTCCAGGAAGGGTGGCCAGGAAAGCCTGTGTGGTTAGTTGGGGTGGGGAAAAGGAGACCTCAGGGAGATCTATCCTCAAATTGACCCGTACTTTCTCTTCATTTCCAGGGCAGCGCTGGCTTCTGCTCATCAGTGTCACCCCCTTCCCAAGACCCTCAGTGTCCTGAAGAACACCCCGCAGGTCAGGGGGATGCACACCATTATCCGGTGAGTGTTCAACCTCCGAGTTGGTGCAAATGTCCACGCTCATTATTTTGTATATTTATTTAGTCATGTTTATGTAGTGTGTATTGGAGGTGGAGACCCTTTGAGAGCTGGATGCAACTGTTGGAAGGAATATCCTTCCGAGTTCAGTTCCAAGTGGGGAAGAAAGACACTGGAAACATGGTGACTGCTTGGAAAGATGGTTTAATGGTAGACAAGACTACATGGATTGGGGGATCCTGGGCAAAAAGGGGGAGAGGTGCTAAGAGTCCCTGGGTTTTATGCCCTCTCTGGGCTTTGAACTTCCTGGGGCACAGGAAGAGCATCCTGATTGGTTGCTGCCAGAGGTCATAGCGAACTTTGTAAGTTGTCTTGTGGGCTAAGTTTGCTTGAAACTTGGTGGGCGGTGCAATGAAGGGCAATTAAATGGCTCTGTCTGAAGGAGTAGATCTTTGTTATGTAGAATAAGACCTAGGCCCCAGGACTTAATGGCCCGTCAACAAAGGTTGGTGTGTGTGTGAGTTTCTGCCTTCTGGGTTTCTACTTCTCTTTTAGGGGACATATTCTGCCTTTTTAGTATATTCTAAAATATTTTGTTTTTCTAGAAGATGGGTGGGTTTTAATTTCCAACACAACGAAATTTCATTTTAATGTATGCCAATGTCGACTAAAGAGAAACTCCTTTGGTCTTTTTAGCTGCCAGAAAAAGGGAGTGGGGAAAAACAGTGCATTCCTTAAGTACCTAGATAATCATCCTGGCAGCCCAAAGTTGTCAGAGTGCAAGTATATTACTGGAGAGCATGGCTATGGATGTGTCCCATTGGAGAATACATATCCAGGGGGTTGGGGAAAGACCTGGGTCAAGGGGGAAATGACTGATGTATTTTAGTATCGGTTGCATCCAGCTAACACCAACATGGCCTCTTCTAATAAATCAATTTTCTTTTCTCTGAGATGTGGCTAGAGACTTATAATTTGAATGGGCGTAGATTTGTTGGGAGTCCTGACAGCCGATTCGTGTACATCCAAAAGTGACAATAAAGTTATTCTAAGTTCTAAGTCAATTCTAAGTCTCCTTATCCTCCCTTCCTCTACTCTGCTATCAACTCTGGTGTGTGGGGAATACAGGTTGTCCTTGACTTACAACAGTTCATTTAGCAGCTGTTCGAAGTGGCAAAGGCCCTGGAAAAAGTGACTTAAGACCGTTTTCACAGTTACAATTGTTGCAGCATCCCGCATAATCGCGTGATCAAAATTCAAACCCTTGACTCATACTTATGATAGTTGCCATGTCCCGGGGCTCACGTGATTCCCCTTTTGCAACTTTCCGACTGTCAACGTTCCAGAAAACCTTCACTTCGAGACAGACATCTTCTCAAAAGTTCTGCCTTAATTGGATAGTAAACTGGCGCATCTGAGGAATCCCGAATCTGAAACTTCTGGGCTTCCTTGCAATATGTAAAAACTACAAATCCATCATCCCCTGCACCCATCATCGTATCAGATGCCCCAATCACCATCCGTCCCGATTTGAGACATCCCCTCACCCAGGTGCAGAAATAACATGACCTTGAATTAGAAAAAGAATGTTATTATGTCTAAGCCAATAGGGAAGCCAGATTCACTGAACAAGTGTAAGTGTAAAAAATAGGACATCAATCACTTTTTTCAGTGCCATTGTCACTTCAAATGGTCACTAAACGAATGGTTGTAAGTCAAGAACTCCCCGCAATGTCATTATACTTTATTATCAAGAAGCATTAACCGAATCTGGCAAGTTCCACTGTACAATTCCCTCACCATCACCTTTGCAGCCCGGTAACTTGGACCGAAGGTCAGTTTTGAAGCCTAAAATCGGTGGTTGAGGGACGCTGTGCAGGTGGGCGAAGCCCTCTCTCATAGAACCAGTAGTAAAAAAAAAGGGTGAATCCCACCACTGTTCCCATCCCGTTTTTTCTTTCCAGAAACAAGGGGACAAGCCGGGATGAGTTTATTTTCTACTCCAAACGGCTCATGCGTCTTCTCATTGAGCATGCGTTGTCATTCCTGCCCTTCCAGGTAAGTTACTCATCAGAGAGAACAAAAAGAAATGTCTGCTTTATGCCTTGGTTTAATGATGGAGACCTGAACATAGAATGGAATGGAATAGGGACAGGGATAGGATAGGATAGGACAAAACAGAACAGAACAGAATGAGGAAAGAATGAATAGAATAGAGAAATAAGAATATGGAATGGAATGGAATAGGAATAGGAAAAGGAATAGGAATAGGATAGAATAGAAAAAAAGAATAGAAAAAGAATGGAATAGAATATAATTAGAATAGAATAGGAATAGGATAGAATAGGATAGAATAGGATAGGATAGAATAGAATAGAAAAAGAATGGAATAGAATAGAATAGAATAGAATAGAATAGAATAGAATAGAATAGAGAAATAAGAATATGAAATGGTATAGAAATAGAATAGAAATAGAATAGTATAGTATAGTATAGAATAGAATAGAGAAATAAGAATATGAAATGGTATAGAAATAGAATAGAATAGAGAAATAAGAATATGAAATGGTATAGAAAGAAATAGAAATAGAATAGAATAGAGAAATAAGAATATGAAATGGTATAGAAATAGAATAGAATAGAATAGAATAGAATAGAATAGAATAGAATAGAATAGAATAGAATAGAATAGAATTTGTTATTGGCCAAGTGTAATTGTCCAATTTGTCTTGGTGCAAATGTACTTAAAAGTGTACAAAACTCTCAGTGTACATAAAAGAAATGATACTTTCATCAAGAGTCAAGAATCATCAGGTCCAACACTTAATAATAGTCATAAGGTACAATAAGCAATCAAATCATACTAGGAAACAGTCAATATATATCGTAAGGATACAAGCGACAAATTGAACATCATTGAACACTGGGCCTTATTTAACAAAATGCAGTTCAGTGGTGAGAAAAATAAGATTTTACTCTTAGGCAAGGAAAATAGAATAGGTGGTACCCAGATCAACAGCAGTAAATATGAGTGGGATCTTGGAGTCCTAGTGGACAGTCACTTAAATGTGAGCCAGCCATGTGCTGCAGCAGGCAAAAAAGCCAACGCAGTCCTAGGCTGCTTTAACAGAAGGATAGAATCAAGATCATGTGAAGTTTTAACACCCCTTTATAATGCCTTGGTTAGACCACAGTTCGACCAGTTCTGGCTGCCATGATATAAAAATGATGTTGAGGTTCTAGAAACAGAGGTATAAAAATGATGATTAGGAAACTGGAGGCTAAACTATGTGATGAGCAGTTGTAGGAACTGATGTATTTAGTCTAACAAAGAGAAGAACTAGTGTGACATGTCTGTGGAGATTTTCAGTCATCCAGGCCATGGTTGTCCCAGAGGTGCTTTTTCAAGTGGCCACTGGACTGCCTGGTTTTTCTTTGAAGATACGCTTCGCTTCTCATCCAAGAAGCTTCTTCAGCTTTGGCTGTATGGTGGGGGAATGGAAGGATTTATACTCCTTGCAGACAGTTGGTCATTTGCATTCTTTTAGGAAGTCACTGAGGCCCCTTGGAGGTTTTATCTGTGTCCTCAGGGTCACCTGAGTAGCACAAATGCATGTGGAGTCTTCTTGGTACTGCTGAAAGGACAATTCCAAGAAGGTTTTCAACAGTTCCAAGAAGGCTCCACACTCATTTGCACCACTCTGGTGATCCTGAGGTCACAGATAAAACCTCCAAGGGGCCTCAGTGACTTGCTAAAAGGATGCAAATGACCAGCTGTCTGCAAGGTGTATAAATCCTTCCATTCCCCCACCATACAGCCAGAGCTGAAGAAGCTTCTTGGCTGAGAAGTGAAAGGTCTTCAAAGAAAAAGAAGGAAGTCCAGGTGCCTCTTGGGACAACTAGTGTGACAAGTTTGCAGTCTTCCAATATTTGACGGGTTGTTGCAGAAAAGAGCGGGTCAGCCTATTCCCCAAAGCACCTGTGGGCAAGTCAAGACATTATGTATGGAAAGTAATCAAGGAGACGTCCAAACTAGAACTAAGGAGAAATTTTCTGACAGTGAGAACATTTAATCAGTGGAATGACTTCTGTCCAGACGTTGTGGGTGCTTAATCACTGGAGGTGTTTTAAGAAGAGACTGGACAGCCATTTGCCCAGCATGGTAGAGGGTCCGCTGCTTGAGAGCAGGGGGTTGGACTAGAAGGCCTCCAAGGTCCCTTCCAACTCTGTTATTCTGTATTCTGTATCTCTCCATAGGAGAGCAAACTATGTTGACTCAACAGCATGGATACTGCAACAGGCAACCTAAGATGGGCACGGATGCAGCCCTTTAATAAGGTTACTTTAACCTGTTGTCCACAATGATGCATTTTTTTTTTTTTTGCCAGAAATAGGAAGTAAACTCCACATTGCAGTCATGGGACCATGAGACAATGCAAACAGCCACCAAATGTGGGCCAGTTGCCAAGTGTCCAAAATGCGATCGGGGTTGTGTGACTCTTGGAACTTTGAATCCTGCTTGTCAAGGACCTTTTTTTGGGTATTGGTCACAACTTGGAATGGTCGCAAAGACAAGGACCAACCGGAATTTATGATTAGTTTATGCCGTTCTCCTTTTGTTTCCAGAGCTGCACAGTGCAAACGCCACAAGGCGAGGACTACGAAGGTTGTACATATAGTGGGAAGCAAGTAAGTCCAAACAGCAAGAGATCCTTGAAAGGGAAATCGTGTGACCGTTTGTTAGCATGGTTTTTTAATGGGGAAAAATTTCATTTTTGTAAGGCTGTTTTAATACGGAGAGGATTGGGCAGTTGCTAAAATTGTTAGAGCAGTAGCAGAACGAATTCAGAGCAGAACAAAGATGTAGAGCCGCCCCAAAAAGTGGGAAATTAATGCAAATGCTTCCCCCTGCCACAGGGTTTGGATAATATCAGTATCCTCTTCTGGCTGTCGGTGACTAAAAAGAGAAAGAGGGTGAGAGAGAGAGAAAGAGTGTGTGTGAGCGTGAGTGAGAGAGGGAGAGGGAGAGGGAGAGATTTGAAAACAGTTTTAAGTATTTTTATAACTGTAGAACTTCTGAATTCACTTGGGTTACGTCTGGGCTGATATAGTTTGATATGTCTTAAATTTGGTTTTTCAACGTTGCCCAAAGTCACTGTATTGTGAGATGGGGGAAGGAAGGAAGGAAGGAAGGAAGGAAGGAAGGAAGGAAGGAAGGAAGGAAGGAAGGAAGGAAGGAAGGAAGGAAGGAAGATAAGAGACATGGGAGGAAGGGAGGAAAGAAGGGAGGGAGGGAAGGAAGGAGAAAGGGAGGGGGAGGAAGGAAGGAAGGAGAGAAGGAAGGGAGGAAGAGGCAGGAAAGGAGGAAGGAAGAGAGGGAGGGAAGGGAAGAAGGGAGGGAGGGAGGGAGGAAGGAAGGAAGATAGGAGACATGGGAGGAAGGGAGGAAAGAAGGGGGAAGGGGGAAAGGAGGAAAAAAGGGAGGGAGGGGGAGGAAGGAAGGAGAGAAGGGAGGGAGGAAGAGGCAGGAAAGGAGGAAGGAAGAGAGGGAGGGAAGGGAAGAAGGGAGGGAGGGAGGAAGGGAGGAAGGGAGGAAGGAGGAAAGCAATGAACTGAAAATGTTGTTCTGTTTTCCTTTATAAAAGTGACACTCTGGAATTCCATAGAGGGGATGGTTGTCTGCCTGGAAGGCAACAAGCCAAATAATAATAATAACAATATTCTGAGCTTTTATCGAAGCTGGAGAAGATGGAAAGCAAAGAGGATCTGGTTCTCTGAAGTGCTGTTAAAATGGCGCCTTCTCTCTCCTAGATCACAGGGGTCTCCATTTTGAGGGCCGGAGAGACCATGGAGCCAGCCCTGAGGGCTGTTTGCAAGGATGTCCGGATTGGCACCATCCTGATTCAGACGAATCGATACACGGGGGAGCCTGAGGTAAAGTGCTCAAAACGGGAGAAGACGAGGAAGCCCCAGAATGATCCATGACCCCTTTTACGAAGTTGTTCGTGACTTATTTACATTTATCCTCTCACCTTGCCTCAACCTCAGCAGCTTTTAAGATATGTGGACTTCAACTCCCAGAATTCCCCTTCCAACCATGCTGGGTCTGTTTAATGTTTGTCTTCCCGATAGAGAGAAATTAGGGGATTCTAGCTGCTCTAATTCCTCCAATTTCATGTTACCGATACTTTTTCCATTTTTAAAACAGTTCCTTTTCCCCCCCAATATCTTATTTTTTAAAAGTTTGGATCAAAATTATACATAGTATTTTCTGCTTGGTTGTTTGTCTGATGTTAATTCCTGCTTATCTGGGAGTAGGTTATCATGCGTGTGTGTGTGTGTTGTACACATACATACATGTATATAGGATGACCCGGAGTGTCCCACAAATGCAACAAAAACCAAAACATAAATAAATGTTCTTCAGTGCCTTCAACTTGGCTTCACTGTTCAATTGATCACAGTTGGAGATTAAACTCTTTCCAAAATAACATTCCAAACGAAAGAAATACAGTCCAACTCAAAAAGCAGATAATGAAGCAATAAAAAACCAGAAACAAACTGCACTGAAGGAAGTTCCAGGACAGACCAGGATAATTAATTACAAACTTCAAGAAGACAACCCGGTATGGTCCGTTGGAAGAACACTAACCAAGATAAACCTCATCCAGAGTTTGTTTCCAGAGTTTGCCAGCACACAGGTCCTAACTCTTATGCAGTTCTCACACCTGCATCCCATGAAGAGGGTCAAGGCCTTCTCCTCCTGAGTAGATCACGTCTTTCCCTAGGATGGAGAGGGGATGGGCCTGGGTCCTCCTCTGCCTGCTCAGCTGGCCTCTTCCCTTCCCCAGCCTCCTCCACAACCTCTGGAGCCACCCTTCCACTCCCTGTTGGCTGTTCCTCCTCTCCCTCGGAGTCAGTCTCCACCAGGGGCATTACAGTATATGTGGTGACGTAATGATTCAGCAATTAAAGATGCTAAGTTTGCCATCTGGAAAGCAGTCAGCCTTTGGTTGAAGACCCAAATGCCGTGTGACAGGATGAGTTTTTGTTCGTTGCTTCAGCTCCTGCCCACCTAGCATGCAAATGCGAGTAGATCAATAGGTACCCCTTCAGCGGGAAGGTAACAGCATCCCGTGTTTCGCTCCATCATGTTGCAGCATGATGTCATGCTGGCCACATGACCGCACCAAGGTCTTCGAACAACACTGGCTCCTTCAGCTAAGAAAGGAAGATGAGCGCTGCGCCCTAGATTCTCACACGACAGGATAGGGGAAACTTTTACCTTTATATGAAACAAAGAGACCAGAACACATTCTCTCCAGCAGCTTACACCAGTGGTGGGATTCACATTTTTTTTACTACTGGTTCTGTGGGTGTGTGGCTTGGTGGGCATGGCAGGGGGAGGATATTGCAAAATCCCCATTCCCTCCCGACCCCACTAACCTGCTTTCCAGCTCCATTCTCCTGGGCAGGGCAACCAAAGGAGACCCAGCCGATCAGCTGGGACTCAGTGGGAGGCAGACAAGAGAGGGGGGCGGAGCCATTCAGAGGTGGGATTTGCCAGTTCTCCGGACTGCTCAAAATTTCCGCTGCCGGTTCTCTAAAACTGGTCAGAGCCGGCTGAATTCACCACCTCTGGCTTACACCCAGATAAGCAGGGGTTAACTCCAGACAAACAATCAAGCAGCAAACAATACCATAATCGAGGAGCTACTAAGGAGGAAAGCCATCCTCTGGCAGGGCAAGCTACTGCATAGAAACAGGGAGCAAACCCCACACTCACCAGCAGTGATGGTGTTACATAGTTGTGTTATAAAAAGCAAGCAACAACTGAGCTGTTTGTCCTGTTTTCAAGTAATATTGTGGCACTGTTGTGCACAGATCTTGATGGCACTTTGAAAACTGCTTTGGGAGGAATTTTACCATGGAAAGAGTGATACAAATCCTTTGCAAGGAATAAGTAGACAGGCAGTCCTCGACTTATGACCACAACAGAGCCCAATGTTTCTGTTGTTAAGCGAGACACTTGTTAAAGAGAATTTCATCCCATTTTACAATCTTTCTTGCCTCTGTTGTTAAGTGAATCGCTGCAGTTGTTAAGTCAGTAACCCGGCTGTTATGTATATAATGGCTTCCCCCTTGAAGGTCGCAAAAGGGGCACTGCAACCGTCATAAATGTGAGTCAGTTGCCAAAGGGTCTGAATTTTAATCACGTGACCATGGGGGGGGGCGGGAATGTTGCAACAGTGTGAAAAATGGTCCTTAGTCACTTTTTTCAGTGCCGTTGTAACTTCAAGCGGTCACAAAATGGACTGCTGTAAGTCGAGGACTACCTGTACGTAAATGAATATATCAATAAATCTCTCAGCTGCTCCATGTTTGCACCTTGATGTCTTTTTCTTCCCTTCCAGCTGCACTACCTGAGGCTCCCAAAGGACATCAGTGAAGACCACGTGATTTTGATGGATTGCACCGTCTCCACGGGGGCAGCGGCGATGATGGCCGTGAGGGTGTTGCTGGTAAGGGGAAAGGAGAATCTGTGTAGTCCTCGACCTACGATAGGTCGGTTAGCGACCAAGTTTACGACAGACTTACCTGGGGGCTACTTTTGACTTGGATTCAAACGTACAGATCAACCTCTGCTGACAATCACCATTGAGCCCCAATTATTATGAGCCCTGGTGGTGCAGTGGTTAGAATGCAATACTTGCAGACTACTTCTGCTGACTGCCGGCTGCCTCCAGTTTGGCAGTTCAATCCTGACCGGCTCAATGTCGACTCAGCCTTCCGTCCTTCTGAGGTTGGTAAAATGAGGACCCAGATTGTTAGGGGGAAGATACTGACTCTGTAAACCGCTTAGAGAGAGCTGTAAAGCACTGTAAAGTGGTATATAAGTCTAAGTGCTATTTCTATTGCTATTCCTCCCTCCCTCCCTCCTTCCTTCCTTCCTTCCTTCCTTCCTTCATTCCTTCCTTCCTTCCTTCCTTCTAAAAGTTGACTCAGCCTTCCTTCGTTGCAAGGTGGGTAAAATGAGGACCCAGATTGTTAGGGGGAAGATACTGACTCTGTAAACTGCTTAGAGAGAGCTGAAAAGCACTGTAAAGTGGTATATAAGTCTAAGTACTATTTCTATTGCTATTCCTCCCTCCTTCCTTCCTTCCTTCCTTCCTTCCTTCCTTCCTTCTAAAAGTTGACTCAGCCTTCCTTCGTTCCAAGGTGGGTAAAATGAGGACCCAGATTGTTAGGGGGAAGATACTGACTCTCTAAACTGCTTAGAGAGAGCTGAAAAGCACTGTAAAATGGTATATAAGTCTAAGTGCTATTTCTATTGCTATCCTCCCTCCCTCCCTTCTTTCCTTCCTTCCTTCTAAAAGTTGACTCAGCCTTCCTTCGTTCCAAGGTGGGTAAAATGAGGACCCAGATTGTTAGGGGGAAGATACTGACTCTCTAAACTGCTTAGAGAGAGCTGAAAAGCACTGTAAAATGGTATATAAGTCTAAGTGCTATTTCTATTGCTATTCCTCCCTCCCTCCCTCCCTCCCTCCCTCCCTCCCTTCCTTCCTTCCTTCCTTCCTTCCTTCCAAAAGTTGACTCAGCCTTCCTTCCTTCCAAGGTGGGTAAAATGAGGACCCAGATTGTTAAAGGGAAGATGCTGACTCTGTAAACCACTTAGAGAAGGCTGTGAAGCGGTTATATAAGTGTAAGTGCTATTGAATTACTATTTATAGCCCTCTCTAGTTAATTTACAATGTAGAAGCATAATTTGCATCTCACCCCCAACAATCTGGGTCTTAAGTACTATTCATCCTTTTTTAACAACCCCATAATCCCTTGTAGAGTGGAATCTGGGCAACTGAATGAAGCTGAGTGTTTTAATGGCCGGATGCGCTTCCTATCACCAATACAGAGTTTTATTCTCATTGTGCCCAGAGAGAGAAATATATGCCTCTACCTAGGATCGAACTCATAGCCTCCTGACTGTGAGGCGAGAGCTCCACCTCTAGGCCACCACACCACTCATAAGTCTTAAGTGCTATTGCTACCTGCAAACCATGTGTGAGTTGGCGGCTCACAGAGGGTCAGATTAGGTAATCATACCTCTTCAGTCCTTATTCTTAACACTGGTACACCACAGGGTTGCCTGTTGAGTCCCTTACTCTATACTCTTTATGTGCATGACTGCATTCCCACTCACGCTAGTAATACTATTGCTAAATTTACAGATGATACAAGTGTGGTGGGACTCATCTCCAAGGAGGGTGAGTCTGCCTACCGAGATGAGGTGGACCGGTTGCTTTCGTGGTGTGGAGACAATAACTTGGTCCTCAACACCAATAAGACCAAGGAGTTTAGAGTGGACTATAGAAGGAACAGATCAGACCTCCAGCCCTGGCTTATCAATGGAGACCGAGTGGAGCAAGTGGCCAGTTTTAAGTTTCTGGGTGTTACCTTAAAAGAGGACCTGACTTGGGGTGCACGCATTGCAGCCCTGGTCAAAAGGTCCCAGCAGAGATCATACTACCCGAGACTTCTCAGAAAATAACAATTGAATGAAAAACTGCTGGTGACCTTCTACCGCTGCACCATAGAGAGCATTTTAACATACTGCACCAATTGCACAGTGACACAAAAGCACTCCAGAGGGTTAACGTCATTGCCCAGAAGATCATGGGTTGCCCTCTCCCCTCTTTGGAAGAGCTTTATAGTTCCCACTGCCTTAAGAAAGTTCAAAACATCCTCAAAGATCCATCTCATCCTGGGTACCCTTTTATTTTTTGAACTATTACCATCTGGCAGACAGTACAGAATAATAAAAACAAGGACAAATAGGCTGAAAAAACAGCTTCTATCCCAGGGCAAGTAGCTCTGTTGAATTCTACTGTATAGCGCAGTGTTGGTGCGGTGTTGGGGGTTTTCAATTCAATGTTGGAGGGTGAAGGATGTGTGTCTGTGTTTATTTTCATGGTCATGATGTGCACTTAAGATGGTGTTTGATTTCATTGTACAGGGTGAAATGACAGTAAAGTAGAGTAAAGTAAAGTAGAGTAAAGTAGAGTAAAGTAGAGTAGAGTAAAGTAGAGTAAAGTAGAGTCAAGTAAAGTAGAGTAGAGTAAAGTAGAGTAGAGTAAAGTAGAGTAGAGTAAAGTAAAGTAAAGTAGAGTAAAGTAGAGTAAAGTAGAGTAGAGTAGAGTAAAGTAGAGTAGAGTAAAGTAAAGTAGAGTAGAGTAGCGTAGAGTAGAGTAGAGTAGAGTAGAGTAAAGTAAAGTAGAGTAAAGTAGAGTAAAGTAAAGTAGAGTAAAGTAGAGTAGAGTAAAGTAGAGTAGAGTAAAGTAAAGTAGAGTAAAGTAGAGTAAAGTAGAGTAAAGTAGAGTAGAGTAAAGTAGAGTAAAGTACAGTAGAGTAAAGTAAAGTAGAGTAGAGTAAAGTAGAGTAGAGTAGAGTAGAGTAAAGTAGAGTAGAGTAGAGTAGAGTAGAGTAAAGTAGAGTAGAGTAGAGTAAAGTAGAGTAAAGTAGAGTAGAGTAAAGTAAAGTAGAGTAAAGTACAGTAGAGTAAAGTAAAGTAAAGTAGAGTAAAGTAGAGTAGAGTAAAGTAGAGTAGAGTAGAGTAGAGTAAAGTAGAGTAAAGTAGAGTAAAGTAAAGTAGAGTAAAGTAAAGTAGAGTAAAGTACAGTAGAGTAAAGTAAAGTAGAGTAGAGTAAAGTAGAGTAGAGTAGAGTAGAGTAAAGTAGAGTAAAGTAGAGTAAAGTAAAGTAGAGTAAAGTAAAGTAGAGTAAAGTACAGTAGAGCAAAGTAAAGTAAAGTAGAGTAGAGTAAAGTAGAGTAAAGTAAAGTAGAGTAGAGTAAAGTAGAGTAGAGTAAAGTAGAGTAGAGTAGAGTAGAGTAGAGTAGAGTAGAGTAGAGCAAAGCCAACCAGAAAATAAAGCTAGGAGTGAAAGAGAAGCTGAAATCCCTTTTTGTTTCCTTTAGGATCATGACGTTCCAGAGGAGAAGATTTTTCTCCTCTCCTTGTTGATGGCCGAGATGGGCGTCCACTCTGTCGCTTATGCTTTCCCGCAAGTCAAGATCATCACCACTGCGGTGGACAAGAAAGTGAACGACCTTTTTCGCATCATCCCTGGTATTGGTAAGTGGTTCCGTCGGGGTTGTTAAAATAACGACGGCCGTAAAACACGAATGGAAGGGGAGAATTTAGGGCAGGGGTGTCCAACCTTGGCAACTTTAAGACTTGTGGACTTCAACTCCCAGAATTCCTCAGCCAGCTGCTGGCTGAGGAATTCTGGGAGTTGAAGTCCACAAGTCTTAAAGTTGCCAAGGTTGGACACCCCTGATTTAGGGGAAAAGCTGTTCGGTGTGTGGGGAAAATACCGGTAGTCCTCGACTTACAACAGTTCGTTTCATGACCGTTTGAAGTGACCATAGAGCTGAGAAAAGTGACGTATGGCTCTATTATTCACACACGGTGAGTAGGCCAGTTCCTTGGGATCTCTCTGGGTCAGGTGAAGACGGGAGATAGCCCTCACGTGCTCTGGACAGCTACTTCTTGCAAGAAGACAGTGGCTTTGCCCCCCAATTTGAAGGCTGAGGGGTCACGTCATGGGACTGCACCACTGAGTAACAGCAGTTCTCGCACTTCCTGGTGGCCATCGTTAAGGGAATCCCTCAAGGTCGTTAAGTGAGGACCTCACATGAGCACGATTTGCAACTTCCTGCCTGCTCTCCCATTGTCTCCCAAGCCCATTAAATTAAGCGTGTCAGGTCAACCTTTTGGGCATCAGGGACCGGTTCCATGGAGAAAGGTTTTTCCGCAGACCGGAGGGGAACATGGTTTCACATCCTGCCTGCACGCCGCAGATGGGGCTTCACTAATTGGCACGGACCAGTTGCTGGCGTGCCGTGGCCCGGTGCCAGACAATGGACCAAGGGTTGGGGATCCCTGTGTTATGTGAACGCAGTTTATGGGTGTTTTATAATCTTACTGGATAGGTTAGGATAGGATAGGATAGGATGAGGTGAGGTGAGGTAAGATAATAAGATGATAAGGTAAAGCAAGAAGATAAGAGCAGCATCCTCCTCTTTCAACAACTCCATAATCCCTTGTGGGGGTGGAGTCTGGGCAACTGAATGGAGCGGAGTGTTTACTGGCCGGATGCCTTTCCTGTTGCCAGTGCGGAGCTTTGTTCAGCAGATATATTCTCATTGGGCCTAGAGAGAGAAATACCTGCCTCTACCTAGGATTAAACTCACAGCCTCCTGATTGTGAGGTGAGACCTCCACCTCTAGGCCATTGCATCACATAAGATAAGATAAAACATAAGATAAGATGCAGTAGGTAAGATAGAAGATAAGATAACATAAAGATAAGATAACCTCTACTGACACTTTTCTGTATACACAATGGCACACATTAAAATGAAATCCTTATGTCTACTCTCAAAAGAAATATATATTATATTATATTATATTATATTATATTATATTATATTATATTATATTATATTATATTATATTATATTATATTATATTATATTATATTAATTATATTATATTATATTATATTATATTATATTATATTATATTATATTATATTATATTATATTATATTATATTATATTATATTATATTATTATTACATTACATTACATTATACAATATACATATATGTGTATGTATGTATGTATGGTATTCAGCTTTGTTTGGGTATTTTCCCACGTCATTATAGTTGTGCTTTTAAAGTTCTAGCGACGTTTCGGCAGAATCTCATCTGCCATCATCAGGCTGATGTATTGTGTTCGTCTGTGAGTCAGGCTTTCACAGCCATTTCAGTTTTAAATTTGGTGCTAGCCTACTGCTGTGCCAGAATGGTTTTTTCTTCATCCTGATTGGTTGGGAGTCTTGGTCTGTGTTTATTGGTCTTGGAGTTTGCTGTGTCCTGCTTGATTGGTGTTTCTAATACCTTCTCTCTGTTTTGTAGCATTTTTTTTTTGTCTTCATTGGCTGACAAATTTGTGTTTCCTGTATTGGAGGCTTTTAGTGCAGCTTGGCTTCGGGTGAATGGCCAGCTATCGTTTATTAGGAAGCTCGTTAGAATAAGTACCCGCCTGGATGAACACAAAAATGCAGTAAAAAAGCTGGAAGGCATTTCCTCACTAGTCCAACACATGAAAGCCATAGGTCATAGCATCGACTTCAATGGCACCAAAACCCTAGCCACTATAGAGAACCCCAGCCACAGAATTATCAGAGAAGCCATAGAATTTGAAAAGAGACCTGAAAGCATGACTAGAAGAGATGACTCCACCAGACCGTCAATCATTTGGAAGCCTGCACTCACAAACAAAAATATCTCTACACCACAAGCCAGGCAAACACCTGGGCACAAATAGACCCTCCCTGATACCTCCAGCTCAAACACACCCCAACCAGGCACCCAGGTGAAACCTAGCTTCCTAATAAACGATAGCCGGCCATTCATCCAAAGCCAAGTTGCACTAAAAGCTTCCAATACAGGAAACACAATGTTGCCAGCCAATCAAGACAAAAAACGCTACAAAACAGAAGATATTAGAAACACCAATCAAGCAGAACACAGCAAACTCCAAGACCAATAAATACAGACCAAGACTCCCAACCAATCAGGATGAAGAAAAAAACCATTCTAACACAGCAGTAGGCTAGCACCAAATTTAAAACAGAAACGGCTGTGAAAGCCTGACACACAAGCGAACACAATACACAAGCCTGATGATGGCAGATGAATGATTTTGCTTGTCAGAAGGTCACAAAAGGTGACCACACAACCTTGGGACAGCACGACAGTCATAAATACCATTTCCCCCAAAATACGACCAACCCTGAAAGTAAGTCCTTATATTGCACTCAATATAAGCCCTACCCCCAAAATAAGCCCTAATTAAGATCCCGCCCACTCCCAAGTGCACAGGTAAAAAATAATCTCTAGGGTGGGGATGTGTGTGTGTGTGTGGGGGGTGGAACTGCCCTGCTACTTACCTTTGGACAGCTGTAGCCAGGCCTCGCACACTCCGACACCTGCCTTTCTGCCTTGCTGGCTCATTTCTTCTGCAGCTGGTAAGGTTGGCAAGATCCAAGATCGATCCAGAGCTCTGTTATGGGCTGCAGAGGCCTTCAGGAAAGCCTTGCCAGCCGCAAAAGAAGAAATTCCTGAAGGCCTCTGACAGCGAAAACGAGGCCAGGGGTGACACCAACAAGTGAGTTTAGTCAGTGGGTGACATCTCCCCAAAATAAGACCTGGTGCCTTTTTTGGTGGCAAAATATATATATAAGACAGGGCCTTATTTTCAGTGAAACACGGTATGAGTCAGTCGCCCATTTTGATCACGTGACCACAGGGATGCTGCAACAATCGTAGAGTGTGCCAACAATCCTAAGTCAAAACTTTTTTCAGGGCCATTCCTTTGAACGGTCACTAAAGCAACCATTGTACGTTGAGGACCACCTGTAAATAAATGTGAATCTCACGACTTCTCCTGCTGTTTTCTAGGAAATTTTGGGGACCGTTACTTCGGCACAGATGCCCCGCCGAATTGGAGCGATGAGGAAGACACCTTGGATTCTTGACCACCTCTCTGCTCTAGAAACTTCTCAGAAGGAGTGGCCCATCCTGCAGCCACACCTTGACCCCCCCCACGCCTTCATGCACTCCTCCGTATATCTCCAAACCCTAACGAAAAAAGAATATTTGGAAACGCAGCTGTTCATATTTTCTTCTGCTTCGTTTTGCGTCAAAAGCTGAAGCAGTATTTTTTTAAGAAGTTGGGGGGTTGAGGTGGCCGTGTAAGAGAGTGGCTCCTGGTTTTGTTTCTGTTTCTTTTTTTTTTTTAAGTATGCACAAGTGTCTTTGAGTCCAGAAGCAGTTTATTTTAATTTTTTTAAAAAAAGTAATATAACTTATTTTATTAAAAAAAAAAAACCCCACTTCCTTGGCAAAACTGTGGAGGATTTCACTCCAGTGTCTGTCATTCCTTACACAGAATTGCAAAACTATGTCAGAGCATTTGGCAGGGTGACTACCTTTATGAGATAACCCAGGAGCAACACACAGCACACAGAGACTTCGACAGTAACAGTGGGTTAACATACAACAGGTATATACAGACAATATACATGTGGTAGCAAAATATTTTTTTTCAAACTTTTCTTCTTCCTAACACATGGAGAACTTCTTCACTGAAGTTCACAAGGAAAGAGAACCACGCCCTCTAATGGCTGCCTTTTATATACACACCTCTTAAAGGGAATTTTACTCTCCAGTCTTAAAGGGAAAAAATACTCATTCTATGCTGAATCACTCTTGTTACATCAGCCTACATCTGGCAGCTATTCACTGTTGGTCAGTTCTTAAATCTTAATACCTTAACAAATCAGACTGGGACAAGATGAGTTTGTTGCCAGCAAAACAAATGAACAAACACATAAGCAGAGGTGATATTCAGCCAGTTCTGACTGGTTCTGGAGAACCAGTAGCGGAAATGTTGAGTAGTTCGGAGAACCGGCCAATACCACCTCTGACTGGACCCAACTCCATCTATTTTCTGCCTCCCAGGCGATCAGCTGGGTCTTCTTTGGTTGCCCTGCATAGGAGAACGGAGCTGAAAAGCAGGTTAGTGGGGTGAGGAGGGAATGGGATTTTGCAGTAGCCTTCCTCTGCCACGCCCACCAAGCCATGCCCACAGAACTGATACTAAAAATTTTTGGATCCCACCACTGCACATAAGTACTTATAGCCACTTGTTTAGTGATTGTTCATAGTTACAAAGGGACTGAAAAAAGGGACATGACCATTTTTCACACATACAACTGTTGATCCCCATGATCACGTCAGGATCCCAGCAGTTACCCCCCCATTTAAATCATGAGTCTCGAGCCAAACTTCCAAAATTTAAAAAGGATTTATTGGGAGTTAAACTATCCACACTTGCCTGGACACTCCCTGGGTGTATCGTAATCCATATTCTCCAATAGGACATGTAGAGTTGTAATTGCAGGAATGTTTCAATCTCGGATGGCAAACCTCAGATAAAGAATGTTTCCAAGCAAATACAACTCAGGTAAACAAAGTCACTGATCTAAAGGAGGATTAGAGAGAGGAAGTAAACATATGTTAGACTTTAGTGATAATTAATTGTATGGATTACTGTGCTAAGCAGTAACCAAAGTTAACCAGTGATGGAGGATAACTAAAAATGTGTATAAATGCAAGACTAGACTCCATTAAAGATCTCCCATAGCCAAGAGTCGTCAATCATGCTCTCCAGTTAGAATTTTGTGTGGCAGAAACTTCAGTCACCGAGTTACTATCTTTGGAAACATTTACAGAATGCACTTTCGATTTCCAAGCTGCCACACTGCTCCCCCCTCCCTTTCTGTTGTCAACTCTAAAAAGACCCATAGAAAGATGAGTTGACCTATGTGATCAAAATTCATATGCTTGGTAATTGACTCCTATTTGTGACGGTTGCAGAGTCCCAGAGGGTCACATCATCCCTTTTGGCCACCTTCTTGACGAGCCAAGTCAACAGAGAAGCCAGATTCACTTAACAACCAGCTCGACGACTGCAGCGATTCACTTAATGGGGAAAGAAAGGTCGTAAAACAGGCCAAAGTTCCCTTCCCCCCTGTCTTGTTGAAGGGAAATTTGGACTTCCATTTTGGTGGCCTGGGTGTAGAATTTCCATCGGCTCGGGAATTCTGGGAGTTGAAGTCCACATGCTGTAAAGGGCCTCCCGTTGCTCAACCCTGCACTAAAAGACCAGGAAACCCAGATGGTGAGCATTTTTGGCATCAAGTGCCCAAACTGCAATGTGCATGCATGCGCACATGCCAGAGCACCCGAAAATCAAAGACTAGGTGGCCGATACATGCATGCCTGGTTTTTGACTGTTTGGGGGGTTATTTTCAGACCGATTTTGGCACCCAAAGCAACCTGAAAACGTCCCAGAGAAGCCCTGGTTTGGGACAGTTTTCAGGCCATTTTTTGAACCAAACGCGGCTCAGAAATCAGCTGGGAAACCAGTCTGTTTTGGGCTGTTTTCTGGGCTGTTTTCAGACCGTTTTTTGGCTATTTACATGCCATTTTCCCACTAAAAAGGGCCTTGAAAACGGCCTGGGTTTTTTTTGGCCATTTACAGGCCATTTTTTGCACCAAATATGGCCTCAAAACAGCCGGACAATAGCCTGAAAACAGCCTGGAAAATGGCCTGTTGAGAGGGCTCTGCATGCCACTCCTGGCATGTATGCCATAGGTTCGCCCTCACAGCTATATACCATTTCAGACAAATGGCTGTCCAATCTCTTAAAAACCTGCACAACTTCTGGTGGCAAGTAGTTCCACTGGTTAATTGTTCTCACTGTCAGGAAATTTCTCCTCAGTTCTAGGATGGTTTTCTCCTTGATTGGTTTCCAACACTGCCCACATCGGTCAACATCTGGGCCAGGGTCCAAGGAGAAAAAAAATTAATGTAGTTACACGATCGTAGATCAAAGCTCCAGCCTTTTAAAAAAAGAATCTGCATTTGCTCTGACCCAAACCTTGTTCCAAGGAAACAAACACGAAACAGAGGTAACAGCAAAACCTTTTCATGATTCTTTACGAATTCCATTCCTTCCCAGTTCAATGATTGTTCCAAACTAATTGTCTCTGATAAGAACGAGCCTTGCCAAGGTTGTGCAAGGCTGCCAAGAACACTAGATAAAGTTGCCAAGAAATATTTCAAACACAAAGAGTCTCCAAGCACAACTAAGGGAATCCGAACGTGCACCAGGCTTGAGTGCAAATACTTCTTTGCTTCCTGCAAAGAACTCCAGTTTCTCAGCTGGCTTTTATCTCTTAAGGGAGGGGCCATTACCTTGTAGCCCTATTCCCAAGTTGCCTTTGCTTCTGCAGCTGCTTTTCCCTTCAAGCAGCCCTGCGCGCACGCACCCTGGGCACAGGCTCCTTGGAGTCCTCTTCCTCACTGCTGCCAGCCTCCACAAGCTCTAAAGGCAGCACTCCACTCCCTGATGGTCCTGGCCCCATCCCTGCATCACACGCAGGCCCCTCACCTGAGTCCTTGCTCTCCGAGACCTCAGCTGTCCTCACCTACTGCCGGCGAACCACCACAGCATCGTGCAGGTAGTCCTCGACTTAAAACCATTCATTTAGTGACCGTTCAAGATTTCACCTGTGCTGTAAAAAAGGGACTCATGACCATTTTTCGCACTTAAGAGCATTGCAGCATCCCTGTGGTTAGGTGATTCAAATTCAGGCGCTTAGCAACCGACTTGTATTAATGACGGTTGCAGGGTCCCAGGATCACATGAACCCCTTTGTAACCTTCCGACAAGGCCAAGCCAATGGGGAAGCAAGATTCACTTAACGACCGTGCTACTGATTTAAGAATGTGTGACGATTCACCCAACGACTGCAGCAAGAAAGGTCATAAAAATGGGTCAGCTACATTCACTTAATGAAGTATCTTGCTTAACAACCAAAATTTGGGGTTCTGTTGCGGTCGTAAGTCGAGGACTACCTGTACAGCCATGCCTGATGTAAATTCAAGGCCTCATATACCGATTAACAGAGTTGGAAGGGACCTTGTCGGTCATCTAGTCCAACCCCCCCCCAAGCAGACCCTACACCATTTCTGACAGATGACAGTGCAATCTCTTCTTGAAAGTCTCAAGTGATGAAGCTCCCACAACCTCCGAGAGCAACTTCTGTTCCACTGGTTGATTGTTCTCGCTGTCAGAAAGTTTCTCCTTATTTCCAGGTTGAATCTCTCCTTGTTCAGTTTCTATCCATTATTCCTTGTCTGGCCTTCGGGTGCCTTAGAAAATAGCTTGACCCCTTCCTCCTCTCTGGGGCAGCCCCTCAAATATTGGCAGACTGCTATCCTGTCTCCCCTGTTCTTTCTCTTCACTAGACTAGCCAAGCCCATTTCTTGTAACCGTTCTTCATATGTTTAAGCCTCCAGTCCCCTAATTATCCTGATTGTTCTTCTCTGTACTTTTTCTAGAATCTCAACATATTTTTTGTAAAGTGACCAGAACTGGATGCAGGACTCTAGGTGTGGTCTTATTAAGGCTTTATAGAGGGTATTAGTACCTCCCTTGATCTTGATTGTATCCCTCTGTTAATGCCATTTAGGACTGCATTGGCTTTTTTGGCTGCTGGTGCACACGGCTGGTTCTTATTTAGCTAGATGTCCACTAAGCCTCCAAGATCCCTCTCACAGTTCCTGCTCTTGAGCCTGGTTTCACCCAGTCTATATGTGTCTTGCTTCCTTTTGACTTTTAATGCAGCTCGGTGCTGACGGTTGCAATGGAAAAAAAAAAAAGTGTGGGTGGCTGCTGGCCAGGGCAGTGAAACGACGTCCTGTTCGAATCTCGCCTTGCCTTTTCTCTTCACCAGTGACCAGAAAAACCCAGTCGCTGAGAGAATTGAAGTAAAACCAAGATACCAATCTCACCTCTCACTCTTTGAGCTCCGAAAGAGAAAGAGAGACAGAAACCACGATCTGCTGAAAAGCAAAAGCCTCCAGAATGGAAAAAGAAAAAATAAGCAACCCGAAAGAGATTTGGCGTAGACGGAGGGTGGCTTGGACGGAAAGACACGGTTCACTTAAGCAAGGAGGGTTTAATTCAGCACAGAAAAAAAAGGGGTGGCTGGAAGTCTGGGGCATTCTGGTTGCTGAAGTCTACACATGCTTGCTGGAGGATTCTGGGAGATGAAGTCCACTGTAAGGAATTCTGGGAGTTGAAGTCCGTTATGGTCCCTGGCAGATTCTGGGAAATGAAATCCACTATGATGACTGGGGAATTCTGGGTATTGAAGTTCACTATGATAGCTAAGAGATTCTGGAAACTGAAGTCCACACATCTTTAAACCTCGTAGAATGCTCAGACCACCAAGAAACATTTTGGCTTAACAGGATGGGCTGCCTGACCCAAGAAGCTGAACCACAAAGTACAATTTTCTTTTGTTTCCTTTCGGTGTGACTCAGTGTTGACCTCTGCGTTTCACAGCTCAGTGAGTAGGTGAATGTGGGTTGCCAACTGTTATCCCATACCCACGAACCCCCTCCTCCCTCCTCCCTTTGCCCACCAGGGAGGCACCAGGAAGTTTGAATTTATTGCCTACCCATGTTCTTTCCGGTGACATATTCTGCTATAAATAGATGATAGATAGTAGGTATAGGTGGGGGGGAGACAGAGAGAGAGAGAGAGAGGGAGGGAGGGAGAGAGATGATAGGTAGAGAAAGAGAGAGAAGTAGATGATAGACAGATGAGAGAGAGAGAGAGATAGGCTAGGTAGGTAGGTAGATGATAGGTAGGTAGATGACAGATAGTAGGTAGGTAGATGATAGACATACAGAGAGAGAGGCTAGCTAGTTAGGTAGATGATAGGTAGGTAGGTAGATTATAGATACACACACAGAGATAGGCTAGGTAGGTAGGTAGGTAGATGATAGGTAGATGACAGGTAGATAGATAGTAGACAGGTAGATGATAAACCGACAGACAGACAGAGATAGATGAGAGAGAGAGAGAGAGAGGCTAGGTAGGTAATGATAGACACAGAGAGAAAGAGACTAGCTAGTTAGGTAGATGATAGGTAGGTAGGTAGATTATAGATACACACACAGAGATAGGCTAGGTAGGTAGGTAGGTAGATGATAGGTAGATGACAGGTAGATAGATAGTAGACAGGTAGATGATAAACCGACAGACAGACAGAGATAGATGAGAGAGAGAGAGAGAGAGAGGCTAGGTAGGTAATGATAGACACAGAGAGAAAGAGACTAGCTAGTTAGGTAGATGATAGGTAGGTAGGTAGATTATAGATACACACACAGAGATAGGCTAGGCAGGTAGGTAGGTAGGTAGATGATAGGTAGATGACAGGTAGATAGATAGTAGACAGGTAGATGATAAACTGACAGACAGAGATAGATGATACAGAGAGAGAGAGAGAGAGGCTAGGTAGGTAGATGATAGACATATATAGAGAGAGGCTAGCTAGTTAGGTAGATGATAGGTAGGTAGGTAGATTATAGATACACACAGAGAGATAGGCTAGGTAGGTAGGTAGGTAGATGATAGGTAGATGACAGGTAGATAGATAGTAGACAGGTAGATGATAAACCGACAGACAGAGATAGATGAGAGAGAGAGAGAGAGGCTAGGTAGGTAGATGATAGACAGACACAGAGAGAAAGAGACTAGCTAGTTAGGTAGATTATAGGTAGGTAGGTAGATTATAGATACACACAGAGATAGGCTAGGCAGGTAGGTAGGTAGGCAGATGATAGGTAGATGACAGGTAGATAGATAGTAGACAGGTAGATGATAAACTGACAGACAGAGATAGATGATAGAGAGAGAGAGAGAGGCTAGGTAGGTAGGTAGATGATAGACAGACAGACAGACAGACAGACAGACAGACAGACAGACAGATAGATAGATAGATCCTCCACAACCCACCATTCAGTCAGAACTGAAGAAGCTTCTTACACGAGAAGCAAAAAGTCTTCAGGGAATCCAGTTGCCCTTTGAAAAATCTCCTTTGAGGCAACCATGATCTGGATGATGAAGAAGTTCCACGGACATTTATCTAGTGAGGTTTTAAGCCACCATTTTAGAGCTGGAGAGTCTTAAGCCTTTAAAAGAAAAAGAAAGACCAGGCATAGCAGAACTTTTAAAGAAACACTAACATTTTAAATTTAAAATTAACTTAGAATTAAATTAAATTAAATTAAATTAAATTACTTTTTAAAATGAAATTTAAAAATTTAACTAAAAACATTAATCTTTTATAATGTAATAAATATTTCTGTAAAATCTATATAGATATAAAAGCGAAATACCACTCATGCATCATCACAAAATCTCCAGAAACATCAAGCCTACAAACTTAAAATTTGGCACCTATGTTCCCCTTGGCTCCTAGGTGCTCACTAAAAAAGGATTTTTCTAAATGACCATCAGAGCATTTAGAGTATTTCCTATATTATTATTAACACACCCTGATGCTAAGTTCTACTCCCCCCTCCTCACCTGAAAATAAACCTGTTCCAAATGCAAAACACAAGCAGAGGAAAGGAATTTGTGTCAGTTTTGGTTTCACAGCACCAAGCAGCTTTAGTACAGAACAGTTGAGCTAAGCCACACCCAGGCGCCTTGCTGTCTCCTTGCTCACACAGCAAATACTGTTTCAGTTTCCAAACAGCCCTCAACTCTCACACACTGTCAGGACGCTAGCCAGATGAATACCAATGGATGCTGGTAGGCAGAGGCAGAATTTTTCCTCTTATTTTCCTCTCCAAAAACTAAGCCCAACCACATAGTTTCATAGCGAAGCACGGTTATCAAGCTAGTAACTAATATGATACCAAACCTGGCCGGGGGTTGATGCGAAACACAGGTATTGAGCTAGTATAAAATATTTTAAATATTTTAAATTTTAAAGTATAAAATATTTTTTAAAAACTCCCTTTCAAAGTCTGTCTCACCTCTGTTTTCACATGAACCCTGTGGCAATGACTCAAATTCTCCACTTGGTCTATTTAAAGCCTCCCTTTCTTTTTCAAAATTCTCGCTGTTTTTTTTTTGGGGGGGGGATGGTGGTATCGGCTGGGTTTCCCTTTTAGTGCCGAGAGACACTCATTTTTAAAGCACGCTTATCACTTTCTAGAATCAAGATTCTGTCTAGCGTCGCTGCATCTGAAGAAGAGAGGAAACCTCATGGAAACGTCTGCCTTTTACTAAAACCTGATTCAGCTGGTCCTTGACTTACAACCAACCACAGAGCAACCGTTCCAAGTGATGACGTACAAATTTGAAGATCCCGGGGTTGTGGCAGGGGAGGGCACAGTCACATGAATGTGGGGTGCTCAACAGCCAGGCCACATTTATGGTTCATGTGGCCCCATTTTACAACAGTTTAGCCCGGGTGTCAGCAACCCTTGGCTCTGGAGCCACATGTGGCTCTTTGGGCCCTCTGCTGTGGCTCCCTGTTGGGTAATCCTACCACTGGCCCTCGCGTTCCCCTTCCAGTCACTCCTCGCTTGGCTTGAGAAAGTAAAACACAAAAAACGGAAATGAGAGGGAGGGAGGGAGAGAGAGAGAGAGAAAAGGGGAGAGAAAGAGAGAGAAATAAGAAAATTATGGAGGGAGAGAATGAGAGAGAGGAAAAAGAGAGAGAAACAAATGAGAGGGAGAGAAGGGGAAGAGGGAGCAAGAAATGAGAAAGAGCTGGAGGGAGAGAATGAGACACAGAGAGAAAACAGAGCAGAAATTTGAGAGAGAGAAGGGGAAAGAAAGAGAGAGAGAGAGAGAGAGAGAGAGAGAGAGAGAGAGAAAGAAAGAAAGAAAGAAAGAAAGAAAGAAAGAAAGAAAGAAAGAAAGAAAGAAAGAAAGAAAGAAAGAGGGAGAGGGAGAGGGAAAAGACAGAAAAACAGAGATGGGGGAGAGAGAAAGAAGAGAGAGAGAGAGAGAGAAAGAGAGAGAGGAAAAATGGGAAATTTGAGAGAGAGAAAGGAAGGAAGGAAGGAAAGAGAAAGAAAGAAGGAAAGAAAGAAAGAAGAGGGAGAGGGAGAGGAAAAAGAGAGAAAAACAGAAATGGGAGGGGGAGAGAGAAAGAGAGAGAGGGAAAATGGGAAATTTGAGAGAGAGAAGGGGAGAGAAAGAAAGAAAGAAGGAAAGAGAGAGAAAGAAAGAAAGAAAGAAAGAAAGAAAGAAAGAAAGAAAAGAGGGAGAAGGAGAAGTAGAGGAAAAAGAGAGAAAAACAGAAATGGAAGGGGGAGAGAGAAAGAAAGAGAAAAAGAGAGAAAGAGAGAGGGGGGAAACAGGAAATTTGAGAGACAGAAGGAGAGAGAAAGGAAGAAAGAGAAAGAAAAGAAAGAAAGAAGGAAGGAAAGAAGGAAGGAAGGAAGGAAGGAAGGAAGGAAGGAAGGAAGAAAGAAAGAAAGAAAGAAAGAAAGAAAGAAAGAAAGAAAGAAAGAAAGAAAGAAAGAAAGAGGGAGAAGGATAGGGATAGGAAAAAGAGAGAAAAACAGAGATGGGGGAGAGAGAAAGAAAGAGAGAGAGAAAGAAAGAGAGAGAGAGAGAGAAAGAGAGAGAGGAAAAATGGGAAATTTGAGAGAGAGAAAGGAAGAAAGGAAGGAAGGAAGGAAGAAGGAAGGAAGGAAGGAAAGTGAAAGAAAGAAAGAAAGAAAGAAAGAAAAGAGGAAGAGGGAGAGGAAAAAGAGAGAAAAACAGAAATGGGAGGAGGAGAAAGAAAGAGAGAGAGAGAAAGAGAGAGAGGGAAAATGGGAAATTTGAGAGAGAAAAGGGGAGAGAAAGAAAGAAAGAAGGAAAGAAAGAAAGAAAAGAGGGAGAAGGAGAGGTAGAGGAAAAAGAGAGAGAAACAGAAATGGAAGGGGGAGAGAGAAAGAAAGAGAAAAAGAGAGAAAGAGAGGGGGGGAAACAGGAAATTTGAGAGACAGAAGGGGAGAGAAAGGAAGAAAGAGAAAGAAAAGAAGGAAGGAAGGAAGAAAGGAAGAAAGAAAGAAAGAAAGAAAGGAGAGGGTGAGGAAAAAGAGAAAAACAGAAATGGGAGGGAGGGAGAGAAAGAGAGTTGGGGGGGGACCCATTTCCCATGGAAAACACCGGGAGTCACAAAACCTGGGTAGATGTGGTGTGTGTGTGTGTGTGTGTGTGTGTGTTCATGTGACTGGGTGGGAGGGACATTGAGTTGGTCACGCCCACCCAGGTTTTGTGGCTCCTGGTGTTTTGTTTTCTGTGGGAAATGGGTCCAAATGGCTCTTGGAGTGTTTAAGGTTGCAGACCCCTCGTTTAGTAGCATTTATTTCTAGGTTTTGGCAAAACCGGCCTATAGTGAATTATAGGTTTACTTAATGATGCAGCATTTGGTTCACCCCACCTCCAAAACAATCATAAAATAGTGTGACTGACTCACTTTAGGACCATCATGACTTATGACTGCAATAGACAGATTCCATTATGGTCATAGAACTCAAGGACTACCTGTAGTTGGAACAAAGGATACCGTACACCTCCCGATTTTTGGCTATCATAGACTGAAGAAGTTTTCATCCTACATTTTCAGTATTTCTCAACCCTGGCCATTTTAAGATGGGTGGACTTCAACTGGCTCCCAGAATGGCTGGCTGGGGAATTCTGGGAGTTGAAGTCCACTCCCAGAATTCCATCCAACTTAAAGTTGCCAGGGTGAGAAAAACTGTCCTACTGTCATGACCCTGTCGGAGTCTGAATCCGAGGACGAAGACGAAGGAGCTGACAGGGAGTGGGAATGTGGCTCCGTTGGCTGTGGAGAAAACTGGGGAAGGGCAAAGTCCGGTTGGGCAGAGCAAGGAAGAGGTAGAACCAGGGAGAGGGAGTCCAGAGGAAGACCCAGGCCCACCCCCTCTTCATCCTAGAGCACGCAGGGAGGAACGGGGAAGGGAACAACATGAGTTGTGTGACTTACGGGGGAGGAAAGGGCCCTGATCCCCTTCATTAGCCACAGCTGGGAAGAAAGTTTAAAAGAGATGCAAACTGAATTCAGTGTCTTCTGGGAACAAACATGAGTTTATCTGGTGTTGACTTTGCTTATCTGTGTTCCTGGCATCCTCCCAACTGTGTTGAATTCCTTCGCATCTGGAATTCCTTCTCTTTCCCTGCCAGAGTAATTAATCCATCTTGCCTTGATTGGACTTATAGTTACATTTTTTGTTGACAAAGTTTTGGACTTGACTCTCTGCAGTCAAAGGCTGTTGGGAGAGTTTTTCTCCAGCTCAGAAGGTAACCAGGACATTGGGGTCAAAATTGGAGCTAATAAAGGGACTCCTACTGATTATCTATCTGTGTTGTCTTTGTGTCACGCCCCTTTGGGTCATTACACCTACAGTCAGCAGACCTTGGAACTAGACTTAGAATAACTTTATTGTCACTTCGAATGTACACTGGTTGGCATACATTCAAATGAAATTTCGTTGCATACAGTTCTCAAGGGGTCACCATCTCCTTTATACACTATTTCCTCGTGGGCTGCATCAGGGTAGGTTTGATCTTGGGGGGGGCGTGGCCCAGCTCAACGTCACTTATGCTGGGGGCACCTGTGGTGGACAGGACCCTTGGTGCTCTCTGAGCTTGGTTGCTTTCTTGCAGACGTTTCATGACCCAGCTAGGTAACACCATCAGTGCTAGAAGAGAGTGTGGACAGGAGGAGGAGGAGGAGGAGGAAAAGGAGGGGGAAGAAGAGGAGGAAAAGGAGGAGGAGGAGGATTGTGGGGTCCTTGGTGCTCTCTGAGCTTGGTTGCTTTCTTGCAGACGTTTCATGACCCAGCTAGGTAACACCATCAGTGCTAGAAGAGAGTGTGGACA
The DNA here is from genome assembly GCA_033807585.1 of Hydrophis major. Lineage (NCBI taxonomy): Eukaryota > Metazoa > Chordata > Lepidosauria > Squamata > Elapidae > Hydrophis > Hydrophis major. Next base: position 259,390,279 of record CM066330.1, read on the forward strand.
GGAGGAGGAGGAAGAGGAGGAGGAAGAGGAGGAGGAGGAGGAGGAGGATTGTGGGGTCATTGGTGCTCTCTGAGCTTGGTTGCTTTCTTGCAGACGTTTCATGACCCAGCTAGGTAACACCATCAGTGCTAGTCACCAAACAACCAAGCTCAGAGAGCACCAAGGTCCACTCCCTAGTTTTTTGGCCTAACAGAATTTCAGACTTGGGCGTCATCTGATCTCAAGTTTCCCTTTGTGCCAGCCCAAGTATCCAATTTGCTTCTACGCCTTTTAAATATTCACAACTGACTTCATGCCTGGTCAACACCCTGCGGAAATGACAACACACTTGCTAGAAGCTGAAGGTGCACCGCTGGTCGGCTTAAAATAGAACTGACCCCAAACTGCAGAACTTAAATCCAAAGGCAAAGTATATTTATTATTTTATTTTATTTTATTTTATTTTATTTTATTTTATTTTATTTTATTTTATTTTATTTTATTTTATTTTATTTTATTTTATTTTATTTTATTTTATTTTATTTTATTTTATTTTATTTTATTTTATTTTATTTTATTTTATTTTGTCAAGCGATTATAAGATAACAGGTATAAGTGTAAACATAATTATGAATACATGAAATGGATACATATAAGAAAAATAAAAAGAAACAATAGGACAGGGATGGTAGGAATGTTGGTGTGCTTATCTGCTGGTCCATCATGCTGCTGTTTTTGAAGGCATGCAAAACTCTACATAATTCAGTTACCAACCATTGAAGTGAGGTTCAGAGGCCACAGACAGATTAATATTAATCATTTTTTAAGTTTAAAGGCTGCCCTTCTCACTCCCAAGCTACTTGGCCACACTGTAAAAAGCACAATGGAAAACCATGGAAAACAGTCCAGGAGTAAAGAAAGCCTTAAAATATGGATACTGTTGTGTATGCACTATAGTTAATAAAGTATGAGTTTGAGGTCAAGTGCAGGGTTCTGGCCCTGCACTTCTGATTGGCTGTTAGGCGGCCAGACCGGATTGGTTAGTTCTAAGGAATCCGATTGGCCCTTAACAGAGAGTTCTTATTGGTTGCAAGAGCTAGCGTTCCTAGCTCGTTATTGGATAAATCTTACAAGGGTTGCCTATATAAGGCAGAGTTCACTGTTGTTAAATTGAGAAGTCACTATGTAAATAAAGAGCTGAAGTTCACTGTCCAGAGGCTGTCTCCTTTTATTTCAACCCATGCTCAATACTTAACAGATACTTTATTTGGCCAAATGTGTTTAGACACAACAAGGATGAGCAAAAATGTGCAAATGAACAAATGAGCAAAAACTGAGATACGAAGGGGCCAATATATAAACATAGATGTAGTTCTCTTCACTCCTTTGATTATGGTTTTCTCAAGGGTGTGGTTTTGTGTGTGTGTATGTATGTACAACACATGAGCTCCTTTTCCAAGTGTGCTAACAATGCACACCTGTCAAACATATGAAACAGAAAGTAACAAGAGTTGTATTTGGATGGAGGTTAGGTTTTTTACAAGGGATTGGCTTAGTAGGATGAGGAAATACCTACTTCTCTAGTATTCATATTTTGGGCTTACTTCTCATCTTCCTTTCCTCTTAACAACTTACTCCTAGTGTCCTGTCCCTCTGTCCCTTTGGACAGATTGAGTCTGTCTTCTTCCCCGCCAATACCTCTAGCTTCACTCCTCTGCTACTTTTCCTCCTCCTCCTCCTCCTCCTCTTCCTCCTCCTCCTCCTCCTCCTCCTCCTCCTCCTTCTTCCTCTGCCGCTTCTTGCACTCTTGACCTGGACAATTCCCAACTATGTGATCTTCAACTTCCAGAATTCTCAGCAAGGGTCATCCTGGAAGTGAACAATAGAATAACAGAATTGGAAGGGACCTTGGAGGTCTTCTAGTCCACCCCAACCCCCTGCTTAAACAGGAGACCCTATGCTATTTCAGAGAAGTGACTGTCCAGTCTCTTCTTAAAAGCCTCCCGTGATGGAGCACCCACCATTTCTGGTGGCAAGCTGTTCCATTGCTTAATTGTCCTCACTGTTCGGAAGTTTCTCCTGAATTCCAGGTTGCTTCTCTCCTTGACTAGTTTCCACCCATTGCTTCTTGTCCTGCCTTCAGGTGCTTTGGAGAATAGCTTGACTCCCTCTTCTTTGGGGCAGCCCCTCAAATACTGGAACACTGCTTTCATGTCCCCCTTAGTCCTTCTTTTCATCAAACTAGACCTACCCAATTACTGCAACTGTCCTTCATATGTTTAGCCTCCAGTCCCTTAATCATCTTTGTTGTTCTTCTCTGCACATATTTTTCCTAGTGTCTCAACATTTTTGTTATATCGTGGCGACCGACATAAAGCAAGGCCAGTTGTTTTTTTTTAAAAATTACCCAGCTTTTTATTTTATCTTAATTGTAAATTATTTTTATCCTATGCTTCCAATTTGACTCCCCCCTCCACCCCCGTTGTCATTTCTGAATCAAATGTTTGTCTCTCTGAGTCACTCTGCACATGCTCAGATTTCTTTGATGGAAGGATATGCAAAGAAAAGAAATGCTGCATTTTAAAAATTAAATTTCACTCAATTTGTGAAAACATTCGTTGTCGTAATTATTCAAAGGATAAGATCGGGGAAGTCTTTTTTTTTTTTTTTTCCTGCACAGAGCTTGTGTTGGACTGGAACTGGTTTCTGAGGTATCCAAGATTTATTTTTCCTCTGATTGCAAAGGAATGATAAGTGTTGCTTTACATGACAAAGTTGTAAATGGTCCCCACCTTCTCTTAGAGGCCACAGGAAATGTTTACTTTCTGAGAAAGTCCTGAGGCCATCTGAATATTCTTTTATTTTCTGTGTAACACAGATCTGTGATGATTAGAGCTCACCGTTTGTGATTGCTGCCCAAAGTCCTGCTGCTATCACTTGTTAAAATAATTATCTAATTCGTAATGTTTTTGTTTCAAATTCCTTAATCGGCTAGTTGCACAGAAAGAAAGTCTGGGAAATGTAGCTGCTGTTATATCCTTCGCCTATCCTTCTTCTCCTTTTCCTTCTCCTTCTCTTTCTTCTCCTCCTTCGTTTTCTCCTTCTCCTCCTTCTCCTCTTTCTTCTATCTTCTACCTTCTCCCTCTCCTTCTTTTCACTCTCCATCATGCTCCCTTCTCCTCTCCTCCTTCACCTCCTCTTTCTTCTTCATTTTCTCCTTTTCCTACACCTCTTCCTTTTATCTTCTCCTTCTCTCTCTCTCCTTCTCCTCCTCTTTCTCCTTCTTTCTCCATTTTCTCTTTCTCCGCCTTCTCCTTTTCTTTCTCCCTCATTCTCCTTCATTTTCTCCTTTTCCTTTTCCTCCTTCTCCTCTTCCATCTTCTCCTTCTCTCTCTCCTCCTACTTTTCACTCTCCGTCACGCTCCCATCTCCTTCTCCACCTTCTCTTTCTCCTTCTCCTCCTTCACCTTCTATCTTCTACCTTCTCCCTCTCCTTCTCCTTCTAATCACTTGAGTTCCCTCCAAGAAAGCAGAACTAAAGCAAAACAGATTTCATGCATTGTGAAGTTACCCCGGTATCAAAAGAGGGAATACACGGGTCCAGTTCCAGGTGAGTATCAATATAGTTAAGATGCTGGATTAGTCAGGAAGGAAAACTGAGTTCCAGTCCTGCCTTAGGGATGAAACCAGTTGGAGACTTTGGTACAGTTCGTCTCTTTCTGTTGTGTATGTACCATAGTTAATAAAGTATGAGCTTGAGGTAAAGTGCAGGGTTCTGGCCCTGCACTTCTGATTGGCTGTTAGGCAGCCAGATCGGATTGGTTAGTTCTTAGGAATCCGATTGGCCCTTAACAGAGGATTATTATTGGTTAAAAGAGCTAGCGTTCATAGCTCACTATTGGACAACTCTCACAAGGGTTGCCTATATAAGGCAAGAGTTCACTGTTGTTGTTTTGAGAAGTCACTATGCAATAAAGAGCTGAAAGTTCACTATTCAGAGCCTGTCTCCATTTACTTCGACCCATGTCCAAGTACTTAACACTGGCGACGAGGGTGGGATTTGGAGGCGTCTGAACCAAAGAAGCCAGAAAGCAATACCGAGCACGTGATAAGACGACGCCAACAATGGAACCATGTCCGGCGGCATTGTACCACCCGCTCCGTTCGATCCAAACCAAGAGGATTGGGAATCCTACATGGATCGCTTCCAAATGTTTCTCGAGACGAATAATTTGAAGGACGCGACACCAGCAAAGAAGCGGGCACTGTTCCTGATGCATTGTGGCCCAGCTGTATTTAAGATGGCTAAAGCACTCGCCAAACCTCAAGAAGTGAAAGCCATGAGCTGGGACGACCTCGAACCCATCCTGAGAGACCATTATGCGCCAACCGTGCCTACACTCATGAGACGCCATGAGTTTTACCAGAGAAACCAACAAAAAGGAGAGAGTGTGGCCGATTTCGTGGCAGACCTCCGAAATTTAGGGGGCCTCTGTGGGTTCGCCGATTTAGAAGAAGCACTAAGAGATCGAGTAATTCTGGGATTAGATGCGCTAGGCGTGCAAAGCAAGCTGATAGCGAAAGGCGACATCAGCCTTGCTGATGCCATCGCTGAAGCCATGGCTGCGGAGGTGACCAAAAAGTCGGCTGCACAATTACGGCGAAGCCGCACTCTGGCAACACCACCGACCGGCAAAATCTTACCCTACTCAGAAGGGCAGCTCTCAACAACGCACCACGAGGACCTCTCTTCGTCGTCAGACAGAGACGAAGAAAGGGTCCATCGACTGCGGTCCGACCGGGACCCTCACCCTAAGCCCTTACGCCCTTGCACTGGCTGTGGAGCAAACCATGCCAGGGCCAAATGCAAATTCCGCAACGCACTCTGCCATGAGTGCGGGAAACGAGGCCACATCAGCCGGGTCTGCTGCAGCTTACCAGGACCCAGCCAGGCCTCAAAAGGGGCCAACTATCGCCAATCGACAGGAAATCGTCCTGTAAGGCGAGAGCCAGTAAACCACTCCTACAGAAATTGAGTTTTGCAAAAAGAAGAGGCTCACCATACTATCACTATAGGTCACGCCTCAGTTTTGGACACTAAGAAAATTCGAGTCACGGTAGCCATCGAGAACCAGCCTTGCCACATGGAGATCGACTCGGGATCGTCCCTCTTGATGGTGTCTTGGAAGACACTCAAGCAACTCATCCCCTCAATCCAACGCCAAGACCTCCAATTTCAACGCCTCATCCTCAAGGACTACCAAGGAAATCGAATCCCCATTGTCGGGTCCTGCCGAGTCCGAGTCTCCTTCAAAAAGCATACAGCGTACTTACCTCTAACGATCATCGATAGAGATAGGCCTAGTCTATTAGGCCTCCAATGGTTTGCGCCACTCGGCATCGAAGTGGCCGGCATGAACCGAGTCGGTGGTTGTGAGTGGGAGGAAGACCTTATTTCTGAATTCAGAGACGTCTTCGTGGACCGCTTAGGCGAGTATAAAGGGACCCCAATCTCATTTAGTCTAGATCAAAAAGTAGCCCCTATTCGCTTGAAGCCCCGTTGAGTTCCATTCGCTCTTAAAGCAAAGATCGATGAACAACTCGACAAGCTAATTGCTCAAGGGGTGTTGAAGCCCATCGATCACTCTCCATGGGAAACCCCTATTGTAACACCCATTAAGCCAGACGGGTCAATCCAAATTTGTGGGGACGACCGGGCCACTTTAAACCACGCCCTACAGCAGAATGCATATCCAGTTCCGGTGGTACAGCACCTCCTCCATTCCCTGGGGGGCGGAAAGGTTTTCGCTAAATTAGATTTAGCTCAAGCTTATCAACAACTACCAGTGGATGAAAAGACGGCCCAAGCCCAAACAATTGTAACGCACAGAGGTGCCTTTAAATGTACCCGATTGCAATTTGGGGTTAGTGTAGCCCTGGGGATATTCCAAAGCCTCATGGAAAGGTTGTTACAGGGAATCAAGGGCGTGGTTCCGTATTTTGATGACATATTAATTGCAGCCCCTACTAAAAAAATCTTGCAGGATCGTTTGAAATGTGTTCTTAAAAAATTCCAAGAGGCAGGACTTAAGATGAAAAAAAAATAAATGTCACTTATATTCTGACAGTGTTGAGTTTCTAGGGTATCAGATTGATAGCCAGGGCATTCATCCTACTGAAAGTAAATTAAAGGCGATAAAAAACGCTCCCAGGCCACGAAACAAGGCCGATCTCCAGGTGTTCTTAGGCCTCATTAATTTCTATAATGTATTTTACCCCACAAGGCGACTGTTGCTGAACTGTTACATCGGTTATTAGATAAAAAAAGCATTGTGGGTATGGGGTTACCGGGAAGAACAAGCGTTCCGGAATGTTAAAAAACTGCTCACATCTGACTCTGTACTTATGCAGAATAACGAGACTTCACCATTAGTTATAACCTGCGATGCATCGCCCTTCGGGGTGGGCACCATTTTGAGTCATGTACTGCCTAATGGGAATGAAGCCCCTGTTGCATACTTTTCGAAGACTCTTTTCACAAGCAGAGTGGAACTATGGACAAATTGATAAAGAAGTTCTCGCAATCGTTTCAGCTGTAAAGAAATTTTATGAATATGTGTATGGAAGGACATTTACCGTTATAACTGACCACAAACCGTTGCTAGGGATAATAGCCGGGGACAAGCCAACCCCCTACATATTATCCCCTAGAATGACCCGATGGTCAGAATTCCTAGCTGCTTATAATTATCGCCTACAATATCGCCCGGGGAAAGCCATTCCCCACACCTACGCATTAAGCCGAGCACCGCTTCCAGAGACTCTCGACGATCCGGCACCAACAGCAACCACGTTGCAGATCAAAACACTCAACTTGCCGCCTATGACCGCCCGAGACATCGCGAGAGAAACCAAACGAGACCACACCCTAGCTCGAGTCCTAGGCTGGGTAGAACGCGGATGGCCATTGGACCAAGTACCAGATGACTTCGCGCCATTCAAATCTCGACAGACTGAACTTTTTTCCCAAAAAGGCTGTATCATCTGGGGCGATAGAGTCGTTGTCCCAGAACGACTCCAGAAGACGCTGCTACAAATTCTGCACGAGGGCCACCCCGGCATCGTGTGGATGAAAGCGCTTGCACGAAGCTACGCATGGTGGCTGGGCATGGACCAGCAAATCGAGCAGTGGGTCAAAGCGTGTACCAATTGCCAACAAGGCAGCAACGCCCCACCAAAAGCCATGCCTACTGAATGGGAGACGCCACGTGGACCCTGGTCCAGAATCCACCTGGATTTTGCGGGGCCAACCAAAGGATATACCTTCCTGCTGACAGTCGACGCATACTCCAATTGGTTAGAAATTCATCGTATGACGGCTACAACTTCCGAGGCAGTGATCAAGATCCTAAATAGACTCTTTGCAACCCACGGATTGCCTGATGTCCTGGTGTCCGATAACGGGCCACAGTTTACGGCACTAATGTTCGAGCAGTACCTCGCTGACCGCGGCATCCGCCATGCGCTCACCTCGCCTGCGCACCCTGCGACCAATGGCCGAGCGGAACGCATGGTCTAATTTGTTAAAAAGACTTTGCAAAAAATGGACTATGACAACATCATAATAATAATAATAAGGAAGCTTTGACAAATCATAGCCAAAAATGCTGCCTAGAAAACTCCAGGAATTCTTTATGTATTTGCTAAGAATGAAAATGGACCAAGATACATATACACACAGAGAGAGCTAAGCATGATGAAACCCCTTCCTAGGACAGAAAACAAGAGAAGGGGGGTAGGAAGGGACGAAAGAAGGGGAAAGATGGAAGATTAGGGAAAAAGGAGCAGGGAAGAATATGATTTTGATATGGAAGAAGAAGGAAAGAGGGAGGGAGGGAAGGAAGGGGAAAGATGGAATATGAGAAGATAGAGGAAGGGAAGGAGGAGGAAGAAGCATGGGGGAAGAGGGGAGGAAGGAATATGATTTTGATATGGAGGAAGAGACGGAAGGAAGGAGGGAAGGAAGGAACGAAGGAAGGAAGGAGAGATTTGATAAAATGAACAGGATAGAAGAATGGAAAGTTTTGCGTGAATACAGAGCTGAAAGCTGCTGGCTGAGTTTGATACAAGCAGTATGGGATGGAAATCCAGTATATTTAAGAAGAAATAGAAATAAACACTGAGCGGGAATAAGTCAAGGATGTGTGGTGTCCTTTTGACTGTTTAAAGTCTTTAAGAGTAAAAACAAAACAAAACTATATATACAATATCTGAATATTAAGGGTATCATCCCAAAGGTTTTTTGTTTGTTTGTTTTTTGGCTAGTTTTCAAAAAAATTACTGTCCAGTTCTTAGCCCATCAGAGCCAGGAATGGCAAGAAAACTCATCCCTAATAATGCAATTAACACAATTTCAAACAAAGAGCGGAAAAATCCCCAAAGACAAAGCAGAAGATGGCAAATGAATTCACCAACATGGCGTAACCACCAACCCACCAGTCTTATTTACATAACCTCCAGATCTTACAGGCAGTTGCTAAAATTCTACCTACAGCCCACTGAAAGGAAAGAGTCATCTCATTTGTTTTGGGTTCACTGAATCACTGCAAAACTGCAGCTCTTAGCAATGGAAAAATTCTCCTTTCTGGTCAAGGAAGGGCACCATCTTCCTACGTTTGGGCTGACCTTGGAAGTTTCTAACAGGGACAGACTTGGTTAGTATTTGAATAGTAAACCACTGAGAGATGTTGACTAAGCTTGGAAGGTGTAGAGAAATTGTAGAAGCCAGTGGAGTACATTTCTGGACCAAAGACATCTAACAGAATACCAGAATAATAGAAAACAGGTAGTCCTTCACTTACAACCATTCATTTAGTAACCGTTTGACGTTACAACAAGCAAGAAAAAAGTGGTGATTGTTTTTCGCACTTTCGACCATTGCGACATAATCATGCGATCAAAACTTGGATGCATGGCAACAGATTAATAGTTATGATGGTCGCAGTGTTCCCGGGATGATCCCCTTTTGCATCCTTCTGACAAGCAGAGCCCATGGGGAAGCGCGATTCGCTTAACAACCATGTCACTAACTTAACAACGGTGGTGATTCTCACAACAACTGTGGCTGAAAAGGCCTCAAAATGGAGCAAAATTCACGTAACCAAATGTCTCATTTTAAAGACAGAAATTTTGGGGCTCAGTTGCGGTCATCAGTGGAGGACTGCCTGTAACAGAACAGAACAACGGAATAATACGAGAAGAAGAGAATAACGGAGCTGGAAGGGAACTTTGAGTCATTTAGTCCAACCCCGCTGTTTAAGCAGGAGCCCCTATATACCATTTCATATCATATTCACTAAAACAACTAAAATAGAAGTCCCAATCCAGATGAAATTATAATGAAAAGGTGAGGATACGCCCTCAACTTTTCCTTCATATGCCGCCAGCAAGGATACTTTCTTAACCTGCTACTATAAGTTTGTTTTACTACTTAGTGTGTGGTGTGAATGGATCGAAGAGGTCTTCATCATTCCTTTTGTGTTGTTTTTGTTTCATTTTGTTTTTAAAGGCAAAGTCACCTGTACTTAAGGTTGCCAGGATTTTTAATTTTTTTAAAAAGATATTGTTAATTTTTTATGCTATCCATTTCCCTATGGAATACAATAGAATAGAATAATATAAATAATATAAAATACAATGCAATGCAATGCAATCCATATCATTTATACTTTTTACTGCAGGGTAAAGCTGCCCAGAGTTTTATATATATATAAAAAAAATAACAAATACTGTATAAAAATAAATTAAACTTCCAAAAGTAAAAATAGCTCTCTTTTGCTGCTGGTGCTTTTAAGCCTCATAAATTCACTTGTGTCTGCTCAGCCTCCATCTTATAGGCCATTCCTGCATATAAAAAGAATATTAGGGGAAGGAACGTATAATTCATGATGAACCTGAAAAGTAATAATAAAGATAATATGACAGCCAATTTGGCCTAGTGGTTAAAGCACCAGGTTAAAAACTGGGAGACAGCGAGTTCAAATCCTGCCTTAGAGATAAAAGCAAGCTGAGTGTCTTTGGGCCATTTGCCAGGAGACTGGGAGTTCTAGTCCCACCTTAAGTGTGAAAACCGGCTGGGTGACTTTGGGACAAATCCCTCTCTTTTAGCCTAACCCACCTCACAGGGTTGTTGTTTTTTGGGGGGGAATAGAAGGACGAAGGAGTATTAGATATATTCTCTGTCTTGAGATATTTGTAAAAATAATAAAGGCGGGATGCAAATAAATAATTAATAAAAGCAGAATAATAAGAAAGGGATGGATGAGAAAACAAAGAAAATAGCTGGCAACCCTTCACCTGCATAGAAATATATATAAAAAAATGGGTTTTTTGTTCAACTCAGCTACCACTTATGGGTAAAACTGGTGGATTAGCCAAACAGAGAGCGATCGGTACATGGGGTGAATCACAATTGAAAGCCCATAATATGTGAATCATCGAAATTATATAGAAAACAGAAAAGGGGGATAGGTGGGTAAAAATTCAGTCTTTATAGCCTTCTGCAATTTGGTCCTATGCCTGCCTCTTCTGAATTTATCCCAGAGGTTGTTCAATGCTGAGTTTTTGGGTGTCATGGAAATTTCACCTCAGGCTTTTTCTACGAACAAACAGGAAACTGGTGGCTGCTATATGTCACGACACAAAGCACCATAAAAGCAGATTACCTGTCGGAAGAGAAGAGGTAGCAAACAGCATGAAGAAAGAAATGAAACGGGGGAGGAGGGTGCTGGTTTGTTTGTTTTTTTGCAAACCTGTTCCCCAACCACCAAGTCTCCCTTGGGCTCGCCTCTAGGTAAGGAAGAAAAGGATAAATTCACCACATTTGGCAAACGTGGTCTCTTGAGTTTGTGGGTTTCTTTGCGAAGGCTGCTTTTGTCCTTGTTGTTGCCGTGGTCCCTGGAATACCTTAGAAAGAGTGCAGAGAAGAGCAACAACATTATAAGTCTGGATGAATGACTTAGGGAACTAGGTTTCTAGTTTAACAAAGAGTTCTAGAAGTAGACGTCTTCTGGTATTTTGGGTCACCAAATTCTAGGAGTAAAAGTCTCCTGGTATTTTGGGTCACCAAGTTCTAGGAGTAAAAGTTTTCTGGTATTTTGGGTCACCAAATTCTAGGAGTAAAAGTCTCCTGGTATTTTGGGTCACCAAGTTCTAGGAGTAAAAGTTTTCTGGTATTTTGGGTCACCAAGTTCTAGGAGTAAAAGTTTTCTGGTATTTGGGGTCACCAAGTTCTAGGAGTAAAAGTTTTCTGGTATTTTGGGTCACCAAGTTCTAGGAGTAAAAGTCTCCTGGTATTTTGGGTCATCAAGCTCTAGGAGTAAAAGTCTCCTGGTATTTGGGGTCACCAAGTTCTAGGAGTAAAAGTTTTCTGGTATTTGGGGTCACCAAGTTCTAGGAGTAAAAGTTTTCTGGTATTTGGGGTCACCAAGTTCTAGGAGTAAAAGTCTCCTGGTATTTTGGGTCATCAAGCTCTAGGAGTAAAAGTCTCCTGGTATTTGGGGTCACCAAGTTCTAGGAGTAAAAGTTTTCTGGTATTTTGGGTCACCAAGTTCTAGGAGTAAAAGTTTTCTGGTATTTGGGGTCACCAAGTTCTAGGAGTAAAAGTCTCCTGGTATTTTGGGTCACCAAGTTCTAGGAGTAAAAGTTTTCTGGTATTTTGGGTCACCAAGTTCTAGGAGTCTTCTGGTATTTTGGGTCACCAAGATATTAAAAAAAGATGTTGAGACGCTGGGGGGGGGGGAAGTGCAGAGAAGAGCAATGAAAATGATCAGGGAGCTGGAAACATAAAGAATGGTTGCTGGAATTGGGTATGTCTAGTTTAATGAAAAGAAGGACTAGGAGTGACATGAGAACAGTGTTCCAATATCTCAGGGGCTGCCCCAATGAAGAGGGAGTCAAGCTATTGTCCAAAGCACCTGAGGGCAGGACAAGAAGCAATGGATGGAAACTAACGAAGGAGAGAAGCAACTTAGAATTAAGGAGAAATTTCCAGACATTTAGAACAATTAATCAGTGGAATGACTTGCCTCTAGAAGTTCTGGGTGCTTCAACACTGGAGGTTTTTAAGAAGAGCTTGGACAATGGGGTCTCCTGCTTGAGCAGGGGGTTGGACTAGAAGACCTCCAAGGTCCCTTCCAACTCTATTATTCGATCATACCTGAGGGGCTTGTCACAGAGAAAATGGGATCAACTTATTTTCCAAAACACTAGAGGGCACAATAAGACGTAACCGATGGAACATCATTAAAGAGAGATCCAATCTAGAACTAAGGAGAAATTTCCTAACAGTGAGAACCATTAACCAGTGGAACAACTCACCTTCTGAAGTTGTAGGTGCTCCATCGCTGGAGGTTTTCAAGAAGAGATTGGACAAGCATCTGTCTGAAATGGTATAGGGTCTCCTGTCTGAACAGGGGGTTGGACTAGATGACCTCCAAGGTCCCTTCCAGCTTTATGATTCTTTGAAGAAGGATAATGGGACCTTTCAATATAAGAGAAGTCTATCTGTAAATCCCACATCACTTGATTGGTTGAACACCATTCTCTAATTGTGTTTGTTTGAATGTGAAACCAGGTTAGTTAGAAATCTAACGGCTGCCAATGACACGTGAAACCATATTGGTGTCACGCTTGACTTTGTGCAAACCTAGAAAGGGAGTTTATACAAGTTCATCATCCTTGGTAGAAACCTAGTCTTAGAATATTTTGCTGATCGACCCTGGGGAAAACAAATAGGCGGAGTAATTATAGTAATATAATTTATTGATGAAAGTCTATTCATGAATGCATTCTTTGCACAATCTTTTTCTGCTTAGCACAAGATGTTTAATGCTAGCAATTTTAAGACATGTGGATTTCAACTCCTAGAATTCCCCAACCAGCATGGCTGGCTGAAGAATTCTAGAAGTTGAAGTCCACAAGTCTTAAAATTACCAAGGTTGGACACCTCTGGCTTAGATCACTGTGGTTATGACTTAAAACGTAAGTCTTTATTTTTGTATCAGAAAGGGAAAAACACAGCTATGTTGAAGACCCTGAGCCGTATTGTTTTTTAAAATGAAATTTTAACCAATTAATCAACTTAGAGTTTATGAACTGCACAGCATTCCTCAGAAAACAAGTGCAAGAAAACCTCTAATATATTGAAGTCTGAAGTTCAGATTGTTAGATTTGTCATTCTTAAATCTTGATAAACTTATCTGGGGTTTGCAAACTCTGTCCGCCTTTAAGGTTCAGCTTAACACAGCTGTCGGCCTGCAGTAGAAGGTCAAAAAAGTCAAGATGGTGGGCTACATCTTAATAGATGTGGTTGCCAGCTGCAGAGCTACAGATGCTCAGTTTTATTATTTTTATTGGTAAGATTGGTCTAGAAATTACGCTTATTCCCATCGCTGATTTCCTGGTTCCCAATGTTGCTTGATTAAGTCTCAATCAGGAAATGTGGCCAATAAGTATCAATGAGGTATCAAGTAGCTAATGAATTATCAATAGTTGCTTAATTGTTTGCAGAGTATCAAAGGAATACAACAAGCTAATTTTCATTACAATCCACTCCACTCATCACAAGACGCTATATAGGGACTTAAAGGAGTGTGAAAAATGTTTACCGTGCAGATTCATTTCAAAGATAATTAAGAAAGAAAGAAAAATTCAAAAGCTAGAAATGTTGAAGCGTCCACAGGGCGTAGATCTGTAGCTGAGGATAGCATTTAAAAAGACATTTTTTTTATTATCGACCTGCCTAAAATAATAGGCTTGCAATAATATGCCAGTGTACAACCTGATCTGTGGATTGCAACTCCCAAAAAATTTGGAAGACAAGTTAATAACAATAACAACAACAACAACAAAATTTGGCTCTGCAAGTTCCAGACTGGGACTGACTCTTGCAAGAGGAAAAATTTAGAGAAACATTTGGAGAAAGAAGACAATATATTATAGTAGCCAAGAATTTGGAAAATATGGAAAAGGAGACAGGATGTTCAGCAGCTCAGTAAGCCGTAGTCATATCTATCTGGAGAACTCTATTTGTTCTCCCACAGATTTCTTATTTTAGGGGCTTATTTAATTTGGTTTTTTACCTTCAGTGTATGTGGTCCTCTCCAGCTGCAGGTAAGATAAGTTAGGAATGTATGGAGTTTTGGAGCAGTTCATGGGCAGGTAACACTTGGCAAAAAACTGAAACATAGGTTTTTTTTTCTTATTTTGATAGAAAAATGAGAGGGGCAGAAAAATGGAGGACCAAGTTTTTCAATGTTAAGATGCGTAGACTTTAGTTCCCATAATTGCCCAGCCAACATAATGGATGAAGCATTGTGGAAGGATTGTGGAAACATCAAGAATGAATGAATGAATGAGAAGGAAGGGAGGGAATGAAGGAAATAAGGAAAATGCGGGAAGGATATTGGGGAAGGAAGGAAAATAGAGGAAGGAAGGAAGGAATGAGAGGAAGAAGAGAGGGAGGGGTGGGGAAGGAAGGAAGGAAAATGGGGGAAGGAAGACAATGAGAGGAAGGAAAAGGGAGGGAGGGAGGAAAGGAAGGAAGGAAGTGGGGAAGAAAGGAAGGAAGGAAAGAGGGAAAGAATGAGAGAAGGAAAGGCATGGAGGAAAGAAGGCTAACTGTTCCTAGTAGGACCAGCCATTGAGGACAAATGTCCCAATTGATGCCTTATGAATGATGCTCAAGACTCAAAGGAAAGGGAAGATGCAACTCACAAAGAAGAGGCGAAAAGTTTGAAGAACAAAGAGCAATGTCTGAAATGGTGGAAACAAAGATGATGGAGAGGCTGAATGAATGATGCTGATATAAAATTTAGCTCTATTTCTTTTCTTTTTCTCTTTCCTTTTTAATTTCTTTTGCTTACTCCTTGTTTGCATTTTGCATAATGTTTCTTGCTTTTGAAAGCGAATAGCATGATGGGTATACAGTCACCTTGTATCCTTAATGCTGGTGTGTGTGGCTTCCCTTCCCTTCCTTTCCTCTCTCCCTCCCTGCCTCCCTTCCCTTCCTTATCAAGTCCTTCCTCCCTCCTTTTCCTTTTTTCTTTTTCCTTTCCTTTCCTTTCATTAAAACCTTCCTTCATCAAGATCTTCCTTCCTTCCTTCCTTCCTTCCTTCCTTCCTTCCTTCCTTCCTTCCTTCCTTCCTTTACATCAAACTTCCTCAGTCCCGAATGATCTTTTTCCCTCTCTCCTCCCTCCCTTCCTAACTTGCAGTCCTTTTTCTCATCTTCCTCCCTCCCCCCATTTTCCTTCCTTTCTTTACATCAAACTTCCTCCCTCCCTGCTTATCTTTCCTCCCTCCTTCCATTCCTCCTTCCCTTCCTTCCTAACTTTCATCCTTTCTCTCATCTTCCTCCCTCCCTCCCTCCCTCCATTCCTCCCTCCCTCCCTTCATAACTTTTAGTCCTTTCTCTCATCTTCCTTCCTCCTCCCTTCCCTTCCCTTTTTTTCCTCTTGCAACCTGCAGTCCTCACAAAACACACATATGACTTCCAGGTGCCCCTCATGTTTCAGACAACCGAAGCTCACAACTAATGCGGATCAGTATGCTGGAAAAGGTGTAGGTTACAGTAATTACACTGCTAACAGATGCCGCATCCTGTGTTAACAATATGGATAGAATAGATGAATTCTGACATATTTGGGTCACTGTGCCATAAACACATAGATTGGTTTTACCCCAGGCAAGTTCCTCTTAATCAAGGAAAGCTCAGCTTTGTAATCTAGATCTAGAAAGGATCTAGAAAAGATCACTGTTTTCCCACTTGCAAGCAAACAACGAGCTGTAAGCATGACATACGATGCATTTAATAAATGGGCATTTTAAAAAATCAAATATATCATTTTTTTATATCTCGTTCGTCCTCTGATCCTTGTTCACTGTTTACTGCTACATAAAAGCTTGAAGCTTTTCTTGCGACGTTTAAAAGATTGCTTTTTAGTGATTGTACTGCTGATCTTTTATTGATGTTTGGAATTCAAACTGTAAATAAATCTTGGCTCGATTGATGAATAAATGCACTTCATAGGAAAGAAAAGTATTTCTTTCAAAATATTACATGTGTTTAAAAATAATAATCCAGACAGTTTCAAACAGAAACATGGAATTTTAATTTTTAAAAAATGGCACGTAAACTCTGAATAGCAATTGATTATTTTTAATAAATAAATAAATAAATACAATGTTAAGGTGTCTGATTTTTCTGGGAACACATGGATAATTTTTTTCAATTAAAAGATGTTGCCTTCAACCGCAATTGTGGAATAGACTTTTCTGAATTTTAGTTAAATTCAGAAAAGTTTTAGAATTTTAGTTAAATTCTTTTAAGGATGTCTCTCTTTATTTCCTTGCTAGTTCCCAAGAACAAATCTTCTTTATTGCTTTTAAATTTTTCGTGTGTTTACTTTTAAAGTTTTAATATGATTATGCATGCTGTTTTAAGTTTTGATTGGGAGGTGCCCAGAGTTGGTGAGAAGATTTGTAGCTATACAAATGTTTAAAATAAAAAAGAATATGTTTTCAATTAAGTTAAATTCAGAAGACATTTAAAAGAAAATTAAATATATCCAGGTCTGGCGCTTGGAATATGTTAAGGTCGCCATTACTTGGTTTTACTATTAGTTCATTATTAATCATGGCTACTGTTTATACCTATTGATTTTGTGGGTGTTTTTATTGTTTTAATGTCTTTTAAATTGTTTTGTTTTATAGTTTTAGAATTGCAAGCTGCCCAGAGTCACGGGACTGAATTGGGCAGCTATGGAAATTGAATAAATAAATAAACAAAATTTGAAATAAAATTTAAATTAAATACATAAGTATCAAATAAAATAAAAAATGTAAAATTAAATAAAAATGTAAAATAAAATAAAATCTGAGCCTTGAGTTCAGAATGTGAGTCCTGTTACATGGCTTTACTAGTATTTGCTTTTACTTATTGATTTTTGTAGATGTTTTTATTGTTTTAATGTCTTTTAAATTGTTTTCATTGTTCACTTGGTTGAATTGGGCAGGTAGGGAAATTGAATAAACCCATAAATAAAAATTAAAAACAATTTAAATTTTATAAAAAAATAAAATAGTAAAATAAAATAATAAAATAAAATAAATAATATAAAGAATGGAATGGAATGGAACTGACCAGAACAGGACAAGACAGAAATAGGAATAGGAATAGAAATGAAATAGAATAGAATAGAAAATAGAATAAAATAGAAAATGGAATATGGAATATGGAATAGAATAGAATAAAATAGAAAATAGAATAGAATTTAAAAATTCAACCACCTCTTCAACCACAAATCTCTTTCTTGTATTCCAGACTGGGTCACCCAATAGGGTACCTGGCTGTTACTGAGTGGGCGGGAAGATTAACGCAGAATCTGCACCCAATCAGATTTGAAATTTTCCACGCGCTTTTGTGGCCTTCTAGATAAGGAGATTTGCATTTCCTCCCGCCTGCAGCCTTCACAGTCTTCACCCGATGATGGTTGCTTGTTGGCCTCCTGGCCGTTTCTGCTTTCCCATCCAGATGACGTCTTCCACCACCAGGTAGGAAGAACTGGGCTGAAGACTAGCTGGGGGATGTTTCAAGGACTGTCTAACCTGAGAATGGTGACACCAAAAGCTCAATCTCAGGTCCGTCAGCCCGTGAGACATTCCTTCAAGAACATCGGAGAAGACAGAAGCGCTGGGATCTTCTATGGAGATCTATGGGCTGTTCTCCTCTTCCTTTACCAGGTGACTATCTACACAAACCAAGATTTTTTTGCCTCCACGAGCTCCTTCGGTCAGACTTCCAAGTAACACACCCATTGAAAGAAAAATTCCCAAGGCAGCTACATTCCTCAAAGAACATGTTAGAATAGAATAGAACAACAATAGGGTTGGAAGGGACCTTGGAGGTCTTCTAGTCCAGGGGTCACTGCCAACCTTTTGGACCTCAGGGACCACCAAACTCATAAGTTTAAATCCCGAGGATCAGAGACCCTGGGAAAATCCCCAAAAAAAGTCTGCAGGAAAATTCCCCAGCCCATTTTCTATTGATCGATCATTCTTTATTTGGGATCGCAGGATACTGTCTCCAGCTCTATCCTCCGAGGTGGGTGGAGGGAGAGAGACTTTTGGCTTTATGCAAGGAAAGCAGCAGAAGCAGCAGAAGTCTTTCTTTCTCTCCCCCAAACTCCACCAGAAATGAGTCTTTGTGAGACTTGTTATGCCAGCGCAGCCTCTTGGAGCAGGAGGTCTTGCAGGGTCCCAAAGGCTAATTTCTGACAGAGTTTGGGTGAGAGAAAGAAAGACTTTTGCTGCTTTCCTTGCATGCAGTCAAAAGCAGAAGAAGAAAGAAATGGAAAGAAGCAGCCCAGTGGCCAGGTCAGGCATGTGGGGTGAGTGGGGCAAGTTCCCCCTCTCTGCCCTTCCCTCCTCACTACCTCCTGTTGTTCGCAATGCAAGCGTTGCAAGCCTTGTGTTCCCATGGGCCGAGGGACCACTAAACTAAAAGATATAAAAAATACTAAAAAATAGTTTTAAATCCCGCAGACCAGAGACTCTGGAAACGCCCCCAAAAAAGTCTGCAGGAAAATCCCCCCACCCCATTTTCCTACTGATCGATCCTTCTTTATTTGGGATTGCAGGATACCATCTCCAGCTCCGTTCTCAGGGGGAGAGAGAGAGAGAGAGACTTTTGGCTTCATGCAAGGAAAGCAGCAGAAGCCGCAGAAGTCTTTCTTTCTCTCCCCCAAACTCCACCAGAAAGGAGTCTTTGCAAAACTTGTCGCACTGGCGCAGCCTCTTGGAGTAGGAGGCCTTGCAGGTTCCCAAAGACTCGTTTCTGACGGAGTTTGGGGGAGAGAAAGAGAGACTTTTGCGGCTTTCCTTGCATGCAGCCAAAAGAAGAAGAAAGGAGCAGAAAGAAGCAGCCCAGTAGCCAGGCTAGGCGCTTGGGGCAAGTGGGGCAAGTTCCCCCCTTCCCCCCCCTCATTACCCCGTGTTGTGTGCAATGCAAGCGACGCAAGCCTTGTGTTCCCGCGGGCCATGTGGGCGGCGCTGCCTTGTGTTCCCGCACAGCCTGGATAAATTGCTTTGGGGGTGACGTTTCTCTGGGGACCACCAAAATTTTCTCATGGACCACCAGTGGTCCCTGGCAACCACTGGTTGGCAACCACTGTTCTAATCCAACCCCCTACACCACTTCAGACAAATGATTATCCAATCTCTTCTTAAAACATTCCAGTGTTGGAGCATTTACAACTTCTTGAGACAAATTGTTCCACTGATTAATTCTTCCTCCTCCTCCTCTTCTTCTCCTCCTCCTCCTCCTTCTCGTATTTTATTTATACATTTTCCTTTGGTATACAAAACTCAATATTCACATTGACAGGGTGTTTTCTGGGTACAATTGATTTTGAATAATGATAACAAATTTTAAAATGATGCTATTTATAACAATTATCATCAAGGCATGTAAATAATATTTGCTTGTCCTTAATTATTTGCCTTACATTATTTAATTAAACATTCTTTTCAATTTTAAGTTTCTAACTTCTGCTAATAATTCATTGTTCTCAACTGTCAGGAAATTCCCCCTTAGTTCTAGGTTGCTTCTCTCTTTGAGGAGTTTCCATCCATTGATTCTTGTCCTGCCTTCAGGTGCTTTGGAGAATAGATTGACTCCCCACTTCTTTGGGGCAACCCCTTAGAATATTGGAAGACTGCTATCATGTCACCGCTAGTCCTTCTGTTCCTCAGACTAGACATATCTGAATTAATTAATTAATTAATTCTTTATTGGCCAAGTGTGATTAGACACACAAAGAATTTATCTTTGCATATGCTCTCAGTGTACATAACAAGAAAAGATACATTTGTCAAGAATCATAACGTACAACACTTAGTGATGTCATAGGCTACAAATAAGCAATCAAATCATACTAGGAAACAGTTAATATATCCAGTTCCAGCAACTTGTTCTTCATATGTTTTAGCCTCCAATCCCCTAATCATCCTGCTTGCTCTTTCTAGAGTCTCAATGTCTTTTTTTACATCGTGGCAACTAAAACTGAGATTCAATGAATGGTTGTAACTCCAGGTCTACCTACTTTTGAGGGTCTTCATGATTATGAACGGTCATATTTGATCGATTGCAAGTCAAGGCCTTCCAGTGCAATATTTATGTTGCTAAGGGAGAAATCTGTTCAGTGAATCCCCCCCCCCCATTATGTGATGACCCGGGGCATGGCACAAAAATAACAAAGTCACCAAAGTAGAATAAATTCCCTTTAATGCCTCCAACTTGGCCCCCAATGTCCAGTTATCCTCGTCTAGAGATCAAACTCTTCCAAAAACAGTCTACGAAGGGAAGAAATGCAGTCTGAACTCAAAGTGAAGATAATTAGAAATTTAAAAAAACTAACACAAAACCACGCTGAAGTAATTAACAAGACAGGCCAGGATGTTAAATTGCAGACTTTCAAAGGATAACGCAGCACCCACAGTTGGGAGGACGCCAAAACCCAGATAAGCCTCAACAAAGATAATGCATGCTTTGCCTCCAGCAACTTTGCCATGCAGTTTGCCCTTTTAAACAGTCTTCCCGGCCCTTTCCTACCCCGTAAACCACGTTGCTCCCTTCTCCATTCCTCCCTACGTGCCCTAGGATGAAGAGCCTGAGTCTTCCTCTGAATGTCCAGCTGGCCTGTGCCCTTCCCCTGTTTCCTCCACAGCCACCGGAGCCACACTCCCACTCCCTGTCAGCTGCTCAATCTCCCCCTCAGAATCGGACTCCAACAAGGGCACGACACATTATATGACTTTTCTTGCCACGTTTGTTAAGTGAATCACTGCCATTGTTAAATGAGCAACATGGTTGTTTGGTGAATCTGGCTTCCCCACTGACTTTGAAAGTCACCAAAGGTGACCCCATAACCTTGGGACACTGCAATGGTCATAAATATGAATCATTTGCCAAGAGTCTGAATTTTGAACACACAACACTGAGGATGCCGCAATGGTCATACAGAAAGTGTGTAAAATGGTCGTAAGTCCTTTACTTCAGGGCTGTTGTAATATCGAACGGTCACTAAGTGTACTGTTGTAAATCAGGGACTATCTGTATCGCTGTTCCCTCGCTTAGTGTCAAAAATATCTCAGACTGGTGCTGAGCGATTTCCGTTCTTTGCCCTTCCATCTCTCTCTCTCTCTTTTTTTTTTTTTTACTGTGGTAGTGATGAAGAAGTAAACAATTTTGCACTCCTTTGGGGAGACCCAACCCTGTCAGGGTTCCGATGGATGCCCTAATTAATTCAAGAGCCTCAAGCCAAGTTTCAAAAGAAATCCAATTATTTATTAGGCGCAACATGTCAGCACTTTTCCCAAGTGCAGTTGGCTTTGGCCTATGTAATTTACTGCCCACCTATGACCCTGTTTCCCCCCCTCCTCCCAGGGTGTGTCATCAATCACATTCTCCAACAAAGCACTTTTGAAGCGCTTTTGTGGACTGTAGACCGGTTGGCTCTGATAACCTGGGACACAATCTGGAGAGAGGTTTGCATGGAATGTGCTTCTGGTCATAGTAACCAAACTGCTCCCATCAGATCTCCCCCCTCTCCTTCATATGGCAACTCGAGAGCAAGCCAGAAAACTCTTATGGCATTTCTGGATCCCTTCATAAGTGGATTACTGCGTTCCTGTCAAACAGGCAACAAATAGTAAAAATAGGGAGCGCTATATCAAACCCTGCTCCAGTTAACAGCAGTATCCCCCAAGGCAACGTTCTAGGACCCACTCTTTATACTCTTTATAAATTACCTTTGTGATCACCTTACAAGCAACTGCATCCTCTTTTTTTTTTGTAAATTTTATTTGAGTTTTCACAAAGAGAAAAAAAAATACAAACAAAACATCTTTTTTGAAAGCAGCGTAATCCCGGGTTACATTTCTTCGTACAGACACAAATTCAGGTTCATGCTCATTTTTATATTCTATTCCATATCTTATTACTATTTTACATTTTCTGCATAGCTTCTCCCCTCTTTTAATTTTCTCAATTTTATTTTAATTATCTCATCTCAATTCAAATCATTGTATTTGTATTTTTTGTCTGTCCTGTTTCAATTATCTATTATCTTTTCTCATTAAACAAAATTTCTCCTGTAGTCACTGATTGGAGTATGATACCTTTATTTCTTTTCCCTAAAGTTGTAACATTCAACATAACTTTCATTCGGATTCTGCTTGGTACATTCTTAAAATACACACTGTATTCTTTAAAAAAGAAAAAAAATATAAATGTATATAATTAAAACAACATTCCATTCCAATTCAATTCTATCATTAATATTAATATTCATTAAAGTCTTAACATCTTTAACATTACATTTTAATTAAATATCATACTTCTATGGGAACAATTATAAGCTTTCCATAGTTAATTCCCCCCCCTCTTCACTTATATTTTATAAAACATTAACTAATTAAAATGTTCCTGTTTCTTCCTAATTCAATTTTCTCATTTATTTTATTCACAAACATTTCACTAAATTACACTAACTATTTTATCCCTCATTTTAATCATAGGTTGTTTCCAAGTTTCTAAAGTTATTTCTATTACTAATATAACAATACAATCTTATGTACCTTTACAGAATCCCTTTTTCTTAGTTAGATTTTCACCCATTATCTCTAAATAGGTCTTGTTTTTTTATATCTTGCTCCGGTCCTTTGTAATTTCTTTTCCTTTCCTTCTTCCCTCTCTTCTTCTCTCTCCCTTTTTTACCCCCTTGTCTCTCTACCTCTATTTCTCTCTTCTGTATTCCCTTTTTCTGTTGCTTTCCAGTATTATACTTATTTTTCGAATTATTTTTCTTTTCTTTGGTTGTTTTTTTAAGTCTTAAATTCTCCATTCTCTTTCCCCCTTTTCCTTTTTCTTCTCCACATAGAATTACTTGTTCATTAAAGATGGCTTCTTCTTTGTCCCAGTCTTCTTGTTTTGCAGTCTTTTCTTGTTGTTTCTCATAGTTCCAAATCTCCATTTCTAAGAATTGAAAAACGAAGCCAAAAGAACCCCTCCCTTCTTGTGCACCTTCTTTGTACTTTTTAAGTTCCATTTTCAATTCATCCAGAAGTGGTGCCATTGTATAAATTTTTAAACAACCACCCGATTGATTTTAATCATTCAAATATAATAACCAAAAATCTCCAAATAATCCAAATACACACAAGCTGTTTCTTTTTTGCTCTTTTGTTTTCACTTTCTCTTCCTGGGGTTACTATTTAGTTGCAAAGTTTCAGTTAAAATGTATCTTTTAGAAATCTTGTTGAAGTTTTACTGTAGATTCTTTTTAATTCCAGGCAGTCTCCTTCCTCTTCCAGATCCTGCCCTTATTCTTTTTCTCTCCCTTCCTGCTTATGAAAAAGAAAGTTTTTAATGTCCAGAAATCTTTATTATCCCTTTGGCATTTTGTTTTATTTTTAGCTTAATTGCCTATTGATTTTTCCAATTGGATTTTTCCAATTTCTTATTTAAATTTCTTAGTTTTCAGTATAGGGAAGGAGAGAGAGAGAGAGAGAAAAGCCAAACCTTTCCCTTTTCACTTTCCTTCGCTGCTTCCGACTCTTCTTTGGGAGCGATGTTATTTTTTGTAAGTTTAAATTCCAGGGTACCTTGGTTGTTGCTTTTACAATTTAACCCAATCAGCCAAAACTTTCACTTCTTATCTTCCTCCTGCACGTTCTTTTCCGGTCGAGTTCTTCTTTGTGGTGTCCATTTCTGACCACCGCTGCAACCACCTTCGGGAAAGGGAGTAATGGCCAGCTGAGGAGGAGAGATGCGGCTCTCCTCGAACCTGCTGGTGGTCTTCCCCCTCTTCACCACCTCTACGGGGTGGCTTAGCCCTGAAACCAGCCAGCTCGGGGCACTCCAGCAGCGAGCCCAGACAGAAACCACGTACAATCATGGATTTCTGTCTGTCACCGAAGCCCTTCAAACTGGAAGTCATTCCTAGCAACTGCATCCTCTTTGCGGATGACGTAAAACTATTTAACACCACTGACAATGCTACTATCCTTCAAAGAAACCTTGATTATGTGTCTGAATTTTCAAACAATTGGCGACTCCAAATCTCGACCAACAAATGCTCTGTCCTACACATTGGTAAAAAAAATCAGTACCCCAAATACAAGCTAGGTGGCTATGACTTCGTTGATGATCCTCACTCTGTCAAGGACCTTGGAGTACTCATATCAAACGACCTATGCACCAGAGCTCAATGTAACAGCATTGCCAAAAAGGCATTACGAGTTATAAATCTAATCTTACAAAGCTTCTCCTCCAATTGCTAACTAGGGCATACAAAACCTTTGCTAGACCAATACTTGAATACAGCTCATCTGTCTGGAATCCGCACTATATATCGGACATTAATACAATTGAGCGAGTCCAGAAGTATTTCACGAGAAGAGTCCTACACTCCTTTGCTCGCAACAGAATACCCTATACCACCAAACAAATGCTCTGTCCTACACATTGGTAAAAAAAATCAGTACCCCAAATACAAGCTAGGTGGCTATGACTTCGTTGATGATCCTCACTCTGTCAAGGACCTTGGAGTACTCATATCAAACGACCTATGCACCAGAGCTCAATGTAACAGCATTGCCAAAAAGGCATTACGAGTTATAAATCTAATCTTACAAAGCTTCTCCTCCAATTGCTAACTAGGGCATACAAAACCTTTGCTAGACCAATACTTGAATACAGCTCATCTGTCTGGAATCCGCACTATATATCGGACATTAATACAATTGAGCGAGTCCAGAAGTATTTCACGAGAAGAGTCCTACACTCCTTTGCTCGCAACAGAATACCCTATACCACCAAGCTTGGCATTTTGGGCTTGAACTACACCGCCTACAGTTAGACTTAAGCATAGCACACCAAATTATCTGCTACAATGTCCTACCAGTCAATGACTATTTCAGCTTCAACCACAACAATACAAGAGCACACAACAGATACAAACTCAAGGTAAACCGCTTCAAACTTGATTGCAGAAAGTCAATGCCTGGAACACACTACCTGACTCTGTAGTTACATCCTCAAACCGCCACTCCTTTAACCTCAAACCATCCACTATTGACCTCACCCCATTCCTAAGAGGTCTGTAAGGGGTGTGTATAAGTGCATCATCGTGCCTACCATCCCTGTCCTATTGTCCCCATTTATTTGTTCCTATTTCCTGTATTCTTACTCACGTTTATACCTATACCTATTATCCTGTAAGCAACTGACAAATAAAATAAAATAAAAAGCTTTATGAGTTGACACAGACAGTGTGACTCAGTTTCCCAGATGGCGAGGTGTAGACCGTGGATGTTCTCCAGCACCGGAAAAGATGAGATGCTCTCTCGGTGGGGACCGCATTAATTGGCAAACTCCACAGTCCTACGAAGAACCCCATGGTTGTTTTTGCCACCCACTCCTACATGCGTCAAGCGGGGGAGGGGGACCAGGAAGGTCACAAATATTACCCCGAAGATGCCTTGAGGACTTTCTTTCCACAATATTTATTTCTTTTGAAGAGGGTCTGTAGTGCTTTGCTGTCGTGGCTTCCATTGATTAAAAAGTGGCATTTGAGATGCTTAAATAGACATTGGTTTCTAATTAATCCCCAGGGGGATCATCCTAGATCCACCGCTTTCCTGTCCAAGAGGGAGGTAAACAGAGGGGGGAATGGAAGGGGCTCGACCCCAGATTTTGCCCATGGAAAAAAAAACATCAAAATGTGGCTTTTGGGGCTGACCAAATGTTCTAAGCGAGGCGTGTGACGTTTCTGCTTTGGTTGGCTGGTTTCAGAAACTCAAAAGCAATCAGTCGTGAAATCTTCTGAAAGATTTCGTTTAGGCTTTTTTTCAACCTAGGTTTAAAACTTTGGTAGGCTAAAGGAATACAGGCAGTCCTAGACTTATGACTGCAGTTGAGCCCAACATTTCTAATTGCTAAGTGAAACAGTGGTTAAAGTCAGATGTGGGATCTGACCAGTGTAACTACCAGTTCAGTGATTCGTGTGTGTGAATCGTCATCAGCTTGCTGCCTGGACAGCTGAGCAGCGCTGCATGCGGGGAAGCAGCGTTTGAAAAAGCACTTTTTTCCTGCTTTTTCAACCGCAGCTGTGCCACGCAAAGCAGCTGAGTTTGAAAAACCAGGAAATAAAGGTCAGGTAAAAGACCAGGCAGATGGGTAGGCCAAAACAGCAGCAGACATAGAACTGGTTCTATGTCTGCTGCTCTTCAGAGCTTCCGGTTCTATATAGCTGGACAGAACCGGCAGAATCCCACCCCTGGTTAAAGTGAGTTTTGTCCCATTTTACGATCTTCCTTGCCACCGTTGTTAAATGAATCATTGCAGTCAGGGATCGCCTTCAAAAATTTCAGCAACTGGTTGTCTGTCTGGTTGCTGGGTGGGTGTGGCCTAGTCGGCGACCTGCACCATGGCGGGGCCGATTTCTAGCCTTCTGGAACTTCCAGGCGGCCCATTTTTCACCCTCCGTGGAGTCCAGAGGCTTTTCTCGTGCCTCCGGGAGGGCAAAAACAGCCTCCCTGGGCTCCAGAGACCTTCTGGAGGCCAGAAACAGACCCATTTCCAGCCTTCTGGAGCCTCCAGGGGGGCGTTTTTAACCCTCCCCGAGCATCCGGGTGGGCCCTGTGCTTACCTGGCATCCAAAGTGGGTGACATAGGGACTCCTGGGTGGCAGGGCGGGGTGGGCAGGGCCAGCCAGGGGTGGGATTTACTGGTTCATTGAAGCGGTCATTAAAAGTGACAAACCCAGGGCAGCCCACTCTTGATTGAAGTTGTTAAGCTAGTAACCCGGTTGTTAAGTGAATCTGGATCCCCCATTGATTTGGCTTGTCAGAAGGTCGCAGAAGGGGATCACGTGACCCCATGACACTGCAACCATCATAAGTACAAGTCAGTTGCCAAGCCTCTGAATTTTGACTCCATGACCACAGGGGATGCTGCTGTAGACATAAGTATGAAAAATGTCACTAGTCACTTTTTTTCAGTGCCATTGTAACTTTGAAGGGTCGTTAAACGAATGGTTGTAACTTGAGGACTTCCTGTAGGCGCGATGTTCCATCTGTCGACTTGCAGATTCTGATGGGCCCTGCAGTCCAGCTTCTCTGCTTTTTATATTCTATATTGCCGTGATGGTGAACCTATGGCATGCATGCCACAAGTGGCTTGCAGAGCCATTTGTGCCAGCATGCAAGCTGCAGGCAAATTTACCTCACGGTGTGCCTCACAGCTGATTTCCAGCCAGTTTGAGGCCTTTTTTGGTCTCCCAAAGGCTTGAGGAAGGCTTCTGCAGGATTCTACAACCTTTGTAGGCCAAAAGCTAGCTCCGTTTCGTCACTTCTGGTATTTTCAGAAAAACAGGAAGTGATGAAACGGGCCTAGTTTTTGGCCTGCAAAGCCTGCAGAAGCCTTCCTCAAGCCTTTGAGAGGCTGAAAAAGGCCTTAAACTGGCCGAAAATCAGCTGTGAGGCACAGTGCAGGTAAGGAGACGGCGGGGTGGGTAGGTGGATTGCATGCACATGCGTAGTGAATGTGGGGAGACGTGAGTGCAAGCATGCAAATGTGCACACAATTTTTGGCACAGGAGCCTAAAAAGGTTAGCCACCACTGATATATTGCTTCATTTTACTTGATTGTACTTAGTTTAATCAGTTATATATGGTTGGGTAGATTTTGTAGGGCCTAGATATTATTACATTATATTATAACACAGATAGTCCTCGACTTATGGCCATAATTGAGCCCAGAATTAAACTTGCTAAATGAGACATCTGTGAAGTGAGTTTTGCCCCATTTTACGATTTTTCTTGTCACCGTTAAGTGAACCACTGCAGTTGTTAAGTGAATAACCCAGTTGTTAAGTGAATCAGGCTTCTCCATTGATTTTGCTTGTTGGAAGGTCGCAAAAGGGGATCCAGGGGCACTGCAACCATCATAAATATGAATCAGTTGCACAGCATTTAAATTTTGACCCCATGACTCTGGGGATGCTGCAACGGTCATAAGTGTGAAAAACGGACATAAGTCACTTTTTTTTCAGTGCCATTGTAAATTTCATTGGTCACTAAATGAACTGTTGTAAGTCGAGGATTACCTGTATTATATATTATATGATACTATTTTCATTGTAAAGGGGCAATCTGCTTGGTATGGCAGGGCTGCCAACCTTGAGTGATAGTTCGGAGTGAGACACTGCGAGGGAGCGGAGCGACCAAGGCCGAGGGAGTCCCCCCTTCCACGGTAGGGAGCTTTGACAATTTTACATTTTAAATGGTGCAATCTGATGCATACTTTAGTCATGATTTGGACATATACATACATACATACATTTTAACCCATAGGCATAAGAAAAAAAATGAGGACACATATTACAAAAACACATTTTTCTTCAGTGAGGGAACTTGACTATGAAAACCAATGAGACATAGCATAGGCCTTTTAGTTTCATAAAAGGTTTGAAAAAATAATTGGGTAATTATTTGAAATGGACTGTGATGTTTCTTTGTCATATATGTATGTGTATGTGGGTATATGCGGGTATATGCGGGTATATGCGTAATGGTTATATTTTGAGAACTGAATGCAATGAAATTTTGTTTTAATGTATGCTGATTAGTGTACATTTAAAGTGACAATAGTTTTCTGTTCTGTTCTATTCCAGTTCCATTCCAATTTATTCCATTCCATTCCAGTTTCATTCCAATTCTATTCCATTCTAACTTTTCAATAGCTGATGCAGCTTGCATAAAAAGGGCAAAAGGAAAAATAAACCAGGGAACACTTCACCAATGCTCTTAGTACAATCGAAAAGCAAATATATTTTTATCGGCGAGGCGAGCGGCTGCTCGGAGCCACCGATCCCCTGAAAAATCACATCTAAAGCAAAATTAGAGGCAAGGAGCTACGGTTTTTGAAGGGTTAAAATTCAGATTAGTTTGCTAGAGAGGTGTGGCCGCGGGGGAAAGAGACGGGGAGGGGAGTTTCTTTCTGTTAAACCCGCCGTTCTTCGGCAAATTTGCAAGCGGATTAGCCTGCTTTAAATTGCAAATCTAAGATGAATTAGAAATAAAATTTGGGGTGGAGGGGGTCTTATTCCACAAGCGCGCCTTTATTCGAGGCCGGAATTCCCATTGCAAGGAAGATCTCTCGGGCCTTTAGCGTGAGATTTCGTTTATCAGAGTGAGACAGTCAAAATTGGTTGAATTGCGTGAGTCTCACTCTGATTGCGTGAGAGTTGGCAGCACTGGTATGGTCCTAGTCCTTTAGCATTTATTTAATTTATTTTTATCCTGCCTTTATTTTAGTTGTTCCACCTTTATTAATTTATAAATAGCTCAAGGCTGTGAACATACTAAATACTCCTTCCTCTTCCTGTTTTCTTCACAGAAACAATCCTTTGAGGTGGATTGGGAGGAGAGAGAGAGCGACTAGTCCAAAGTTACCCAGATAACTTTTATGGCTAAGGTGGAACTAGAACTCACTGTCTCCTAGTGATTGGCCCAAAATCACCCAACCAGCTTTCATGCCTAAAATGTGACTAGAACTCCCAGTGTCCTAGTGATTGGCCAAAAGTCACACAGTTGGCTTTCATGCCTAAGGCGGGACTAGAACTCACCATCACCTGGTTTCTAGCCTGGAGCCTTTATCACTATTCCAAACTGACTCTCTTAAAGATTCCTTGATTATCTCCCACTGTGGTTCTGATCAGACCCGACTGTGCTTAACATTTGGAGAACAGACAAGGCCATTCAGGGACAACCAACTGCAAGGAAAAATGAATCTGTTCCTCCCAAGATTGCAGAAAAATCTGGAGGCATCTGCTTTTGGACAACTCATGGAAAAAAATAGTACATTGTCGAAAGCAGGTTTAGAAGTTTCCGGATTCATCAAAAGTGCAAAGTCTGATGGCTATCAGCCCCAACTTGTTTAATTTCCCTTCTAGTCAAATTAGAACAAAGTCAACCTGCACGACACACAATAATCCAGGTATTGAAATAAATCCATTTGGGGGGTTACTACCATATATTTACCCTTTCAAGAAGGCCACAGACTGATTAAATCCATTTAAAAAGAAAAGAGCAAAGTCCGTCTTCCAAAACAATTTCTTTTATTTAGGAAAGCATCAAATTGGCAAAGTCTGTTGTAAGTCCAGAAATATATAATAAGGCTAAATAAATGGCTAAGTATATGTCAATTTCGGGATTGACACTGGATCCTACTATAAACATGAAGCCATCCATCAATCTTAACCAAGGAGAATTCTAATCAAATTTCACATCTAATATGAATACATCTGACAGATGTTGGCCTATCTACATACATCTGTGTGAGTCAATCTAACCAATGAATTTCCTCAAATGTATTTTCTGATTGTTGTTTGTTTGACTTTTATACAGTATATATCCGTGAAAAGCAGTGTGAAAAAGGGAAGAAGGGGGTATGAGAACTTGGCTAAAGTCCTACAAATCTCTGCTTAAAGCTACATCTTGGTTTAATTAAATTAAATTTATTCTTGGCTCCTAGCTCTGACAGTGCATAATTTGTTCCTAGATCAGGAATTATGCCATTAAAACAGAGTTGGCTCTACCTTGATAACTCCTACGATGCGTTGACTTCAACTCCCAGCATTCTCCAGCCAGCTACTTTCCACCCATCCTAGAGTTGACAAGGCTGGGAAACACTGCATTAAAATAAGCAATATGATCATCAATAAAATATCCCAATATCATTATTGAACAATCATTTGACTATAATTTTACTAATTCATACTTAAGCAAGATAACTATAATTAAGTTAAATTATTTTATGACAAATCATGAAATCATATCAAATCTATCATAATAAAATATTCTTAAGAATTATCAAAACCAAGAAAAATTATATATTCATTATTTCCTAAATTTCTAAATATTCTATTATCATATTGTATTATCTAACCATTGATAAAAAAGATCCCAAACTTCATAAAATTGTTTATCTTCTTGTTCTCTAATTTCAAATGTCAATCTACTCATTTCAGCACATTCCAATATTTTCTTAATAATTTCTTCCTCTATTGGTATTTTCTCACTCAATGTTTAGCAAATACAATCCTAGCTGCTGTTAATACATTTACAATCAAATATTTTAAATTTTTATTATATATATCAGGTACGATTCCCAATAAAAAAATCTCTGGTTTCAAATCTATGTGTTTCTTTATCATTTTTTCCAGCCATATGCGAATTCTAGTCCAATATTTCCTGGCCTCCTCACAAGTCCACCACATATGGTAATATGAGCCAGGTATCTGATGACATTTCCAGCACTTTTCAGATTTATTCTTGAACATTCTTGCTATTCTTGTCGGGGAAAAGTGCCACCTGTAAAACATCTTATACAAATTTTCTTTATATGCTGTTGACATTGTCATTTTATAATTTTGTGACCACAATTTTTGCCATTTCTCTAAATCAATCCCATATCCAAAATTCTTCCCCCAAGCAATCATTGTTTCTTTAACTTGTTCTTCCTCTAATTTAATTTCCAACAAATAACTATATAATTTTTTAATCACTTTTTCATCAGTACCTGTCAAAATCCTATCTAAGTCAGTCAATTTATCATAAAATCCTTCTATTTTAGAATCTTTAAGATACCTTGCATGTATTTGCGCATATGAAAACCAATTCATCTTTATACCTTGTTCTTCTAAATTTTGCATCGTTTTAAGTTCACCCTTTTCATCCAATATTTCCCCATATCTAACTGTTTGTTCCTTCTTATAAGTTATAGGATACGAAAAAGCTTCAATAGTTGATAACCAAACTGGAATTTTCAAATAACATTGTTTCTTAATTTTCTCCCAATTCAACCATAACGATTCCCGTATATAATGCCTTCTGAAATAACCCTGTGATTTAGTTCCCTTATACCATAAAAAAGCATGCCAACCCAATAATAAATCATGACCTTCTAATGTCAACAATCTAGTCTTTCTTAACGTTATCCATTCTTTAACCCACATTAAGTTTGCAGCTAGATAATACAACTCCCAATTAGGAAGGCCAAATCCTCCTCTAATTCTAGCATCCTGTAAAAGTTTAATTTTATTCTCGCTTTCTTGCCTTGCCATATATACTTCAACACAATTTTATTTAGTTCTTTGAAGTAATCCTTACTTAACCTAATTGGTATTGTTTGAAACAAATATAAAATTCTGGATAAAATATTCATCTTGATTGTTGAAATTCTACCTATCAATGACAATTGTAGGTTTTCCCATTTTTTCAGGTCGGATGCTATCTGCTGTTTAAGCTTAATATAATTATTCTCTTTCAATGTAGTACATCTTGACATCAAATATATCCCCAAATATTTAACTTTGTTCGTAACTTGAATTTTCAATAAATCTGCCAGCTCTTCTCTTTGTCTTAATAACGTGTTCTTTGTCAGAATCTTTGTTTTGTCTTTATTTATTTTTAAACCAGCCATCTCACCATACGTCTCTATCTTTTCCAATAGTTTTAAAGCTGTCTCTAAAGGGTCTTCCAAAATAAAGATCAAGTCATCCGCAAAGGCTTGCAATTTGAATTCCTCCTTTTTGACTTTCATTCCTTTTAGGTTTATATCCTCTCTAATATTTCTATTTGAGACTTCCAAGGTCAATACAAATAACAAAGGAGATAATGGGCATCCTTGTCTTGTACCTTTTTTAATATTAATAGAGTCTGTGAATTCTCCATCTATCATTACTTTTGCCGTTTGCTTATAATATACGGCTTCTATTGCTTGTACAAATTTTCTAGCAAAGCCCATCTGTTCCAATAGTAATAACATAAATCTCCAGTTCACATTATCAAATGCCTTTTGGGCATCTAAGAATATCAAAGCCATTTGTTTTTCCGAGTGCGCCTCATAATATTCCAATGTGTCCAGGATTACCCTCATATTGTCTTTAATCTGCCTCTTTGGTAAAAATCCATTCTGATCAGAGTGAATAAAGTTATTTAGGTATTTTTTAAGCCTTTCTGCCAAGATTGAAGCAAAGATTTTATAGTCTGCATTCAATAAAGAAATAGGTCTATAGTTCTTAATTTGTAATGGGTCAACCCCTTCTTTTGGAATAAGTGTAATATAAGCTTCTGACCATGTTTCAGGTATTTTCTTATTTATCATAACTTCATTCATGACTTCTAACAGTGGAATGCTCAACGATTCTTGTAGTGTTTTATAAAATTCTGCCGGGAAACCATCTGGTCCTGGTGCTTTTCCATTGTTCTGTCTGTTAAGTGCTTCAGTTAATTCCATCATTGCTATAGCATTTTCTAACATTTTCCGAGTTTCATCAGGTATCTTAGGTAGGTTAGCATTTTGTAAATACTGTTTAATTTTTTCCTCATCAAGATCCTCTTGTTTATATAATTGTCCATAAAAATCTTGAATGATTGCCTTTTTCTCCTTATTACCATAACAAATTTGACCATGATCATCTATTAACTGTGATATTTTCCTTGATTCTTTCTCTTTTCTCAGCTTATATGCTAACCATCTACCTGGCCTATTTGCATCTTCAAAATAGTTCTGTTTAGCACTTCTAATTTTTTGTGCAATATTGCTTTCAAAGGCTTTCCATCTGGGATGAAAATCCCCATCTGGGATTCTTAAGTGAAGCCTTAAACAGTCCATGCTCCTAAAATGAATCACAATGCAATATGGATTAAATAATAATATTTTTTTTTTAAAGTCAGAAATGAGAGCCTGGCACAATATCTAGATTACAGGAAGGATTTCCATCCCTGAAATTCTGAAGAATGATGCCAATTAAACTGTCAAAAATAAGAGCATGTTCTACTCTCTGTGAAAATTATCTGAGATTTTGCAATAGTCTGAATGTCTTCTCAACATCATTAGCATAACCTTGGATAAATAGCACATCTGGTTATCTGAATAAAACATTAAGCTGCACTACAGTGGCTGCATTTTTAAATTAAATTTGTGTGCTGCCCAGAGTTGCTTCGGTGGTGAGATGGAGGACATATAAATTTAATTAAAAATACACTTGCACAATGTATTTGAACTCTGTGGACCCAATTTCTGGGTTTGTGCAAAATGGGTCATCCTCAATTTACGACCACGATGGAGCCCCAAATTTCTGTTGCTAAGTGAAACAGATATTAAGTGAGCTGAAGAAGCTTCTTGGATGAAAAGTAAAATGTCTTCAAAGAAAAAGCAGAAAGTCCAGCTACCTCTTGAAAAAAGCACCTTTGGGACAGTTGTGAAGTGAATTTTGCCCCCATTTTATCATCTTTATTACCACCGTTGTTAAGTGAATCACTGCTGTTATTAAGTTAGTGACATGGTTGTTAGGTGACTCTGGCTTCTCTGTCAACTTGGCTTATCAGGAAAAGGTGGAATACTGTATCCATCATAAATATGAGTCAATTGTCAAGCATCTGACCATTGCAGTGGTTGTAAGTTACCTTTTTCAGTGTAACTTCATATCACAGACCTAAAATGAACACCTAACATCAAAAATGTCATCAAAAAAGCCCAACAAAGAATGTTCTTTCTGCGCCAACTCAGAAAGCTCAAACTGCCCAAGGAGCAGCTGATCCAGTTCTACAGAGGAATGATGGAGTCTGTCATCTGCACCTCTATCACTGTCTGGTTTGGTTCTGCAACACAACAAGACAGACACAGATTCCAGGGAGCAATTAGGACGGCAGAAAAAAAACAATTGTTACCAACCTGCCTTCCATGGAGGACCTGTATACTGCAAGAGTCAAAAAGAGGGGTGTGAAAATATTTACAGACCTCTCATATCCCGAACATAAACTGTTTCAACTCCTTCCCTCAAAATGACACTACAGAGCACTGCACACCAGAACTAGACACAAGGACAGTTTTTCCCCGAATGCCATTACTCTGCTAAACAAATAATTCCCTCAACACTGTCCAACTATTTACAAAGACTGCACTACTATTACTATTAATCTTCTCATCACTCCTTATCACCTACCCCTCCCACTTATGACTGTATGACTGTATCTTTGTCGATTGCACCCTTACGATTTATATTGACTGTTTCCTAGTATGATTTGATTGCTTATTGTACCTTATGACTATCATTAAGTGTTGTACTTGATGATTCTTGACTCTTGACGAATGTATCTTTTCTTTTATGTACACTGAGAGCATTTGCACCAAGACAAATTCCTTGTGTGTCCAATCACACTTGGCCAATAAAACATTCTATGGTCTATGGTTGCTTTGAACAGTCACTAAACGAAAAATTGTAGGTCAAAGGCTATCTGTACTTTGCATCATCAGCTAATCAAATGGGTTAGTTTCACACAACATGCTAAATCAGAAAAATACCTAAACAAACAATACTGGAAAAAGTTTACATGTTGTACAGAAACATTTCTCGGGTCTTTAACTGGTGAAACATGGCTCTAAACCAGTGCTAGCACACCTATGACATGTGTGTCAAAGGTGACATGCCATGATATTTTGAGTGATATTCTTGAAAGCCTATCCTTTTCTCCTCAAACGCTCAAAAAGGACTTTGTTCTATGGATTTTTGTAATTATGTCACCTTTCTTCCCCTATAGTTGGATTGTATTTTGTTTGAAAAATAAATGAATAAATAAACAATTGCTTCTCCTTTATTTGGGGGGGTGGGGCATGGACACTCCAATACAGTCAAGTTAAGCATTTTCCCAGTTTTTGAGCCCAAACGTATTTTAAGTCATGATGCTAAGAGAGCCACGCTCTTCTCTATGGTCCAGGAAGATTTCATAACCAAGGACAGCTCCCGCTCTGCCCATTCCCCTAGTTCTTCTAATTTCACAGCAGGCGCCAATCATGTTGGGTTTCTTTTACAGCGGTCTTCCAAAGAGAAGTAACCATCATTGTTTGTCCCATCCTGGTTGAGTAGCCAATTCCAAAGCCAGCAGCTGCTTTTACCCCAACTGCTGCTAAGTTTGGTTAGTCATATTTGGAGGTTCCTCTTTGGTCGCCCCAATAGAAAAAAGATGCTCAGGCCCTAGAAAGATGGCAGAGAAGGGTAAGAAAAGTAACAGAGAGTCTGGAGGTTAAATTGTAGGATGAATGGCTAAGGGAAATAGGTATGTCTACTCGAATGAAGAAAAGAAGACGGGGAGGCTGTCAGGATTCCGGCAGTTACCTCCATTTAAATCATAAGTCTCTAGCCAAACTTCAAAACTTAAAAAGGATTTATTGGGAGTTAACATGTATTGATTTGATTGATTTGATTTGATTTGTCAATTGCTTACAAGATAATAGGTTAAGTATAAACATAGTTATGAATACATGAAATGGATACAGATAAGAAAAATAAAAAGAAACAATAGGACAGGGACAGTAGGCATGCTGGTGTGCTTATGCATGGCCCCCTACATGCCGGCACTGCCTGGGTGTAGCTGACTCTGAGACACATCCTTCATTGTCACCCTTGACCCTGGTTTCCCCCTAACCCCTGGTTAGGGGGAATCCTAATTCCTATTCTCCAATGGGACACCTCCATAGCCAAGAGTCATCAACCATGCTCTCCAGTTAGAATTTTGCACGGCAGAAACTTCGGTCACCTAGTTACTCTCTTTGAAAACATTTACGGAATGCACTTTTGGTTTGCAAACTGCTGCACTGCTCCCCGTTCCTTTCTGTTGGCAACTCTAAAAAGACCATAGACATATTTCATGAGTTGACAGAGACATTCATAACAGAACAAGACAGTTGGAAGGGACCTAGGAGGTCTTCTAATCCAACCCACACCCCACACCCCGCTGAAGCTGGAGATGCTACATGATAGCAGTCTTCCAATATCCCAGGGGTGGCCACAAAAAAAAGAGGGGAGTCATGCTATTTTCCAAAGCACCTGAGGGTTGGACAAGAAGCAACGGACAGAAACTAACCAAGGAGAGATCCAACATAGAACTCAGGAGAAATTTCCTGACAACAAGAACAATTCATCAATGGAATAGTTTTCCTCCAGAGCAGGGGTCTCCAACCTTGGCTCCTGGAAGCCTGGTGGACTTCAACTCCCAGAATTCCACAGCCAGTCCGCCAGGCTTCCAGGAGCCAAGGTTGGAGACCCCTGGTCTATAAGGTTTCCACTCTTAGGCAGGGGGTTGGACTAGAAGACCACCAGGGTCCTTTCCAGTGCTATGATTCTGCCCATTTGGTATGAACAAAAACGGTATGCCTAATCCAGAGGTCTCCAAACTTGGTAATGTCAACTGCTAAAATATTTCTATGGTCTTTTTAGAGTTGTCAACAAAAAGAGAGTGGGGGAGCAGTGGGCAACTTGCATTCCATCAATGTTTTCAAAGATAGTAACTAGGTGACCGAAGTTTCTGTCATGCAAATTTCTAACTGGGGAGCATGATTGATGACTTTGGGCTATGGAGGTGTCCCATTGGAGAATATGAATTATGATACACCCAGGGGGTGGGGGGGAAACCAGAGTCAAAGATGACAATGAATTATGTGTCTCAGAGTCGGCTGCATCCAGACAGTGCCGCATCTTTTAACTCCCAATAAGTCCTTTTGGAGTTTGGCTAGAGACTCATGATTTAAATGGGGTTAAGTGACGGAATGCTGACAGGCAACTTTAAGACTTGTGGACCTCAACTCTCATCTGGCTGGAGAATTCTGGGAGTTGAAGTCCACAAGTCTTAAAGTTGCTAAGTTTGGGGTCTCCTGGCCTAGTCTCTTGAAAAGAAGGACTGGGGGAGATACGATAGCAGTGTACCAGTTTTTGAGGGGCTGACACAAAGAAGAGGGGAGGTCAACTTATTTGCCAAAGCACCAGAAGGCAAGACAAGAAACAATGGATGGAAACTAATCAAGGAAAGAGAAGCAACATGGAAGTAAGGAGAAATGTCCTTATGGTGACAACAGTTAGCCATCCATGAAGAAATGGATTTTGCCTTTGGAAATTGTGGCCATCACTGCAGGCTTTTAAGAAGAGACAAATGGACAAATGGGCAGCCATTTGTCTGAGGTGGTATTAATTCTTCTGCTTGAGCAGGGGGCTAGATGACCTCCAAGGTCCCTTCTGTTATGCTATGTAGTGTCATGTCCCTGTTGGAATCTGATTCTGAGGGGGAGGTTGAACAGCTGACAGGGAGTGAGGGTGTGGCTCTGGTGGCTGTGGAGGAAACTGGGGAAGGGCGCAGTCCGGCTGGGCATTCAGAGAAAGACCCAGGGCCACCCCCCTCTTCATCCTAGGGCATGCAGGGAAGAACAGATAAGGAAGCAACATGGGTTATGGGGGAGAAAAAGGCCCTGATTCCCTTCATTAGCTGCAGCTGGGAAAACAGGATAAAAGGGGTGTTTGCACACAGCACTTTGCTGGAAGCAAAGCATGCATTCTCTTTGTTTCTCAAGTCTTATCTGCGTTCTGGTATCCTCCCAACAGTGTGTGTTTTGTTATCTTTTGAGTTCTGCAATTCCTTATCCTGCCCTGTCTCGTTAATTGCTGCAGCGTGGCTTGTGTTGGTTTCTATTTATAATTTGTATATATTTTGGGTTCGAACTGAATTTCTTCCCTTTAAAAACTGTTTTGGGGAGAGTTTTTTCTCCAGCCAATGATAACTGGACATCAGGGGCCAAGTTGGAGCAATTAAAGGGACTTTACCTATTTTTGTGACTTTGTTTCTTTTGTGACATGCCCTGGATCATCACATGTAGGTTCTCTCCAGTGTGAAACTAGAACATGGCTTAATTCCCTAACCAGATGAAATGGGGTGGTGGTGAAATCCAGCTGCCAAGTTTCATCGCAGTGACTGCCACTCTGCTACCCTCCCTTACATCACCACCAACATCACAACTCCACCAATTTTATTCCTGCTCCCACGGCAGGCAGGTGGGGGGAGTAAGGGAGCCTTGAAATCTCTCTGCTATAAATAGCATCACAAGCTTTCCATTGCTGACAGTCCGGGACTGTGATCCAGCAGAGGAAAAAGAAGGTGAGTTCAAACCCACCTTGGGAAAAAAGCCCCCATTTGGGTTGGGGGCTTTGGGGGAAACAACTGGTCCAAAGAAAGCATCTCACTAAACAGCAAGTGCAGGAAAATAGAGGATGCTTGCAATTTAGGGGTCTTCCGTCTGGAAAGGAGAGATGATAGAAAATGGAGGAGGAGGAGGAGGAAGATGGCTTTATCAATGATAAGTGGACTCATAGACGAAGGGACAGGTGAGGCAGGAAAAGAGAAGGAATTGTTTGCCCACCTGGGCAAGGGAGAAAGTCGAGCAAGAGGAGGCTGAAGAGAAGAAGCGTGTGGTTGTGTGTTCACCCACCAGACTTAGCTAGGTTCTTGAACTCATCCTTTCTGAGCGATTGGGGCAGACCTTCATTAAATGGTAGGCTGATGGCTATTTAGCAGTTTACCTGGGGTAACCAAATATGTTGGAAGGAAAGATCAGAGAGGAGTAGCCAGCTTTCTGATACATTTGGTAAGCTGGTATCCCATCCCAGCGAGTTCTGTTCTGATGTAGAGAGGCTAGTGGAAGAAAACCCTTTTAGAGGATTAATGAATGTGTGGAAATGTCAGATTCAGGTCTAATCAGGGCTTAAAAGCTGTGAATTTGGAACAGGGGAAGGAAGGGAAGGAAGGAGAAAGGAAAGGGGAGGGAGGGAGGGAGGAAAGAAGGAAGATGAGAGAAAGGAATGGTAGGAAGGAAGGAAGATGAGAGAAAGGAATGGTAGGAAGGAAGGAAGATGAGAGAAAGGAATGGTAGGAAGGAA
This sequence comes from Hydrophis major, assembly GCA_033807585.1. Taxonomy (NCBI): domain Eukaryota; kingdom Metazoa; phylum Chordata; class Lepidosauria; order Squamata; family Elapidae; genus Hydrophis; species Hydrophis major. The sequence continues at coordinate 259,430,148 of CM066330.1, forward strand.
GGAGGGAGGGAGGGAGATGAGAGAAAGGAATGAAAGATAGGAAGGGAGGGAGGGACAGAGGAGGGAGGGAGGAAGGAAGATGAGAGAAAGGAATGAAAGATAGGCAGGGAGGGATGGAGAGAAGAAGGAAGGAAGGAAGGAAGGAAAGAAAGAAAGATAATTAGGGAAGGAAGGAGGAAGTTTGATGGGAAGGAAGGAAAGTTGGAAGGAAGGAAGTACAGGAGGATTATCTATCCTTGTGGAGTCAACCTGTTTAATCAGCTCTCAAAAGATAAGAGTTTTTACCATATTCAAAAGTTAAAGGAGCATTTAAATAACTATATATGGAGTTTACTCTTTGTATTTTGAGACCTGTAATGAGCAATGTTCTTACCTGAATTATTAGCTTGGTGTTAAATCCCCCTTAAATGCTGTTCCTGCTGTCAGATGCTTTGAAGCCTCTGGACCCAAACAGAAGCCTTTGGAAACCGAGGCATTTCTCAGAGTAATTTCTGGATTCTGTCCTAGCATTTGGGCATGGCCTTCAAGATTTCTGCGGGGCTTCTCGTCCTTCTGCTGTTTCTCCCATGGACGTCCTGCCTCCCACTGGCCCAGTTGCTGCCAATCAATGATGTGGTTTGGGAGCCAGCGTGGCTGAACCCCTCGACCTGGAGACATCCATCTTTGGGACCTCTGCCCAGCTCCGGAGCGGGGATCTTCCTGGCATCAAGCTCTCCCAGATCCTGCCCAGGCACAGGAGGCCGATCCCAGCCACAGAGAGTTACAAGATCAGCCTTCTCCAACCAGAGACGAGACAGCCGCCCTAATTCCTTAGACTTAACTTTCCACCTTCTCCGAGAGTTCCTGAAAATGGCCCGAGAAGAAAAAATGTCCCAGCAGGCACGGAATAATAAAATACTGCTGCATAATTTAGGCAAATGAGGAGTGGGAGGGAAGGCCGGGTTAGGGGGAGGTATCAGTTATCCGATAGTCCAATGGATCATTCATTTGATAAATGTGCATTTTGTAGAGAGTGGTGTGTCATTTTGCAGATAGGTTAGTTCTCAGTCAACAATCACAATAGGGACTGACATTTCCATTGTTGAGCTAAGCTGTTGTTTTGGGTTTATTTGGTTTTTCTGAATTTTATTTTTAAAACAAAAACAACAAATAAAAGCCATCTTTCAGTTATACAGTGTGTCGTCTGGTACATCTATCCTGTGCACATAATAATATTAGTGTACATTTTTCATTGAGTTCATATCCTCCCTAACAGACAGGAAGCAGCAGGTGAAGCTAGGCAGAATCACACCTGATACCTGTACAATTAGCACAGCCCCCCCTCTCCCCAAGGCTGTGTGTTTCTCCACTTCTCCCTATATACCAATGACTGCATCTCAAATGATCCATCTGTTAAAATACTGAAGTTTGCAGAGGACACAACAGTGATTGGTCTCATTTGAGACAACGATGAATCCGCATACAGACAGGAGGTTATACAACTTGCCTCGTGGTGTAACCGGAACAATCTGGAACTGAACACACTCAAAACCGTAGAAATGGTGGTAGACTTGGGAAGAAACCCTCTCATACTACCACCTCTTAGAATACTAGTATTGTAAGATACAGTAGAGACCTTCAAATTCAAGTTGTTAAGGGAAGCGTGCAGTCATGAACCAAACTGGCTTCTCCTATTGATAGTGCTTCTTGAAGGTTGAAAAACAGACTCTGCAAATCTTCGATGATGTACGCCAATTGCTAAGTAGCTGAATGTTGGCCACAACGTGGCCACAAGGATGCTGTGATGGCTGCCAAGGGTGTGGACGGGTTTTGAGTCACTTTTGTCAGCGCTGGTTGTAAGTTCGAAGGGTCGCTAAATGAACAGTTGTAAGTCAAGGACTAGCTATAAAGGTTAGAAGGTCTGGCCTTGCCCTCAGAGCAATGTTTCTCAACTGTGGCAGCTTGACAATGTGTGGACTTCAACTCCCAGAATTCTCCAGCCAGCTCAGGGAGGGAGGGAAGGAGGGAAGGAGGGAAGGAGGGAGGGAGGGAGGGAGGGAGGAAGGAAGGAAGGAAGGAAGGAAGGAAGGAAGGAAGGAAGGAAGGAAGTGTCATGCCCCTGGTGGAGACTGAGCAGTCAGACGCTATCCATCTTAGGGCACACAGGGAAGAGAGGATCAGGGTAAAACATGGTCTATTCGGGAGGAGAGGATCAGGGTAAAACATGGTCTACTCGGGAGGAGAGGATCAGGGTAAAATGTGGTCTACTCGGGAGGAGAGGATCAGGGTAAAATGTGGTCTACTCGGGAGGAGAGGATCAGGGTAAAATGTGGTCTACTCGGGAGGAGAGGATCAGGGTAAAACGTGGTCTACTCGGGAGGAGAGGATCAGGGTAAAATGTGGTCTAATCAGGAGGAGAGGATCAGGGTAAAACGTGGTCTACTTGGGAGAAGAGGGCCATGATCCTCTTCATGGGTTGCAGGTGTGACATCTGCATAAGAGTTTGGACCTGCGTGCTAACAGACGCTGGAGACAAATTAGTGTTTTATTCCTAAAGGTTTATCTTGGTTGGCGTTCTTCCAACAGACTGTCCCTGGTTATCTTCCTGAAGTTGGCCATTATCTATCCTGGTCTGTCGTGGAACTTTATTCAGCACGGTTTGTTTTTGGTTTTTGCTTCATTATTGGCTCTTTGACTGTGAACTGTGTTTCTTGCCTTTGAAATGTTGTTTTGAAAATAGTCTACTCCTCCGCTGTGAACAATTAAACAGTGAAGCCTAGTTGAAGGCATTAAAGGAGCTTTAGTTACCTTTTGGGTTTTGTTATATTTCTGATATACTCTGGGTCATCACAGGAAGGATGATGAGAGAAAGGGAAGGGAAGGGAAGGAGGGAGGGAGGAAGGAAGGAACTATCAATATAGAAAATCAATATAGAATAATAGTGTTGGAGGGGACTTTGGAGATCTTCTAGTCCAACCTCCCTGCTCAGGCAGGCAACTCTATTCCATTTCAGACCAATCTCTTCTTAAAAACTTCCAGTGTTGGAGCATTTACAACTTCTGGTGGCAAGCAGTTCCACTGATTAATTGTTCTCATTGTCAGGGAATTTCTCCTTAATTCCAGGTTGCTTCTCTCCTTGATGAGTTTCCATCTGTTGCTTCTTGTCCTGCCTTCAGGGGCTTTGGAGAATAGATTTACACCCCCACACACACACCCTCCTCTCTGTGGTAGCCCCTCAAATATTGGAAGACTGCTATCCTGTCCCCCTGGTCCTTCTCTTCCTTAGACTAGCCAGGCCCAGTTCCTGCAACCATTCATTGTATGTTTTAGCCTCTGACAGTCCCCTAATCCTCTTTGTGGCTCTTCTCTGCACTTTTTCTAGAGTCTCAACATCTTTTTTACATCGTGGTGACCAAAACTGGATGCAGGATTCCAACTGCGGCCTTACCAAGGCCTTATAAAGCGGTATTAACATTTCACATGATCTTGATTCTATTCTTCTGTTGATGCAGCCTAGGACTGTGTTGCCTTTTTTGGCAGCTGCAACACACAGCTGGCTTATATTTAAATGTGACTTATCACCATTTTTTCACACTTACGACCATTGCAGCATCCTTGTGGTCACCTGATCAAAATTCAGATGCTTAGTAAAGGACTCATATTTATGACGGTTGCAGTGTTCTGGCGGGGCCGTGTGATTCCCTTTTGTGCCCTCCTAACAACCAAAGTCCATGAGGAAGCCAGATTCACTTAACAACCATGTATGCAACTTAATAGCTGCAGCGATTCACTTAACGGATGTGGCAAGAAAGGTCATACAAGGGGGCAAAACTCTCTTAACAACAGTCTCACTTAGCAACAGAAATGTTGGGCTCTTTTGTGGTCGTAAGTCCAAGGACTGCCTACATTGGAAGATGCTGTGCTGTCCTCTCTAATCCTTTTCTTGGATAGACTAGACACAATTTCAGGATTGGTATCAGATGTCATATTATCGTTTGGACAAGAAGCTCACAACACACAGGTTAAAATTTTTGTTATGGTCACTTATTCCAGATGCTTCTAGAAATCCTGAAAATCCAGGGCTTTCTTCTCTCTCTGGTTTCTGTCAAGCATCTGAGTATGGTCCTGAGAATTAAAATGTATATATCTATATATATCATATATCTATTTATCTATCTCTAATCTCTATATCTATCTATCTATCTATCTATCTATCTATCTATCTATCTATCTATCTATCTATGTCTATCTATCTATATCTATTCATATCTACCTAACTACCTACCTATCTAACATCTATGTCTATTTCTAGCTATATCTATCAATATCTATCTATCTATCTATCTATCTATCTATCTATCTATCTATCTATCTATCTATCTTTATGTCTATATATCTATATCTATCCATATCTACCTAGCTACCTTCCTACCTATGATCTATCTATCTATCTATCTATCTATCTATCTATCTATCTATCTATCTATCTATCTATCTATCTATCTATCTTCCCACTTTCCTTTCTATCTATCTATCTATCTATCTATCTATCTATCTATCTATCTATCTATCTATCTATCTATCTATCTATCTAATATCTACGTCTATTTCTATATCTATCTATCATCTATCTATCTATCTAACTTTATGTCTATCTATATCTATCCATATTTACCTAACTACCTACCTAATATCTAACCACCTACCTAATATCTATCTATCTATCTATCTATCTATCTATCTATCTATCTATTGATTTATCTATATCTATATCTATCTATATATCTATCTCTATCATCTATTGATTTATATCTATCTATCTATCTATCTATCTATCTATCTATCTATCTATCTATCTATCTATCTTCCCACTTTCCTTCCTATCTATCTATCTATCTATCTATCTATCTATCTATCTATCTATCTATCTATCTTCCCACTTTCCTATCTATCTATCTATCTATTATCTATCAATCTATCTATCTATCTATCTATTATCTATCTATCTATCATATCTATGTCTATTTCTATACTATCTATTGATCTATCTTTATGTCTATATATCTATCCATATCTACCTACCTATCTATCTAGTATCTATGTCTATTTCAAGATGTATCTATCTATCTCTATTTATCTATCTATCTACCTAAAACTCTGACGGAATATTGTATATATATATTAAATATATTGTACATATATATATATTCCGTTGCAAAAAATGCCCCCACAAGAAGGTTTAGAAATCAGCAACCATTTCTAGAAAATGACAAAACAGGATTTTTTTTTTATCTTGAGAGCATAACATCTCAGCTGTTATCATCCTTGAATGCTGTCCGACATACATCTCTCCTAAACCCTTGTCAGCTTTGAGCTCACCTGTGTGGGATCACAGCAAGATGTGCATTTGGTGTATCATCCCTGATGACTCAGTTGTTTGTGCTGGCGATCGCAATCCAGATTTGCTAAGTCGCGTAGGAATTGTTCACTTCTGTCATATGCATTTCCTCCCGAATGGATTGAAGCCACCGCTTTGTTTAAGAAATGGACATGTAAAATGTCCTCAATAAAACTTTATTTGAATCATTGTCTCTCTTCTAAAACTGGGGTTAAGACACAGGCTTGGCTTGACAGCAGCAAAGATCACACAGGGAATTTCTCCCTGATTCAATCCTTCAAACAAATAGAGAGAGAGTCCTCAAGGACCAGAGTTAGAGCCCAGGATTCAGAGGTGGTGAATTCAGCCACTTCTGGAGAATCGGTAGCGGACATTTTGAGTAGTATGGAGAACTGGCAAATACCGCCTCTGACTGGCCCCGCCCCCATCTCTGCTCTGCCTCCCATTGAGTCCCAGCTGAGCGGCTGGGTCTTCTTTTGTTGCCCTGCACAGGAGAATGGAGCTGGAAAGCAGGTTAGTTGGGAGGGGAGGGAAGGGGGATTTTGCAGTATCCTTCCCCTGCCACGCCCATCAAGCCATGCCCACAGAACTGGTAGTAATAAAATTTGAATCCCACCACTGCTGGGATTCATGTTGCTAAGTGAGAAATTCGTGAAGTGAGTTTTGCTCCATTTTATGACTTTCCTTGACGCATTTCTTAAATGAATCCCTGCAGTGGTTCAATTAGTCACACGGTTGTTAAGTGAACCCCATGGACTTCGCTGGTCAAAAGGTCGCAAAAGGGGATCACCTGACACCCCGGGATGCTGTGACTATCATAAATACGAGTCAGTTGTCGAGCATCTGAAAATGAACCGTTGTAAGTTGAGGACTACCTGCACACTTTTTCTATTACCGTGAGCTTTTATTTAAGAAAAAAAACAAACTGACTTCTAATATTTTCAATTGCAAATGTTCTTGGTAAGCCCTGTTTATCGCTTAAGCATCTTTGATTTGCAAATAGGTCCAAACCTGTGTATTATGTATGCAAATAAACCCACAGGTCCTAAGTGGGGAGCAATCAGACATCAAAAGCATTACCATAAATTTGAATTTGAATTTATTTACCTCTCTTCCCCTAAGTGATAGACAGGGTTCCAACAGGTGGCACAAGTTACGGAAACCTGGGGTGGTTCTATTGAGACCAGCCTTTCTTGATCTTAGCGTGCTGGCTGGGGAATTCTGGGAGTTGAAGTCCATGCATCTTAAAAATGAAAAGGTTGAAAAACACTGATTTGGACTAGTAAGTTCAACCCCTTGTTTGGTGCAAGGACCCAGATTGAAGCATCTCTAAGAGAGAGGGAGGGAGGGAGGAAGGAAGAGAGAGAGAGAGAGGGAGGGAGGGAAGGAGGGAGAAAGAAAAAGGGAGCTAGGGAAAGAGAGAGAAAGAGAGAGACAGGGAGAGAGAGGGAGGGGGAGAGAGAGAAAGGGAGAAAGAGAGAGAGAGAAAAGGGAGGGAAGGAGAGAGAAAGAAAAAGAGAACGAAGGAGAGAGAGAAAGGGAGGGAGGAAGAGAGAGGGAAGAAGAGAGGGAAGAAGAGAGAGAAAGGGAGGGAGGGAGGAAGAGAGAAAGAGAGGGAAGAAGAGAGAAAAAGTGAGGGAGGAGAGAGAGAAGAAAAGTGAGGAAGAAGAGAGAGAGGGAAAGAGAGGGAGGAAGAGAGAGAAAGGGAGGGAGGAAGAGAGAGGGAAGAAGAGAGGGAAGAAGAGAGAGAAAGGGAGAGAGGAAGAGAGAAAGAGAGGGAAGAAGAGAGAAAAAGTGAGGAAGGAGAGAGAGGAAGGGAAGGAGGGGGAGGGAGAGAGAAAAAAGGGAGGGAAGGAGGGAGGGAGAAAGAAAAAGGGAGTGAGGGAAAGAGAGAGGGAGACAGGGAGAGAGAGAGAAAGAAAAAGGGAGAGAAGGAGAGAGGGAAAGGGAGGGAGGAAGAGAGAGGGAAAAAGAGGGTAGAAGAGAGAGAGAAAGTAAGGGAGAAGAGAGGGAAAGGGAGGAAGGGAGAGAGAGATAAATGGGGCAAAACTCATTTAACAACTGTCTCGCGTAGCAACATAAATGTTGGGCTCAATTGTGCTCAGGTCTACCATACGCAAGAACTGTCATTTAGGCAAAGAGGGATGAAACGCTTCTGAGAAAGTTCTGACAAAAAAGATTATAGTCAGAATATTATAATATTCCGATAATATCCAGAGGCTCTTAGGACAAGGGTCTCCCTGTAGGGGAAGGCGGGACAGAACCTGGAGGAGGAATTAAAAGAGGCATCAGCTTAGAATCATTATATGGGCATAAACAAATGAAGTCCAACCCTTCTTGAAGGCCATTGATCCTTATCTAGGACTCACAAGATGCTAATCAGTAGTCTGAGAAGATTCCTGTGTATAGGCTTTAACAATAAATTAGTACAGGTAGTCCTCAACTTACAACATTCCTTTAGTGACTGTCACTAAATCACCATTTGTGACCTTCCCAACTAGCGTCCAACAAGCATGATTGATGGAGGAAGCCAGATTCACATCGCCACTGTGTTACTCACTTAACAACTGCAGGGATTCACTTAACAACTGTGGCAAGGAAGGCCGTACAATGGGGCAAGACTCATTCAACAGACGTCTCGCTTAGCAGCAGAAATTTTGGGCTCAGCTATGGTCCTATGTTGGGGACTCTCTGTATCTCTTGCAATGGGGATTCTTGCCTTCCTTCCAAATTCTGCTAGAAATTCAAATGCTTGCAGAGCAGGAAAAAAAAGTGTCGACATCGACCAAGAGGACTTAGGTAGACCTGGATCTCCCACCAACTTGTCCTAATCATGGAGCCAAAGGGTTGGGTTGAAGCAGCTGCTAAGCAGAGGTTCTGTGAAGTCCTCACTCCTCCATCGGTCAGTTGTGGGACTGGAGACAGAAGCCTGGGGGGAAAAAACACAGAAAGGCTGGGAGGATCAAGAACGGCTTCCATACATAAAGACGGAAACAAGAAGGTCTAGACTTAAGTTCACATAGTGTATCAGGTCCAGTAAAAGTCCAGTAGCTACAACTGCATAACACACTGAGGTTCCCGATAGAAGAGACTAGCTCAGGGTTGAACTGTTGATCCTTGGGGGCTCTTGGAGTTTGGTGCAGGGGTGGGATTCTACCGGTTCAGACCGGTTCTATAGATCCGGTTGTTATGATTCTGCGCAGTTTGGAGAACTGGTAAATCGTGCAACTGGCTGGCCCCTCCCCCCTCTTTTGACTCCCTCTTCTTTGGGGCAGCACATGAGACCCTAATGCAATCCTAGGTTGCATTAACAGAGGGATGCAATCAAGAGCAAGGGAGGTACTAATACCACTCTATAAAGCCTTAGTAAGACCACACCTAGAGTACTGCATCCAGTTTTGTTCACCACGCTATAAAAACAATGTTGAGACTCTAGAAAAAAGTGCAGAGAAGAGAAACCAGGATGATGAGGGGACTGGAGGCTAAAACATACAAAGAACAGTTGCAGAAGCTGGGCCTGGCTAGTCTAGGGAAGAGAAGGGGAGACAGGAGAGCATCTTCCAATACTTGAGGGGCTGCCCCAGAGAGGAGGAAGGGGGTCAAGCTATTTTCCAAAGCACTGGAAGGCCAAACAAGGAACAATGGATGGAAACTGATCAAGGAAAGAGATTCAACCTAGAAATAAGAAGAAACTTTCCGACCGTGAGAACAATCAACCCATGGAACAGAAGTTGCCTTTAGAAGTTGTGGGAGCGCCATCACTGGAGACTTTCAAGAAGAGATTGGACTGCCATCTGTCAGAAATGGTGCAGGGTCTCCCGCTTAGGCAGGGAGTTGGACTAGATGACCTACAAGGTCCCTTCCAACTCTGATTATCTGTAATCAGATATTGGAGCCCTGCTATCATGCAGAAGAAGACATATGAATAAACCTACATCTTCTAAAGTCAGGTTAATTTATGGCTGATGTCCTTAATTACTCATCCGGATGACTCATTGCAACCATTTCTGCAGAAACCTCTCCAGCTGCTTTGGGATGAGAGGGGGAAGGGGTGTACCTCAGGGTATAGTCTTAAAAAGTCTAAATGCCAATCATCAAGATATGATCAAAGCTCTGCCTGCCTTTAATGTATGTTGTAGGCTTTCTGTTATAATTCCCTACACCAGTAAAAAGCCTTTTAAAATCCCTCTTGTAGCTGTTTGTTTAAAAAAAAATCTTTAAGCTTATCTCTATCCCGTCTTATACCAAACTGCATCATGACAACTTTAAACTTTACCAATTTAATCATGTTATTTGCTTAAATTCCTGCCATTGTTATTAAAAAAAAAAAATAATTGAAGGTGGCAAACATATTCAAGTCATGTTCCTCCTTCTAGTTTATCCACAAGAACGACCCTGTAAGGTGGGTTGAACTGAGACAGAAAGACTGGCTCAAAGTCACCCAGCCGTCTTTCATGCTTAAGGCAGGACTAGAACTCACCGCCTCTTGGTGATTGGCCCAAAGTCACCCAGCTGGCTTTCATGCTTAAGGCAGGACTAGAACTCACCGCCTCTTGGTGATTGGCTCAAAGTCACCCAGCTGGCTTTCATGCTTAAGGCAGGACTAGAAATCATCGCCTCTTGGTGATTGGCCCAAAGTCACCCAGCTGGCTTTCATGCTTAAGGCAGGACTAGAACTCACTGCCTCTTGGTGATTGGCTCAAAGTCACCCAGCTGGCTTTCATGCTTAAGGCAGGACTAGAAATCATCGCCTCTTGGTGATTGGCTCAAAGTCACCCAGCTGGCTTTCATGCTTAAGGCAGGACTAGAAATCATCGCCTCTTGGTGATTGGCCCAAAGTCACCCAGCTGGCTTTCATGCTTAAGGCAGGACTAGAACTCACTGCCTCCTGGTGATTGGCTCAAAGTCACCCAGCTGGCTTTCATGCTTAAGGCAGGACTAGAACTCACCGCCTCTTGGTGATTGGCCCAAAGTCACCCAGCTGGCTTTCATGCTTAAGGCAGGACTAGAACTCACTGCCTCCTGGTGATTGGCTCAAAGTCACCCAGCTGGCTTTCATGCTTAAGGCAGGACTAGAACTCACCGCCTCTTAGTGATTGGCCCAAAGTCACCCAGCTGGCTTTCATGCTTAAGGCAGGACTAGAAATCATCGCCTCTTGGTGATTGGCCCAAAGTCACCCAGCTGGCTTTCATGCTTAAGGCAGGACTAGAACTCACTGCCTCCTGGTGATTGGCTCAAAGTCACCCAGCTGGCTTTCATGCTTAAGGCAGGACTAGAACTCACCGCCTCTTGGTGATTGGCCCAAAGTCACCCAGCTGGCTTTCATGCTTAAGGCAGGACTAGAACTCACCGCCTCTTGGTGATTGGCCCAAAGTCACCCAGCTGGCTTTCATGCTTAAGGCAGGACTAGAACTCACCGCCTCTTGGTGATTGGCCCAAAGTCACCCAGCTGGCTTTCATGCTTAAGGCAGGGCTAGAACTCACCGCCTCTTGGTGATTGGCCCAAAGTCACCCAGCTGGCTTTCATGCTTAAGGCAGGACTAGAACTCACCGCCTCTTGGTGATTGGCCCAAAGTCACCCAGCTGGCTTTCATGCTTAAGGCAGGACTAGAACTCACCGCCTCTTGGTGATTGGCCCAAAGTCACCCAGCTGGCTTTCCTGCCTAAGGCGGAACCCATAATCTTTTGTTGATTGGCCCAAAGTTAGCCAGCCAGCTTTTTTGCTTAAGGTAGGATTAGAACTCATGCTTTCCTACTTTCTAGCCCTTTCTGTCCTAATCACTAGAACCAAACTGGCTTTATTTTGATCAATATAAAAAAATAATAATTGCATAAGATTTGTAAGATAAAAGAAATGTGAATTTCTTAAGTTTTCTCCTTTCTCAAAACTAAGTAACTCCTCTTTCCATTGGACCATCTTTTGTCTGAAAAGGTTTGCCTGAAATGGTATAGGCCAGGGTTTCCTGCCTAAGCAGGGGGTTGGACTAGAACAGTGGTGGCTAACCTTTGGGGGTTCTTGTGCTTGCGTGCCAACACCCAGAAGGCAATGTGCATGGCCCCCCACACCCCTGCACATGTGTGTGCGATCCCCACCTGCTGCCTCCTTTCCTGCACTGTGCCTCCCAGCTGATTTTTTGGCCCTTTGAGGCCTTTTTTGGCTTCCCAGAGGCTCGAGGGAAGCCTCTGCGGCCTTTGTAGGCCGAAAATTGGGCCCGTTTCATTTCTGGTATTTCCAGAAATACAGGAAGTGACTAAACAGGCCTTTTTTTTTTTTTCAGCCTCCAAAGGCTGCAGAGGCTTTCCTTGAGTCTCTGGGAGGCCGAAAAAGGCCTCAAGCAGGCTGAAAATCAGCTGGGAGGTGCCGTTGGCCTGGGGCTCGCATGCCCATACAAATGGCTCTGCATGCCACCTGTGGCATGCGTGCCAAAAATTCACCATCACGGGACTAGAAAATCTCCAAGATCCCTTCCAACTCTGTCCTTTTCTTTTCTTTTTATTTTATACCCTGTCTTCCAGGCAAGCTTAAGAATAAAATACATTCTTTTATTAGTCCTCAAGTTCTTGGTGGTTCAGAAGTAAGAAAGGGACACTTTTATGTTGATGAGGGGATGTTGCTGTTAGAAATCCTGATGCAAGAAAGCTTAAAAATGCAAGACTGGTAGTCTTTGACTTACAACAGTTCGTTCAGTGACCATTCAAAGTTTAAAAAAAAAAAAAAAGCACTGAAAAATGTGATTTATGACCATTTTTAACACATATGACCGTTGCAGTTTTCCCATTGTCACGTCATCAAAACTTGGGCGCCTGGCAACAGATTCATATTTACGACGTTCGCAGTGTCCTGAGGTCACGTGATCCCCATTTGCGACCTTCTGACAAACAAAGTCAAGGGGGAAGCCAGATTCACTTAATAACCTGTGACTAACTTAACGACTGCAGCGGTTTATTTAACAACCATGGCAAGAAAGGCCATAAAATGGGGGAAAGTTCCCTGAAGAACTGTCTTACTTAACAACTGAAATTTTGGGCTCAACTATGGTCATAAATCAAACACTACCTGTACTGGAGGTCTATGGTGATTCTCTGTTGTGGTTGGCCAGCAGCAGGTGCAGATGGCTGAGGACGGCGAGGACTCAGATGAGGGGCCAGGACCATGAGGGAGTGGACTGCTGCCTTCAGAGATTGTGGGGGCTGACAGCAGCGATGAGGAGGTTCCCGAGGAGCCTGTGCCAAGTGCACATGTGCACAGGATTGCTCCCAGGAAAGAGCAGCTGCAGCAGCACGGGCAACTCGGGAGTAAGGCTGCAAGGTAATGGCCCCTCCTTCAAGAAGATAAAAGGCAGCTGTGAAGCGGGCATTCTTTGCAGGAAGCAAAGACATTTTGAAACTCAGCCTCATGGACATTACAGTATCTTAAGTTGGTATTTGAAGACTATTACGTTGTGAAATATTTCTGTGATTCTTGGCGGCCTCGCACAGTTTTGGGAAGGCTTGTGCTTATCAAAGTTAATTAGTTTCCAGCAGCCTTTTAACCGGGGATTCGTAAGAATCATTAAAAGGTTCCTGTTCCCTTTGGTTATTGTTTGTCTTATTGGAAAAGGGTTTGGGTCAGAACATTCTCATGGTTGTCCCAAAGGTGCTTTTTCAAAAGGCAACAGGATTTTCTTGGTTTTTTCTTTTCCTTTTGAAAATATTTCGCTTCTCATCCAAGAAACGAAAAAGCACTCATGCATCATCACAAAATCTCCAGCACCGTAAAGCCTACAACCTTGAAATTTGGCATATCTCTTCCTCTTGGCTTCTAGGTGCTCAATAAGAAAGTATTTTTTGAAATGACCATCAGAGTGTTAGTATTTCCTATATTATTATTACTAACACACTCTGATGCTAAGGAGTTCTATTTCCCCCCCACCTGAAAAAAAAAAGAAATCTCTTCCAAATGCAAAACACAAGCAGAGGAGAGGAGGCTCCGTTTCAGTTTCACAGCTTTAGGACAGAACAGTTGAGCTAAGCCACGCCCAGGCTCCTTGCTGTCTCCTTCTTGCTCACACAGCAAATACTGTTTCACTTTACAAACAGCCCTCAACTCTCTCACACACTGACAGGACGCTAGCCAGATGAATACCGATGGATGCTGGTAGGCAGAGGCAGAATTTTTTTCCCCCTTATTTTCTTCCCCAAAAAACTAAGCCTAACCACATAGTTTCTTAGCAAAGCACAGGTATCCAGCTAGTAGCTAATTGATACCAAACCTGGTTGGGGGTTGTTGCCATTCCGACTTGTTGTCCTTCAGGTTCCTGCTGGCTTTCTTCATCCTCTGCTGAGCTCTTCGTGGTGCTGAAGTCTTGCTCCATGCTTTGAGGAGATCCATTACCTGCTGGGTCATCCTCAGACAGAGGTGAGGGGGAAGTGGATTCGGTCACCTGGAGCCCTCCATCCGGCTGACCCTAAAACATATGCATATCCAGAAGACAAAAAAAAAAAGTGGGGGGATTGTGAAACTGGATATTCAACAAAATCTTGGATTTGAGAATATTGCGGTGGCTTTGGGCCCGTTTCTGTATTGGATTACCTGGCATAAATCAATCCACGATAGATTTGTTTAAAAATAAATCCACCTTTGGGGGGGAAATGAAAGAGTGTAGAGTTTCTAAGACACTTCTTCACTGGGTGTATAACACACATTGAACTTAAATCCTAGTAAATCACTAGCGCTACATTATAGTATTATTATCACAGGCTACATTATAGTAAAATCTTGATCTAATGATTAACTCAAGGGAAGAACCATCCGTTGTTGGGTGCAACTCACACTGTTGACCTTGCTTGGCAACACAAATTTTGTGTCCCAATAATGGTTGTGTGTCAAGCAGTACCCGTATCAGGAATTTGAAAGATGTGGCATAAGAATCATTGGGTGCATGAGAATCTAACTAACATACCAACATGAAAGGCCATTCATGGTTAACCTGATTGCTGAACTATTCTGTGTCCTCAGCTTCTGCTGTGAAACCATTTTTCAGGTATTTGAAGAGTAGTAAACTACCAGAATCACGACTAGAGAGGGGTGACCATATAAATGTGGTAAACTGTTTGTTTGTATGGATGGATGGATAATTGGAGGAAGGGAGGGATATTTGTTTGGGTGGATGGATGGATGGATGGGTGATTGTATGTATGTATGGTTGGTTGGTTGGTTAATTGGATGGATGGATGGATGGATGGATGGACAGATGTTTGGAGGGAGGGAGGGAGGATGGATGGATGAGTGATTGTAGTATGGTTGGTTGGTTGATTGGTTAATTGGATGGACAGAAGGACGGATGGATGGATGGACAGATGTTTGTTTGTTTGGAGGAAGGGAGGGAGGGAGGATGGATGGATGAGTGATTGTATGTATGTATGTATGTATATTTGGATGCATGCTTGGATGGATGAATGGATGGATGGATGGATATTTGTTTGGATGGATGGATGGGTGGGTGGGTGTCATGCCCCTGGTGGAGACTGACTCTGAGCAGTCAGAGGAGGACCCAGGCCCATCTCTTATCCATCCTAGGGCATGCAGGGAGGAGAGGATCAGGGTAAAACATGGTCTACACGGGAGGAGAGGATCAGGGTAAAACGTGGTCTACTTGGGAGGAGAGGGCCATGATACTCTTCATGGGTTGCAGGTGTGACATCTGCATAAGAGTTTGGACCTGCGTGCTAACAGACACTGGAGACAAATTAGTGTTTTATTCCTAAAGGTTTATCTTGGTTGGCGTTCTTCCAACAGACTGTCCCTGGTTATTTTCCTGAAATTGGCAATTATCTATCCTGGTCTGTCGTGGAACTTTAATCAGTGTGGTTTTGGGGGTTTTTTTTGCTTCATTATTGGCTCTTTGACTGTGAACTGTGTTTCTTGCCTTTGAAATGTTATTTTGAAAATAGTTTACTCCTCCGCTGTGAACAATTAAACAGTGAAGCCAAGTTGAAGGCATTAAAGGACTTTTATTTACGTTTGGGTTTTTGTTATATTTCTGATATACTCTGGGTCATCACAGGTGGGTGGGTGGGTGGATGTTTGTTTGGATTGGTAGATGGAAGATGGATGGTGTTCTGACCCAAAACCCTTTTCCAATAAGACAAACACGAACCAAAGGGAACAGGAACCTAAACTGGCTGCTGCAAACTAATTCACTTTGATCAGCACAAGCCTCGCCAAAACTGTGTGAGGCTGCTAAGAATAGCAGATAAGGTTACCTAGAAATATTTCCCAACACAAGAGTCTTCAAATACCAACTAAGATACTGCAATGTCCACGAGGTTGGAGTTTCAAAAGGTTTGTGCTTCCTACAAAGAACGTCTCATTCACAGCTGGCTTTTATCTTCTTGAAGGAGGGACCATTACCTTGCAGCCTTACTCCCGAGTCACCCGTGCTGCTGCAGCTGCTCTTTCCTGGGAGCAATCCTGTGCACATGTGCACTTGGCACAGGCTCCTCGGGAACCTCCTCATCGCTGCTGCCAGCCCCCACAATCTCTGAAGGCAGCAGCCCACTCCCTGATGGTCCTGGCCCCTCATCAGAGTCCTCGCTCTCCTCAGCCGTCTGCACCTGCTGCTGGCTAACCACAACAGATTGATGGGTGATTGTATTTATGGATGTATGTATGTTTGGATGTATGTATGTTTGGGTGTATGGTTGCATGGATGTGTGCATGGATGGATGGATGGATGGAGGATAGATGGATGGGTGATTGTATGTATGTATGTATGTATTTATGTGGTTGAGTGGGTGGATGTTTGTTTGTTTTAATGGATGGATGGATCGATGTTTGTTTGTATGGGTGGGTTGGTGTGTATATATACACACACATACAGGGGGGAGGGAGGGAGAGGCAGAGAGAAAAGGCAATTATTTCCTTTTCCTTCAGTCTTCTATTCTCAAGGTCAAAACCATCTGCTTCCTTCAAACCTCTCTTCTCCTAAAACTTAACTTTTAACCCCTTGATCCCACCCATCCTCCTTCTCTCTTCCTCTTCCACTTTCTATAAATCCTTTCTTAGTGGTGCTCACTGTATGTATTTATATATGTATGTATGTATGTTTGGATGGATGGATGGATGGATGGATGAGTGATTGTATGTCTTCGTATGTACTTGGCATAGAAATTGAATTCAGCCAAGAGAAAAGGAAGTAGACAAAAAAAGAGAGAGAGAGAGAAGACGACAGAGGAAGAACCAAGAGGGAGGAATGGAATTGGAAGAGATGGCTTCCATCTCTTCCAGCTTTTTGAGTGGGATTTCTGGATTAGGAGATCAGGGTCTGATCTTACCTGCTGGGTGGCCCCGAGATTGCTTTCCTGGCTAGTTTCAGCTAGAGATTGAGTGAGCTCTGGAGTTGAAACTCCTGCCCCAACTACAACACCCTTCCTTACCCCGTTGACCAGGTGAGATCTTCCTTGCCATGGGTCTTCCTTTCTGAGGGCAAAAGGGTCTTTGAAGTCCTCTTCCTTCTCACCACCTTCAGGTTCAGCCTCTCCTGAAATGTCTTCTGATTCCCCACTGCCCCCTTCTTCTTCAGCCACCATTTCGGGGTCTTCCACTAGAATAAAGACACAACTGGTGGGATGAACATCTAAGTCTCAAAGGGGCTTTTTTTTTTTTCCCAAAAGACACCTGGACCTTTCTTGGTTGTTGTTGTTTTTCCCCTTTGAAATCGTTTCGTTTCACATCCAAGAAGCTTCTTCCGTTCTGAAGAAATGAAGAAGCTTTCTGGATGAGAAGTGAAATGTTTTCAAAGAAAAGGAAACCAAGAAAATCTAGTTTGGGAAAAAAGAATCTTTGGGACAACTCTGACTTGGATGTTTGAGAATCTACCTAGACCAGGGGTCTCCAACCTTGGCTCCTGGAAGCCTGGCGGACTTCAACTCCCAGAATTCCACAGCCAGCTTTGCTGGCTGTGGAACTCTGGGAGTTGAAGTCCGCCAGGCTTCCAGGAGCCAAGGTTGGAGACCCCTGACCTAGATGATGAACATCAAAGCCACGTCATCGTTGAGCATAGCACGTGGTAATCACATCGGCCCTTCTAAAATTCTGCTTTCAAGTCATGGTTGAGGCTCAGCCATCCATGGCTCTCTCACAACACCATCAACACTCTGGGTCGCGAGATCGAGAATTGCCTCTATTGACGGGCGGCAAACTTCAGTGACCGAAGGTTCAGACAAAAAATCAGGCTTGTTGTCATTTCTATTCTGGTCTACGGAGAGTTGGTCTCAGACAGAAAGCCGCTTGAAGAGATTAGAGGCAGTGGTGGGATTCAAATATTTTTTTACTACTGGTCCTGTGGGCGTGGCTTGGTGGGCATGGCCGGGAAAGGATATACTGCAAAATCCCATTTCAGAGGTGGTACATTCAGCAGGTTCTGACCAGTTCTGGAGAACCGGTAGCGGAAATTTTGAGTACTTCCAAACACCACCTCTGACTGGCCCAGCCCCCATTTATTCTCTGCCTCCCATTAAGTCCCAGGTGATTGGCTGGGTCTCCTTTTGTTGCCCTGCACAGGAGAACAGAGCTGGAAAGCAGGCTAGTGGGGAGGGGAGGGAATGGGATTTTGCAGTAACCTTCCCCCAGGAGTGGGGAGGGAATGGAGATTTTACAGAATCCTTCCCCTACCACGCCCACCAAGCCACGCCCACAGAACCAGTAATAAAAAGATTTGAATCCCATCCCTCCCCACCCGACTAACCTGCTTTCCAGCTCCGTTCTCCTGCGCAGGGCAACTAAAGAAGACCCAGCCAATCAGCTGGGATTTGGGAGGCAGAGAATAGATGGAGTTGGGTCCAGTCAGAGATGGTATTGGTCTGTTCTCTGAACTACTCCAAATTTCCGCTACCAGTTCTTCAGAACCGGTCAGAACTGGCTGAATACCACCTCTGATTAGAAACATTTGAAATGTGGATTTATGTATAAGCGGGTTGACAAAATCAGAAATGAGGAGGTGATAAGCCATCTGGGACATTTATTTGTGTAATTTATTTTATTATGAATTTTTACTTTATTTATTTATAAATTTATTTATATATGTATTTATGAAATTTTACTTTGTACAAACCATATATATCTACATTAGAATCAACAATCCTACAAATCCAGCAGATAAAATCATCAACAACTAAAATAGTTTGAATATTGTTCAAGGCCTTACAGGAAGAGACAGGATAATCCCCAAGAAAATCTATTTCTAGATCATGTTTTTCTCCCTCCTTCCCTCTTTTTCTTCCTTCCACTGCCTTTCTCCTCCCATCCTCCCTCCCTCTTTCTTTCTTTCCTTTCCTTTCCTTTCCTTCCCTCCCCCTACCCACCTTTTCTTTCTTTCTTTCTTTCTTTGATTTGTCAATCGCTTACAAGATAATGGGTATAAGTATAAACATGAGTAAGAAGACAGGAAATAGGTATGCATAAATGGGGACAATAGGACAGGGACGGGAGGCACGATGGTGCACTTGTGCATGCCCCTTACAGACCTCTTGGGAATGGGGTGAGGTCAATGGTGGATAGTTTGAGGTTAAAGGAATGGAGGTTGGAGGATGTAAACAACAGAGTCAGGGAGTGCATTCCAGGCATTGACCACTCTGTTGCTGAAGTTGTACTTTCTGCAATCGAGTTTGGAGCGGTTTACATTGAGTTTGTATCTGTTGTGTGTTCTTGTATTGTTGCGGTTGAAGCTGAAGTAGTCATTGACTGGTAATACATTGTAGCGTAGCAGATAATTTTGTGTACTATGCTTAAATCCAACCATAGGCAGCTTAGTTCAAGGTTGTCCAAAATTTCAAGCCTGGTAATATATCTTCTTAATTTTCATGCCTGAAGGGCTTTCTCATCACTGAGAATCATTAATTATTTTCCAAAGCAACTGAAGGTCAGACAAGGAAGAATGGATGGAAACTGATCAAGGAGAAAGATTCAACTTAGAAATAAGAAGAGATTTTCTGACAGGGAGAGCAATCAACCAATGGAACAGAAGTTGCCTTCGGAAGTTGTGAGAGCTTCATCACTGGAAGCTTTCAAGAAGAGACTGGACTGCCATCTGTCAGAAATGGTATAGGATCTCCCGCTTGGGCAGGGGGTTGGACTAGATGACCTACAAGGTCCCTTCCAACTCTGTTATTCTGTCTAATCAGTAGCACAGCTTGTCTCCCAGAATTGTGAGGTCTCCCTCACTGGAGGTTTTCAAGAAGAGACTGGACAAACATTTGTCTGAAATGGTATAAGGACTCCTGCCTTGGGCAGGGAGGGTTGGACTAGAACAGTGGTCACCAACCGGTGGTCCGCGGCCCACTGGTGGTCCATGAGAAAATTTTGGTTCTATATTTACATACATGGTATGTTGTGGGTTAATTTTGTGAATTTGCTTGCTGGCAAATTTTATATGACAGGCTCAGGAAGCCGATGGCAGAAAGATAGATCTCTGAATGAATCTGTGATTCTGTGAGCAACTCAGTCTGCCTGCCTGCTTTGCCTAATTTTGGGTAAAAGTTGCTCTTTTTTATAAAAAATTCAACATTTACATAAATATTTATTATATGCCCAGCCAGTCACATGATCACCAAGCCACACCCACAAATTAGGTCACAACCACAGAACCAGTTGTTAAGAAATTTGAATCCCATCCCTGCCTCTGTGTGTGTGTGTGAGAGAGAGAGAGAGAGAGAGGGAGAGAGGTTAGATCAGATCTCTCTCTCTCTCTCTCTCTCTCACCATCAGCAAGCCACCGTCAGTCAAAATTCATATTAGTGGTCCCGAGGATTTAAAATTATGAGTTTAGTGGTCCCTGAGGTCCAAAAGTTTGGCAACCCCTGGGATAGAAGACCTCCAAGGTCCCTTCCAGCTCTATGGGTCCATGATTCTATGACCTTTAATGAAATCCAGTTGATAGAGGATTCGTTCCTCCGCGTTGAAATCCACCATGTAGTGTTCCATGTTGTCGTATCCTGATTCCAGGACTTCTGGCTGGCAGCTGTGGCTCATCTCCACAACCCTGAAGGAAGGAGGAGGCGCAAAGTTACGGATGGAAACCTTTGAATTTTCTTTCTTTGTTTTGATTCCCAAAGGCATGGATATTATTAAGAGAATAAATCTTACTCACTTTCGGATGAGAACTTTGGCATTCTGGTATGTTGGGAGAAAGAGACCAAAGGAAGATCAATTCCAAAAAAAAAAAAAAAGAAAGAAATGATTAAGAAAAAAAACAGTGTGAGAAAAGATACAGGTTATCTTTGACTTAGAACACCAGGGCTGGGTTGCTAGGGGGTTCGCAGGCATTCAGGAGAGCCCCAAGCTAAGATTTTGCGCAGTTTGGAGAACCCCTAAATCCCACTCCTGGCTGGCCCTGCCCACTCCACCCCTCCCAGGAGTCCCCACATGGTCCATTTTGCATGCAGGTAAGTGCAGGTCACGCATAGAGGTTTGGGGAGGGCTCGGACAATCCACCCCCATTCAAATCACCAGTAGCCGCATCTCTCAAAGTAAAAAACATTGATTTATTAGGAGTGACCATGTCGGCGTTACCTGGGTGCAGCCGACACTGAGACACATCATTCATTTCCCCCTTGACCCTGGTCTCCCCCCCCTCCCCCCGGATGTCTATTCTCCAATGGGACCCATCCATAGCCAAGAGTCATCAATTGTGCTCTCTAGGAATAACCTTGCGTGCCAGAAGCTTTGGCAGCCTAGCCATTATCTATGGCATGCATTACTCCTCTTCTGCTGACAACTCTAAAAAACAAGAGAAATATTTTTGACTTGACACGGGCCTCCTGGAAGTTTGGGAAGGCTGGAAATGGGGCCGTTTCTGGCTTCTGGAGCACCTCCGGAGCCCAGGGAAGCCGTTTTCACCCTCCCGGAGGCTCGAGAAAAGCCTCTAGAGTCTGGGGAGGGCAAAAATGCTCCCCCCCACCGTGGTGCAGGAGGCCGACTAGGCCCCACTCCTATCTATCTATCTCTATTCCTCTCTCTCTCTCTCTTCTATCTATCTATCTATCTATCTATCTATCTATCTATCTATCTATCTATCTATCTATCTATCTATCTATCATCTACTCTATCTACTCTATCTACTCTATCTATATCTGTCTGTCTGTCTGTCTATCTATCTATAATCTATATCATCTATCTATCTATTTATCTGTCTATCTATCTATAATCTATCTATCTATCATCTATATCAACTATCTATCTATCTATCTGTCTGTCTGTCTGTCATCTATCTATCTATCTATCTATCTATCTATCTATCTATCTATCTATCTATCTATCTATCTATCTATCTATCCATCCACCCATCATTTATCCATATCCATATCCATATCCATATCCATATCAATCAATATAGACAGACAGACAGATAGATACATGATGGATTGCTTACCTGGACAAAAACGGACATCTGAGGCTCTTCCATGGATTGCAGGGCTGTGTCCACCAGTTTGGAAGACGATTCGATGTGGTCACTGCATACTTTGCTCAGCTCATTCAGATGTTGGCTCTTGCTCTCCTGTTCATACATGATCCTTTGAAGCATGATCTTCCTCCGCTCTTCCAAAATAGCCCCCATGCGGTCAAACTTCTCACACAGCGCCTGCTTCTGAGCTTTGCAATTCGCCTGCTCGAGAGGGAAGAATCAGGCGATCCAGGCATCCAGGTTAGAGGGTTTAGCCAGGTTAATAAAAACCTTGGTTTGTTGCTGAGGCTGAGTTTGCCAAACAACACACTTTGGTCAGATGGGGACAGATGCAACTGGTGGATTGTGTTATATGAATCCAGGGTTGTGAATGAACCACCTCAAAATAACAGAACAGCAGAGTTGGAAGGGACCTTAGAGGTCTTCTAGTCCAACCTCTTTGTCATGGCCCTGTTGGAATCTGATTCCAAGGGAGAGATGGAACAGCTGACAGGGAGTGGGAGTGTGGCTCTGGTGGCTGTGGAGGAAACTGGGAAAGGGCACAGTCCGGCTAGACATTCAGAGGAAGATCCAGGGCCAACACCCTCTTCATCCTAGGGCATGCAGGGAGGAACAGATAAGGGAGCAACGTGAGATGTGTGGTTATGGGGGAGGAAAGGGCCCTGATCCCTTTCATGGGCTGCAGCTGGGAAGACTGTTTAAAAGGGCAAACCACATGACAAAGTAGCTGGAAGCAAAGCATGAAATTATTCTGCTTTCTCAAGCCTTATCTGAGTTCTGGCGTCCTCCCAAGTGTGTGTATTTCATTATCTTTTGATATCTTCATTCTCTGATCCTGCCCTGTCTCGTTAATTGCTGCAACTGTGGTTTGTGTTGGTTTTTATTTATAATGTAGATGTACTTTGAGTTTGGATGGAATTTCTTCCCTTTGAAAACTGTTCTTGGGAGAGTTTTTTTTTTCCAGCCGATGATAACTGGACATGGGGGGACAAGTTGGAGGAATTAAAGGGACTTTACCTATTTTTTTGACTTTGTTGCTTTTGTGACACGCCCCAGGTCATCACATCCTGCTCAAGCAGGGAATCCTAAACCATTTCAGACAAATGGTTGTCCAATCTCTTCTTAAAAACTTCCATTGATAAAGCACCCACAACTTCTGGTGGCAAGCAGTTCCACTGGTTAATTGTTCTCATTGTCAGAAAATTCCCCCTTAGTTCTAGGTTGCTTCTCTCCTTGATGAGTTTCCATCCATTGTTTCTTGTCCTGCCTTCAGGGGCTTTGGAGAAGAGATTGACTCCCCACTTCCCTTCTCTGGAGCAATCCCTAGAAGATTGCTATAATGTCACCCAGTGGTGGGATTCACCTTTTTTTTTACTACCGGTTGGTTCTGTGGGTGTAGCTTGGTGGGCATGGCAGGGGAAGGATACTGCAAAATCCCCATTCCCTCCCCACCCTACTAACCTGCTTTCCAGCTCCGTTCTCCTGTGCAGGGCAACCAAAGGATACCCAGCCAATCAGCTGGGACTCAGGAGGCGGAGAATAGAGGGGGGCGGGGCCAGTCAGAGGTGGGATTGGCCGGTTCTCCGAACTACTCCAAATTTCTGCTACCGGTTCTCCAGAACCAGTCAGAACTGGCTGCATACCAGCTCTGATATCACCCCTGTTCTTTCTTTTAAGTAAAGTAGACAAGGGCAACACCGGCAGCCATTTTGTGAAGGTGCCCACTGCATACATTTGCGGTCTAACCCCTGGTTAGAAAAATGTGGAGTTTCTTGCTATTTCTCAATCTATTTTTTTAATCTATCAGCCCGGAGAGCTTTCCAACTGGAAAGAGTTAGCATGCTTTTAAAAATACATGATAGATTTTGCATTTGAAAAGCATCTAAATTCCACCCACTAAATAAATTCCAGAGATTTATTCGGCTTCATTTGCTTCATTTGTTTTTAAAAGCTGCTTATTTACAGTCAAATGGAGTAGGAAAGTGGGAGAAAAAACTTGAAAGAAACTCCAGAGTGTTTGAAATTGCACTGGGGAGATATTTTTCCCCTTGGTGCCTTCATAAATACTTGATTCATCCTGAATCACACCTAGAATGATGCCATCAAACAAATTTAGATAAAAGTTTTTTTCTACCTTCTATTTTTTCCTTCTTTTATATCCAGCTTGTGGGTAAAGAAGTACAGGTAATCTTTGACTTACAACAGTTAATTTAGTGACCAAACTTAGAACAGCACCAAAAAATAGTGACTTAAAACCATTTTTCACACTTATGACCATTGCAACATCTTCATGATCACATGATCAAAATTTGGATGCTTGGCAACTGGCTCAGACTTATGATGGTTGCAGTGTCCCAGGGGTCACTTGATCCTCTTTTGCAACCTCTCTGACAAGCCAAGTCAATGGGGAAGCCAGATTCACTGAACAACCATGTCCCTAATTGAACAAGTGCAGTAATTCATTTAACAACCGTGACAAGAAAGATCGTAAAATGGGAGAAAATTTACTTCACAAATCTTTCACAGAGCTACAGAAATTCTGGACTCAATTATCGTTGTAAGTTGAGGAGTACCTGTACAGTATAGATAGTCAATAACTTACAAACACAATTGGGAATTTCTATTGCTAACCAAGATAGTTGTTAAGTCAGTCTTGCCTGATGCTTTCATTTAGTCCCTTGCAGGCAGGACTAGAACTCACTGCTTCCTGGTGATTGGCCCAAAGTCACCCAGCTGGCTTTCATGCCTAAGGCGGGACTAGAACTCACTGCCTCCTGGTGATTGGCTCAAAGTCACCCAACTGGCTTTCATGCCTAAAGCGGGACTGGAACTCACAGTCTCCTGGTGATTGGCCCAAAGTCACCCAACTGGCTTTCATGCCTAAGGCGGGACTGGAACTCACTGCCTCCTGGTGATTGGCCCAAAGTCACCCAACTGGCTTTCATGCCTAAGGCGGGACTGGAACTCACAGTCTCCTGGTGATTGGCCCAAAGTCACCCAACTGGCTTTCATGCCTAAGGCGGGATTGGAACTCACTGCCTCCTGGTGATTGGCCCAAAGTCACCCAACTGGCTTTCATGCCTAAGGCGGGACTGGAACTCACAGTCTCCTGGTGATTGGCCCAAAGTCACCCAACTGGCTTTCATGCCTAAGGCGGGACTGGAACTCACTGCCTCCTGGTGATTGGCCCAAAGTCACCCAGTCAGTTTTTCATGCCTAAAATGGGACTAGAACTCACTATTTCCTGCTTTCTAGCCTGGTGCCTTACCCACTAGATCAAATTGATCAGTTTGCAGTATTCAAGGGTCACATAACACCTTTTTATGATGGTTTTTGTTGAAAAATTCATCTTTTTTCAGTTTTCAGCAAAACTGTACTCGTAGCAAACAATGGATTTACATTGATAGCCACTGCATCCCCTTAATGACCGCAGCAAAAATTGACATAAAATCTCGGCGGTTATTGGGTTGGGCAGGCAGTTTTGTGGCTGTAACTCAAGGAATACCTGCATTTCTCTGCTCCGGTTAATCATCTTGTGTGAATGCAACCAGTTAAAATATTTGGGCGTGTGAAGAAGCCTGGAAGACATTCTTGATTTTCAGGAAAAAAGAAAAAAAAAAAAACCCAGGAAGGAGAATTAGGACCCACCTCAATATTCCTGCACCTGCCTTGGAGTTCTGTCATGTAGGATTGGATCCTGTCATTGGCTGCCACCAGGGCTGAGATTCCATCGGTCAGCTCCGCCTAGACAGGAGAGATTGCAAGGAAGATGGCCTTGCGGTCAAGATGTTTATTTATTTTATTCAAATCCCATCTTTATTATTTTCTTTCCAGGGACGCGGTGGCTCAGGAGTTAAGACACTGAGCTTGTTGATCAGAAAGGTCAGCAGGTCGGCGGTTCGAATCCCTAGCACCGCGTCACAGAGTGAGCTCCCATTCCTTGTCCCGGCTTCTGCCAACCTAGCAGTTCGAAAGCATGTAAAAAATGCTAGTAGAAAAATAGGGACCCCTTTGGTGGGAAGGGAAGAGCGTTCTGTGCGCCTTCGACGTTTAGTCATGCCAGCCACATGACCACGGAGACGTCTTAGGACAGCGCTGGCTCTTCGGCTTTGTAACGGAGATGAGCAGCGCCCCCTAGAGGGGAACCTTTGCATATTATCTTCTTATAAACAACTCAAGGCAGCAAACATCTTATTTTTACTATTTCCCTCCACAACAGCAACCTTGTGAGGTGCAGTGGGCTGAGAGAGAGGGACTGGCCCAGAGTTACCCAGCTGGCTTTCATGCCTGAGACAGAAGTAGAACTCACAGATACCCAGTGATCGGTCCGAAACCACCCAGCTAGCTTTCATGCTTAAAGTGGATTAGAACTCTTGAAAAAAAACACCTTTGGGACAACTGTGAGCTGGACGATGGAGAATCTCCATAGATTTTTAGCCATGCACTTTGGGATGAACACCCTTCGAATGGTGTAGAAGTGTGAATGGATTTCTAGAGAAAAAAAATTGTAGACTACAGGAACATTTGCACCACTTAGGTGACCCAGATTAACCTCCAAGTGGCCTCAAGGGCTCTCTAAAAGGAAGCAAATGACCAGCAAGGAATATAAATCATTCCATTCCCCACTACCCGGTCAGAACTGAAGAAGCTCTTGGATGAGAAGCGAAACATCTTCAGAAGAAAAAAACAGAAAGTCCAGTTCCGCCTGAAAAAAGCACCTTTCACTGGCATCAGTTAGAGCAGGCAGCACATACTGATCAAAACCTTTTCTCTTCAGGCTTATGTAGATGTGTGTGTGTGTGTGTGTGGATAGATAAATAGATAGATAAATAGATAGATAAATAGATAGATGATAGATAGATAGATAGATAGAAATAGACATAGATATTAGATAGATAGATAGATAGATAGATAGATAGATAGATAGATGATAGATAGATAGATAGATAGATAGAAATAGACATAGATATTACATAGATAGATAGATAGATAGATAGATAGATAGATAGATAGAAATAGACATAGATATTAGATAGATAGATAGATAGATAGATAGATAGATAGATAGATAGATAATAGATAGATAAATAGATAGATGATAGATAGATAGATAGAAATAGACATAGATATTAGATAGATAGATAGATAGATAGATAGATAGATAGATAGATAGATAGAAATAGACATAGATATTAGATAGATAGATAGATAGATAGATAGATAGATAGATAGATAATAGATAGATAGATAGATAGATAGATAGATAGATAGATAGATAGATGATAGATAGATAGATAGAAATAGACATAGATATTAGATAGATAGATAGATAGATAGATAGATAGATAGATAGATAGATAGATAGATAGATAGATAATAGATAGATAGATGATAGATAGATAGATAGACAGACATACAGATAGAGTAGATAGGATAGATAGATAGATAGATAGATAGATAGATAGATAGATAGATAGATAGATAGATAGAAATAGACATAGATATTAGATAGATAGATAGATAGATAGATAGATAGATAGATAGATAGATAGATAGAAATAGACATAGATATTAGATAGATAGATAGATAGATAGATAGATAGATAGATAGATAGATAATAGATAGATAGATGATAGATAGATAGATAGACAGACATACAGATAGAGTAGATAGGATAGATAGATAGATAGATAGATAGATAGATAGATAGATAGATAGATAGAAATAGACATAGATATTAGATAGATAGATAGATAGATAATAGATAGATAGATAGATAGATAGATAGATAGATAGATGATAGATAGATAGATAGAAATAGACATAGATATTAGATAGATAGATAGATAGATAGATAGATAGATAGATAGATAATAGATAGATAGATGATAGATAGATAGATAGACAGACATACAGATAGAGTAGATAGGATAGATAGATAGATAGATAGATAGATAGATAGATAGATAGATAGATAGATAGATAGAAATAGACATAGATATTAGATAGATAGATAGATAGATAGATAGATAGATAGATAGATAGATAGATGATAGATAGATAGATAGAAATAGACATAGATATTAGATAGATAGATAGATAGATAGATAGATAGATAGATAATAGATAGATAGATGATAGATAGATAGATAGACAGACATACAGATAGAGTAGATAGGATAGATAGATAGATAGATAGATAGATAGATAGATAGATAGATAGATAGATAGATAGATAGAAATAGACATAGATATTAGATAGATAGATAGATAGATAGATAGATAGATAGATAGATAGATAGAAATAGA